>CM055203.1:2191100-2566100 GCA_029224185.1 Karalla daura | reverse complement strand
TTTCACACGCTTCTTCTGAGTCTTTGACTCTGACATCACCGCGTTCCTCGCCAGCCGCTGTCAAGCTAAACGCGTGAGCGTGTTGGTGGTCATGTCACGAGCAGCGCAACACAACATGAAACATCTGGCTGCAGACACATGTGCACACCCTTTAGTCATGTCTGATCTCAAAGTAAAGTGGGATGACTGGTTTTACTGGCAGCTTCCAGAGGACGGCGGCTGAGAGCGGGTCGTGAGTTTCAGACAGTTTCTGTAAATTGTTAAGTGTTTTTTTATCAGTAAAATTCTTTCTTCTGTTGTTTTTGTGACGTTGCCAAGAGAAACAGAATTTATCAGGCGAGGTAGATGTGATGCTTCCTCAGTGTCATCACACAATGAGGTTATAACGAGGCAACGAGTCCCCCTGGCTGCAGGGACCTGGTGCTTTCACCCGGTTCCACCCAGGAACAGAAGAAACATTAAAACCTGACGTTTTTAATTTTCTCCTCTTGAACTGCTGGGCAGACATGTTGACTTCACAGACACTAGTGACATACCAGCTAACACCGTCACTGATGCACCACAGGTCTCATCCTCCTCTCTCCCCTCTCTCCCCAGTATGACAGCCACCCTGGCCAGTGTGGGAGCGGCCAGTATTCCCAGTGCCGGACTGGTCACCATGCTGCTGATCCTGACGGCCGTTGGTCTGCCCACACAGGACATCAGCCTGCTCATCGCTGTTGACTGGCTGCTGTGAGTGGATAGATGGGTAGTAGATGGGTAGATGTCCTAGTATTGCACCTTTCTGGCATCCCCCTGTTTAAATTCACGTTTCTCCCAAGTTGCTTGGTTGAGGAGTCGATCTGAGAGCAGAGCTGGTATGATGCTGTAGAGCAGGTAGTGAAGGTGTGGCTGACCCCCTGGTCTGCTGCCTCCTCCCAGAGCAGAGCTGGTATGATGCTGTAGAGCAGGAAGTGAAGGTGTGGCTGACCCCCTGGTCTGCTGCCTCCTCCCAGAGCAGAGCTGGTATGATGCTGTAGAGCAGGTAGTGAAGGTGTGGCTGACCCCCTGGTCTGCTGCCTCCTCCCAGAGCAGAGCTGGTATGATGCTGTAGAGCAGGTAGTGAAGGTGTGGCTGACCCCCTGGTCTGCTGCCTCCTCCCAGAGCAGGGCTGGTATGATGCTGTAGAGCAGGTAGTGAAGGTGTGGCTGACCCCCTGGTCTGCTGCCTCCTCCCAGAGCAGAGCTGGTATGATGCTGTAGAGCAGGTAGTGAAGGTGTGGCTGACCCCCTGGTCTGCTGCCTCCTCCCAGGGACAGGATGAGAACCTCCATCAACGTGGTGGGCGACTCGTTCGGGGCGGGCATCGTGGACCACCTGTCCAAGGCCGAGCTGGCCGAGCTGGACGCCGCCGAGCTGCAGATCCTGCCCCCGGAGGAGGAGCTGGATTTCATCCCTCCGCCCCCCATCCTGACGGAGATGGACCTGGTCGACCCGTTCAAGCCCCCCGAGCTGCCCCCCCGCTCCCCCCGCCCCCCCAAACAGAACCACCACGGCCACATCATGTCGCAGTCTCACTCCATCACCTACTCGCCGGCCCGCTCCGTCCGCTCCCCGTCTCCTCGCTCCATCCGCTCGCCCTCCCCCCGCTCCGTCTGCTCCCACTCCCCCCGGCCCTTCCGCACTCACTCCCCACGCCTCCTCCGCAGGACGGAGCCGGGCTACTGCGCCCTGCCCAGCCACGACAACCAGGTACCTGCACACTGCTGCTGAGCACCCTCCAGTCTGTGCTGGCCTAGACTGGCCCCCAGTAGGCCCAACCAGCGGACCAGTCTGTAGTATACTGGGATAAAGTAGTGCATTCACCCCTATTCAGCCCTATCCTATAATAGCAAAGTAATAAAGCAACAAAAGACAAAAAAGCAACAATCAAGTATTAACAATAATAATTAATAATAATAATAATAATAATACTAATAATAATACTAATAATAACATGTAATATATTCTAATATAAGTAATCAATAGTAAGAGTAATGGTGATACTAATTGTTATTATCATATTTACGTTAGCTGTCCCTGCTTCATAACTATACAGAACAGTTAAAAAATGTGATAGATAGATAGATAGATAGATAGATAGATAGATAGATAGATAGATAGATAGATAGATAGATAGATAGATAGATAGATAGATAGATAGATAGATAGATAGATAGATAGATAGATAGATAGATAGATAGATAGATAGATAGATAGATAGATCTAGTTCTGACCTCATCTGTTTAGTAAAGTCCGTTTATCTCCAAAAATTGATTTTTAATAAACTCAGGGATTTCTGCTTCTCAAGACAAATAACCATTTTAAAAACTCTTGTAGTCTTTTGGTTTCTGATGACTTCTGTGATTCCTTCGTAGTCTGCTCAGAGCTGCAATTATCAATCTGTGAACCATTAGAGTGATTACTGGACAGGAAATGAATCAGGTCTGACTGAGGGTGAATCTGCTGCTGCTATAAACAGATCCCTGTTGGGTCTGAAACTGCTCAGACACCGACCTGGCCTCAGTGTGGACCTGTCCTGGGAGGAGCATTTTCTTCTATTCTAAGAACAAATTACTGAGGAAACGTTCCCAATGCTACTCCCCCGTCCCAACACGGGACTGAAATTCTTAGTTCTAAAATGTATGAGAGCGTTGCTGTTGGCCAAATGAGATAACGTAACATAAGTTACCATAAGATGAGATAAGATACTTTAAAGTGTATTATAGGACATAAGTAGCAATTGACAATGATAATCATAATAGTGATAAACTGCAGTATTAATGGTAAAAATTGAGACATGCCACACAGTTTATTTAGTGAAGAGCTGGTGTGTGGTGTTGTGAGTGGCAGGCCGGGGTCTGTCCAGCTGCTAGGAGCTCAGTGTGCTGGCTGGAGGGGGCTGAGGCCCTGCTCGCTCTCATGGCGTCTCCTCCTCCCTCAGGTTCCCACGATGCCTCGGACCTACAGGGAGCGAGAGAGAGACCGGGAGCGGGAGCGGCTGAGGCGAGAGAGCGAGACGGAGGAGGAGGAGGAGAGGGAGCGGGAGCGGGAGCGGGTCCTGGGCGAGGTCAGCGACGGCGAGGAGAGCGACGACACGGCGTACGACCGGAGGCACGCCATCCCGCCCGGCGACCTGCCCTGAGCGGGCCAGGCCCCGCCCCCAACGCTGCCCTCCTCCCTCCACCCGCCCCGTCTCTGCCAGCTCCACGGCTCCACAGCATCCCAGTGGAGGCGCAGGCTGGATTCCCTGGCTGCTGTCTTCTGCTTCTTCTTTAGAGTCCACTGCTCCACAGTAGAGCTGGAGCAGTGGTAGCCGAGCTCACTTTGAGCTTTGATATACATAGAAATGAAAATGTTGCGATGGCAACAGCATGTAACCTTCCTTTGAGGGACCCTATAAACCTGAGACCTTCGCTCCTCGGCTCCCTGTAAAAGAGAGCTGAACGCAGAGCGCTGACCCTCGTTTACACCTTCTTTCCTTTCTTTTTTCTGCCTCCTTCATCATCTGTCTCCATTTGTCATCTCGATGTCTGATCTTCCAAACATTTGCCTGATTGCTGAGAAGCTGTGACTCTGCTCTGAGGCCACCTTCAACGCACAACTATCTCAAGTCTCTGTCTCCATCTTTCATGGTGAAGTTCTTAGTTAACTTAAAGAAGCAGTTTCACAGTTCATATTTTGCCAGATATGTCACACTTTGGCTCACTCCTACTATTACTACTAAAAATATTTAGTATAAAAAATTTGTGATTTCATAGGATGTAATACCCAGGGGAATTGCTGCTGTTGGTTTCCTGCCAACTGGTCCCAGCTGAGGAATAATCCAGAAATGTCTGGAAAGCCACAAACACACAGCTGCTGGGTGATCATTCAGTATTTTCCACAAATGTAAAATGTTTTTTAAACAGGCTCATGTAAGTGTCACTTTCACGTCTCTTTGACCTCTTTTTGTCTTTGAATCGCCTCGTTTTCCTCCCCTTTGCATCACTCTCTATGTTAATATTGTCTATATTATCTATGGTTTGTATCTTGTTGTGGTTTGGTGTCTGCGATGATGAGCAATAGGCAAGATGCTGTTTCGATTATGTTGTATGTTTAAAACTACTCTTTGTTTCACTTTTACTCACTTATCGTTTGAGTTGTTGATTTCTGTAAAATAACGTCCACCATCGGTCTCTTCTTCTTCTTCTTTTTCTTCTTCTTCTTCTTCTCTCTTCTTCCTCCCCACTGAATTGCCTTTTGTTTTAAATATGGTTTCATCAACTGCCTCCCTGCATCCTCAAGTCTTAACTCACAGATTCACAGGTCCAGGTCGTGTGTATATTGTATGCAATAAAATCTTAGAGATTTATTTAAAATAGCTGCTGATTCTTTGGTGTCTTCTCTTAAGTAACTTCTTGCACAATCTACGAGGGGATTTGTGGTGGAAAGGGGACACGCGTCAGTGTTCGGTGACTAAAGACTCGGGAGAAATCCTGCAGACAAAGATATTACTGGATGTTAAAGTTGCAACAGACACACAGACCAAATGCACACATTACACATGAGGCTGTGCTTATGCACTGATGAGACAAAGACACAGATACCAACACACTTAATCCTCTCAAAGGAGAGTTAGAGATGGGCTGGAGAGAGGGCGAGGGATGGGAGAGGAATGGCAGGGCGGCAGATGGCCACAAAGACGTCAATCCTTTTCATTCTTCCCAGACAGCATAAGGGCACTGTGGGTAATTGCGAGCGGGGAGTGACGTCGGCCCTCGGCTCCCTGCACGTCACCCAGGCAGAGCAGAGTTAGGTAAAGAGAGAAGGTGAGGGGGTTAGGGTGAGGGCCCGGCCCGGTGCTCAGCGGACATGTGAAAGAAAAAACTGCTTTGTTTGAAAATGTGTGAAAGTGAGAGGTGCAGCGCTGGGCGAGACACTAAGCTGTAGCATGAGAGAGAGAGCTGCCCCTGCCACACATGACATGAGGGTATCACACCATCTGAGGCGACGGGAAGGGTGGGGGGGGGATTTAATCACTGCAGCCCTCCTCATCAAGAGCAGAGAGAGAGAGAGAATGTGTGTGTGTGTGTGTGTGTGTGTGTGTGTGTGTGTGTGTGTGTGTGTGTGTGTGTGTGTGTGTGTGTGTGTGTGTGTGTGTGTCCAAAACTCAAACAGAGTGTTTGGTTGCTGCCGACAGTGAAGGTCAGAAAACTGTCAGATTCTTTTCTGTTTCTCATGATAAAGTTTTGAATTATGCTGATTAATCCGATTAAAGAACTTGTTTGATATTAAAAAACAACAACAACAATAGCTCGTAATACAGACATAAACGATTCAGAGAGACGAAAGATGAAGCTGAACCCATAGAAATACTTGTGAATGATGTGTGCTTCTGATGTTGTCTTTGTTTCTGATCCAGGACTGGAATCATTTAATAACCTGACTCATCTGATTAAAGTCCTGGTAAAACATGCAGACCAGCATCCATAGATGTCTGCTGAGTTCACTCTCACCATCATCACTGCTGTAATTAAAGACAATCCTCATCACCCAGTCATAAGATGAATTATGTAAGGCTGAATTAATTAATTCATGGATTTAATGACTCCTATATTGACTCATAGTGTTGGTACAAGCTGTAAGGACAGTTTAAACCAAATGGACTTAGACTTGAAATTAACAGAGTGCAATGAATGAAACTCACAACTGGGCAGCTACCGATGAAGCCACATGTCAAGCTTCACTGTGTCCAGCTTGGAGTAAAAAGTCTAAAATAAGTCAGGGAATTCAGTGAACTGAGTGATTTAGTGAAGTGTGTAATGGCACAGTGCAGAGCATCAATCCCAGCAGCACGACTGGATCTTAAACCTCAGGCTGACATCTAGAGGTGACATCTAGAATCACTCATCACACACAGTCTGTGTATGAGTGCATCTGCAGAGCTTCTCTACACGCCTCAGAGAAAGAATTAAGCTTTAATGACAGTTTTGTGGAAACATCGTATTTACTCTGGGTAATGATGAAGTGTGTCTGTGTCTGGCTCGAGAAACGAGATGGACAAGCTGTGAAAGTTCTTCCAACTGGTTTTATTGTGCAGCAGATGCTGCTCAATCAAAGTCTGAAGACATCATGACATCCACCTCACCTTTTTCATTACTTCAATAGAATAATACTTTCAGTCATTGCCTATACTGTTCGCCATTGGTAGAAATACCTTTAAAAAATAAGACTTTGTCAGTGATTGTATGTCACACAGTAGTGGATTAACATGGATAGAAATGGAGGTTAGATCCATTCCAATAAGTGCAGCCACGGCTTTAAATGTCTGAAATGCAGCATTAATATTTCTTAAAGAGCAGCTTTTCTTTATTCATTCCAAAATACATAAACTTAACGATGCTTTTTGAACATCTTTGAGTCAACTATTATCACGCAAAGGAGGCACACAGGAGGCACAGATTAAGGCTTAAAATCTAAAGTCTTTGTCTGTCCAGTCCCAATGTTTGACTGTCCCAACGCTCCGTCTCACACCTGAGTGACCAGCGGCTCCTTCAGGAAGAAGTTCACCCCTCTGTGGTCTCCAGGCGCCTGCCCGGCACACAGTCCGGTCAGCAGAGTCCCGTTGAGGGGGGGGCAGATCCCCCGGCTGTCCCGCTGCTGCCCGTACAGGGGCGCGTACTCCCCCATGTACTCCTCCGGCACCTCCTCCGCTCCTTCCTCGTCCTCCTCCTCCTCGTCTGCGTCCTCCCCGCCCTTCTCCCACACGGACGTGGAGACGTGCTGGTACTGGGTGGTGTCCTCACACTCCATCTCTCGGTGGTAGAAGTAGCTGAAGTTGGAGACGATGACGGGCACGGGCAGCGAGATGGTGAGCACGCCGGCGATGGCGCACATGGAGCCCACCAGCTTCCCCCAGACCGTCTCCGGGTACATGTCCCCGTATCCCACCGTTGTCATGGTGACCACAGCCCACCAGAAGGACTCCGGGATGCTGGTGAAGGCCGTCTCGGGGTTGTCGACCTCTGCGAAGTAGGCGGCACTGGAGAAGAGGATGACCCCGATGAAGAGGAAGAAGATGAGCAGGGCCAGCTCCCGCAGGCTGGCCTTCAGCGTCTGGCCCAGGATCTGCAGACCTTTAGAGTGACGGGACAGCTTGAAGATCCTGAAGACACGCACCAGCCGGATGACCCGGATCAGGGCCAGGGACACGGACGGCTGGGCGCCCTTGTCCTTGGCCAGCTCGGTGCCCAGGGTGACGAAGTAGGGAATGATGGCGAAGAAGTCGATGGTGTTCATGACGTCTTTGAAGAAATGCATCTTGCTCGGGGCGCAGGTGAAGCGCACGACCAGCTCGAAGGAGAACCAGCAGATGCAGATGGTCTCCACGATGAAGAAGGGGTCGTTGAAGGGCATGAAGTTGGGAGGGATCACGATAGTTTCGTTGGCGATGGTGGGGTGAGGTATGGTGGAGGGTTGCTGCACAAACAAAGCACGGAGGGACAGTGATTGAGAGCTGAGCTGAGTTCAAAGGTTCAAAACGATCCAAGCAAATGAACAAATGAAGAGAATGGCATCGGTTGTCTGTACCAGGGGTCACGTCTACAGTTCACATTTCATATGGTTAACCATTGTTTTCAGTAGAGAACTGCTGTAAATGTGCCTGCATTCAAATTCCAAACACATGTAAACACATTTGCATATTGTTTTCACTTTGAAACCAAGGCACTACTTTTTGGCAGTATTTCTTCTTTGCAAATCAATGTGTGGTGGTGGTGTACTTCCTTGCCTCAACACTAAGATCTGAGAAAATGAATGAACCAATTAGTCGGCAGGACTTTCATTGTTTGGAATTCATCGTATGTGGAATTTTCTCTGCAGACCTGCAAAGACAAACAAACTTGAGATGTTGTGTTGCATCAAAACCCAGAAACCATGTGCAATAAGTGTCCTTAAGCTTTTACAGTGTGCAAACGTTGATGTTTAGAATAGAGCAGATGGAGATAAAAACAAGCAGTCGAGAAAGAGAAAGATCAAGTAATTCTTCTGAAAGTGGGACCTCAGCACATCTGAACTATGACGTCTGGCATGGCGATCTGCTGGAGCCTGTGAGATCTGTGATACTGTGCTAACATTTCTCTCCTCTCCATTTTCCTCCCGCCAGCTTTATTTTTCCTCACAGACTTTTATATAAATCAGTTCCTCTATATTTAAACGTACTCACACAAAAAAATATTAAGTTCATGTGACGTGGGGTTGTGTTACACCTCAGACATCGGCTCGGCCGCGGCATTTGACACTTCGTATAACCCGGCCGCTTGTTTTTTTCTGGGAAGTAGGTGCAGGCTTGAAATGACTGGGCATTAGTGTCTTTTAACAAGTTAGATAGAGTTACTCCTTAACTTCTGGTGACCAGGCAGCACATATTGTCCCCCACTTTTTTATTTATGTCTGTGTCTCTTAATAACAAATCAAAGTATTGCATTTTAAACGATCTAAGCACGTATGAGTATTATGACCTAATCATTATAGGTAATTATTTATAGAGGGTTTAAGAGAGACACCGAAAATAAAACATGAGGCTCCAATGAAAACATTGCTGCTGCAGGAGGACAGTTACTGTGGTCCCTCCAAGTTTAATAATAACCAGCATGAGGTTCGTGGTCCTTAGATGATGAACTCTGATGTCTTTTGTGAAATATTCACATAATAATCAAATCATCCAGTGTTGCTCTTTGTGTCTCCTGCTAATTAGCCGATGTTTGCATGTTCACACACTAAACTAAGACGGTGAATACGGTCCACATTAGACTCGCTAAACGGCAGCATGTTAGCGCGCTCGAGTTAGCATTGGGTGCAAAGCACCAAAGTGAGCCCCACTGCTGCACAGCTGCTGCACAGCTGCACGGTCCAGGTCCTGGTGAAATGCTGCAGAATAACCTGGTCGTGCTAACATTCCAGTCTGTCTGGATTAGGAGGGTTTGTGCTTCTTATCTCAACTCTGCGTGCACATGTGCATGTACCAGTCGTGCTAAAAGACATGTAACTTGTCATTCGGAGCCAGAAATGTTTGTGCATCAGAATCTAAGGCAACAAATAGTGCTGGTTGGCCTTTCATCACCTGCTGGGGTGGGAGTGAGTGATTGCGTGGGGACGGCTGAGCATGCAGGTTTGGGTTTGTTTACGTAGTGTTCAAAAGTGTCAAATGCTCCGATCACATGCGCGTTACCTATCTATGTATGGGGGCAACGGAGCCGTGTTGATGGCGACGGGGGGAACATAAATCGGGTGTGAAGGCTGCGGCCTGAGCCTCCACGCTCCGCCGCGTCTCCTGGCTACTGCAGGCTAAACGCATTTCGCGGCGGTCATCAGAAAAGTTGATCTGTGGGCCTAATTCCATGCCGTTTTCAGTGTGTAGCTTGTGAGTCACGGTGTTTATTAATACGGACGTTCGCTTATGTGTTGATGTGCTCTTAGGGTTGTCCTTCCTCTATATATAGCGCTTTAGATCTCCAAGGGGTAACGTGAGCCCAGCTCATCTCCTTGCCTTCCCTTCACACTTGTGTCTTTACCTCTAAACTCCGACTACTCTCTCTCTCTCTCTTCTCGGTAACTTTGAAACATCCACTCCACCTGAATGTATGTGTCAGACATATCATCTCTGCATCCAGCCCGCCCCCCCCTCCCTGCCTTACACTGGTTTTTCCACCAGCGGTTCAATTGCCCTCCTCATCCCCGTCATTCCTGCATCTGATGGATCAGATTTAACGACAAGTCCAAAATAATCTCTGGAAAACGTCACCCTGGCCTTCTGCTGCCTCTGCCGTCCCTCCTGCTGGGCTTTTTTTTGCTCCTCCAGCTCCTTCTGTGTTGTCTCGGTGTTGAAAGAGGAGATAATAAAGACGTTTTCGGGCCGTGCTATGAGAGCTGCTGTATGTTTGGCAAGGTGACACCTGTCAGCACCTGTTGTGCCTCCACATCCATCCCGTTGCCTCACGCAGTGTTAACCTCTGTTCCCTTCGCACCCTGTCGGCTCCCGGCCACCTCCTCCTCATCATCACCACTCCCATCTAAATGTCTGGAGAGTGCTCTTACAACACTTTACAGCGCTTTTATCCAAAGTGATATACATGAATGACATTCAGGCTGCAACGCAACAGAGGATTTAGTTGACAGTGAATACTCCTCTGCACTCCTCCACCTACCAATGGATGAGAGAGCAGGAGTTCAGGAAACTGCATCAAACTGCTGCCAGACAGTCTCGTGCCTTCATTCAGTAGCGGAACAAAAGTGGGGATAGGCAAACTAGTTCAGAGATGGGGTGCAGCTTGGTTTAGGTCACACTGTGTGTTTGTTTGGTTTTGACCAGGACGTGATGTTTCTGGACCTGCTATGTACCTTTGGCCTCTCTTTACCTTTAGATCTTGACCTCAGAACATTTCAGACTGGCATGACTCTGATTCATGGCACCACATCGTTATATTTATCTTAATGACTATCTGTATCTTGTTTTATTGTTGCTATTGTTTTGTTTTATTATGCCTGTAAGCTGATCTTTGGTGTCATGAAAGGTACCTATAAATAAAATGCATTATTATTATTATTGTTGTTGTTAAAAGTTGAGAGGAGATAGCAGTAGGAGAAGCTAGAAGTGCTCTCAGAGGAGAAGTGTCCTCTGGTAGAGCTTGGGAGCTCATCCCACCACATCTCCAGATGGGAACAGTCTAGACTGCCATGCTGTACAAAGGTCAAAACCAGGCGATGCTTTCATGAGGGAGGGGTCACAAGCAGCATGCAGCCCGCTCTCACCTCCCTCTGCTCCTTCTCATTCCTGAACTCAGGCAGCGTCTCCAGGCAGAAGATGAGTATGGAGATCACAATGACCATGACGCTGATGATGGCAATGATGCGGGCTCCACCGGACGACTCCGGGTACTCGAACAGCATCCAGAGGCGGCGCTGCAGCTCGTTGCTGGGGAGGGGCCTCTCCTCCTCCTTGGGGAAGCCCTCGTCCTCCTTGTAGCGGTCGATGATCTCCTCCCCGAGCTCGTAGAAGTGCAGCTCCTCCAGGAACATGTCCAGGGGGACGTTGGCCGGCCGGCGCAGCCTCCCGCCCGACTGGTAGAAGTAGAGGATGGCGTCGAAGCAGACGCGGCTCCGGTCCAGGAAGAGCTCGTTGTGGGTGGGGTCGTAGTAGCGCAGCCGTCTGCGGGGGTCTCCCAGCAGGGAGTCGGGGAACTGGGCCAGCGTCCGGAGCTGGGTCTCGTACCTCATCCCTGACACGTTGATGGCCAGGCGCTCGGTCAGGGCCCAGCCGCTCCTCAGGGCGCAGCGCCGCACCTCCCTACACACCTCCTTGCCCGGCTCCTTCTCCCCGATCTCCTTCTCCAGCTTGTTGTGTTTGTCTTTGGTCCGTTTGTCTTCGTCTGCGGCCTTCTCACCTTGCTGCTTGTCTTTGTTCTGTCCTCCCTCATCCTCTCCTCCTGTACCTCCTCCTTTGTCTTGGTTGTCCATCTCTCAACCTGCAACACAGTTCTGTTTCTCTTTTGTCTCGTTTTTCACTCTTCTTGCCACTTTTCACTAGAACAAATGACATCAAAGTTGAAGGGTCAACAGACATGACCTGCAACTGTCCTATCTCATATTGTCAATAAAGTTCTGTTTATTTTTAGATATTACATTTTCAATTTGTCATAGTTTCATCAGAAGTTCAACACAGCATCAGTAATAACAGGTGCTTGAATTCAGTCAGATTTCTCAGACTTTTCACACAAGACTTGCTTTTCATCATGAACCCACTCACCCACATTCTCACATACTTTCTCTCAGTCGCAGCACATACATGCACATTTACAAAGAGCGAAGGCTTAAAAGGATGAGAAGAAAGCCACTGGAAACTGAGAAAGCGCTACCTTACTCTCAAGAATCGTGTGATAATGACTTGTCTATGTGAGCCATACGCCAGGCAGGCGACATTAGAGCGCTGCAGCCTTTTCACTTCAAGCACTGACGATAATAGAATATCACTTTGAGCACTTGTTTAAGATGCTCAATAAAATATTAAAGTCAAAATCTCACCTCAGTTTCTTTTGTAAATCCAGTTGATGACTTTCTGGACATGGGATATAAATATATTTGTTCTGTTATTTCCATCACATTCCAATATATTAGACATAGCTGTAGAGAGAACATAGATGATG
Source organism: Karalla daura (assembly GCA_029224185.1). Taxonomy (NCBI): domain Eukaryota; kingdom Metazoa; phylum Chordata; class Actinopteri; order Chaetodontiformes; family Leiognathidae; genus Karalla; species Karalla daura. The sequence continues at coordinate 2,553,901 of CM055203.1, read as the reverse complement.
CTGGCATTAAATAGAAAGCAGAACTCTGAACTTTTAACATCACTCTGCACATTCTCCCAATAAGTTCTAATGCATCTTGTTCCTTTTTCCACTGCGTTCTGCTGAATGTTCCTCAGAATTACAGCACGTCATGCAAATTAAACCACACATGCAGAAGCTTCATGCCCAGCTCCAGTTTACCACCATGTCCAGTTGGCCCAGTAGAATCAGACTGGTCCGGTCTCTCAGCCGTGCATGGCTCCACCTCAGGGAGACACACGGGGCTGACCCTTCCTCCCTCTGAGACACTGTGTGTATCAAATCCCGCATGGTGATGTCCAGACAGCCCCACCTCCTCCTCCTCCTCCTCCTCCATCCTGTGTCACGTTTGTGAGGGAGGGGACGAAGCCGAGGGGAGGCTGAGGTGTAAATCTGCAGCGTGGGTGAAGTTAAGATAGTTAAGCTTGTTTGTAGGTCACTCTCTGTCTTCACTCGCCCTCTTGTGTGCTCTCTCACGCTCACTGCGCCTGCAGGGAATGCTGGCGGGCAGAAATTCAATCTTTGACCCTCTCCTCCTCCTCCTCCTCCTCTGCTACCACTCTCTCTCTCTCTCTCTCTCTCTCTCTCTCTGCCCCCAGCAACCCGCCTTGCCCGGAAATGTCAGCCCCTTAACCCTTCATTCTGCCCTAAACACACTGTAACATGTTTGCACGCATGGGAGCCCATGAAGTGTCACATAGCAGGAACTGTGACGTTCTTCAAAAGGAGAAGCTGTGGAGAATTTACACCCTGCTGCTGCTCCACAAACACATGGCCACTGTTTCCCTGTGGTTTTTGTCTCCGCTGGGCCACTGAGTACTTCCATGTCTTTGCTGTCAACACCTCTTTAGAACATTTGTCTTATTTGACTCGTTCACAGTCAATTTCGACTCGACTACAGTTCAGACTGAATATAAATCTGTGGTTCTGGCACCAGTTCCCATCAGTGTCAAAGGTACCCATGATTTCCATAGGAAATGATGGACATTTGGGTTAGTAATACAAAAACTTAAACTAAATAAAATATATCGAGGGTAAGTAAAAAATGGGATCACATCAAGCATGTTTTTGAGGAATACCTGAAACATAAAATGACTACAAATAAATTGTGAGAAAACACCCGAACCAGGTTGTTTTTGATCTATTTATGCATTTAAGGGTTAAATAAACTCAGCATTTTTGGAAGCTGCATGGCTTTGAATTCTGTGAATAAAGTACACCATTTAGCAAAGTTTCCACTTTTGAATGCTGTGAATGTGATTTCCTACGCTTCTAGCAGCACCTGAAGGCAACAAATCAAACCTCGTGTTTCTGTGGAACTTTGAACCTCACACAACCTGCAAACTTTGGTTTGGGGATGAGTTGAATCAGATGCGGTACAGTTACTGTGGCAGGGACAGAGTAAGGCTCCGTCATTATTGTCTTCATCATCGTCTTCCTCATCATCATCGGGAGTGTCAGTATGGCGCTGCGCTACCACAACAAGGTTGTGATCGTCACTGGGGGGTCCAGAGGGATTGGCAGAGGAATCGTCAGAGTGTTTGGTATGATGATTATGGTAATTTATGAGCCATCAGAGGTTGAGAAGAGAGAAGCTGTGAGCATGATGCTGCGTCCTTCTTTCAGTGGAGAACGGTGCCAAAGTGGTGTTCTGTGCAGTAGAAGGTACGTATTGATCTGAATTCTCATATTTTCCTCACAACTCTGTATTAATTCGTGTTTTTCCATCACCTGTTGAATTTAACTTTGAGCTGTGAGTAGGACCCATAGTTACATAACGTGTTGTCATATTTTCACAGGTTCGGGAGGTGAAGCTTTAGAGGAGGAGCTGACCAAAAAGTTTCCCGGTTCGTGCAAGTTTGTTGCTTGTGACGTCACCAAAGAGGACGAGCTGAAGGTACACGATCTTACCTCACAGCTGTGGCACAATTGACCAAGTTACAGTTCACTTAAAGGGGACCTAGAATGATAAAACATGCACAAACAAATATGTACAGCTGAAATGGCATCGGAAAATTAGGCAAATTTGCCTGTGTCAGATCAGTTGGCTCAGACAGGTCTGCTTAAAGGGATGTAGAATGAAAAAGAAACTTGGCTTAGAACACACAAGTCGTATTGGCCCGACCTCCTAAATAATGTGAACCTGCCTCCGTTCAAGGGAGGTGAAGATGTGCAGCACAGGACTGTGAGTCTGCAGCAGTTTCATTTTCAGTTTGTGGTGAAATGTTAGTGCCTCTGCTCCTTGTTCCTCCTTAAGTCTCTGGTTCCTCCTCAGTCTCTGGTTCCTCCTCAGGTCCTTCCTCAGTTTCTGGTTCCTCCTCAGGTCCTTCCTCAGTTTCTGGTTCCTCCTCTTGTTTTGGCTCCAACACATCATAGCTCTAGTTACCACTTAGTGAAGAACAAGCTGAGGAGCTAGACTGGATAGAATGTATCAGTAAATAATGCATCATTCATATGAGTGACAGACAAGAAAGCCTGTCAGTGTTAAGCCTGTGTGCGGTTGCCAGATAAGTATTTAGGGCTCCAGGTCTGTGCAGAAATGAACCATAATATTCTGACATCTAAACAAAAGGACTTTTAAAGACTGAAAAATAGCATTTGTGGCTGTTTGAGTGAAACCAGTGCTGTATCTTTGTTCTATGTCCTTTAATTCATTGCTCATGATGTTGAGGGTCACAAAGCTGATGTTTGCAGATCCTCCAGTCTGTCAACAAACGTTAAGTCACACGATCATTTGTGTGAGGGGCGGGCAACCAATCAGTGGAGCCTACATATGGTTGCAAGATAAACTTTGTAAAAACTTACCATAACCTTCATTGTAAACCATACGTGCAGATGGTAGATAAGATAAAGTGAAAGATTGGTGCAGACATGGACCATATTATTCTCATGCCTGGGCTGTAAAACAGCATCTGAGGCCTTTCTAAGGACACCAGGGTTACAAACCTTCTATAAAAGAACTAAGTAGAGCATGCTCCATCCATCCATCCTCTGTCCCCTTTAAGAGATTCCGTCCAGTCACAGTGACGAGGCTGACTCTGCATGCAGGCCCAGATGTCCACTTGAGTGCACAGGCAGCTCAGTGTTTGTTTGTGTTTGCGCTGCCAGATGATCTGCTGCTCCTGCTTCTTGTTCAAACAAATCTAATGCAACTGTCTGTAAACAGAGGCTGATCGATGTCACCGTGCAGCTCCACGGACACATCGACTGTCTGGTCAACAACGCAGGGGGGCGTGAGTCTCATGCTTCACTCTTCCTCCTCTCTCCTCTCGCAGTAGTGTGGTTTCAGAGGAGTTCCCATGGTGGTCCGGTCCACTCCATCTGTCTCTCTGTTCATCCTCAGACCCTCCCCATAAACCCACCGATGACACCACAGCTGAGGAGTTCAAAGACCTGCTCAATCTGAACCTCATCAGCTACTTTTTGGCCTCCAAAGTAATGTCTGCTGCATCCTTTAATACATCTGTAAAATGTGTTGGACTGATCTATCTATCTATCTATCTATCTATCTATCTATGGGACATGATCTCTAATAATGATGATAAAGTGAGCTGGAGTCACCTCAGGCCTCTGTCTCTGCTCAGTTTGCGCTGCCGTTCCTGCGTCAGCGTGGGGGAAACATCATCAACGTTTCCAGCCTGGTCGCGGTCATCGGCCAGATAGATTCTGCTCCGTATGTGGCCACCAAGGTGACGGACACACTCTGTCAACACTCAATCACAAAAACCCCTCTAGAAAACTCTGGTTGTGTAACGCGGTGTTTCGTCCACCAGGGGGCAGTGACCTCCATGACCAAGGCGATGGCTGTGGACGAGAGTCGCTACAACGTGAGGGTGAACTGGTGAGTCCCACTGGTTCCTGTGGTCAGTCTGGTCTCATTCATCTGCTATTACCCTGCTGCTCAGCAGCTCCAATTGGCTCATTACTATGAATAATTGAATAATAGTTTTATATGGTGTCTTTAAATATTTATTACAATTTTGATTACTTGATTATAGATAGATAGATAGATAGATAGATAGATAGATAGATAGATAGATAGATAGATAGATAGATAGATAGATAGATAGATAGATAGATAGATAGTAAATTTATCCGATGATCATTCTGCTTGCAATGTTCTCATGAATGTAATGAATTCAAAGGAGCAATATTACATAAAGTGGGAACAAGTTAAGCAGTTTGCTTAATTTCATTCAGCGACAGTTAATTGAAGCTGGAAAGCAAGAGTATCTGACGTCTCATGTCTCTCACTCTTTCTCTCTCACCCTCTCTCACTGTGTGTGTGTGTGTGTGTGTGTTGCAGTATCTCTCCCAGTAACATACTCACACCCATGTGGAAGGAACTGGCAGCGCAGACTCCAGACGCTGCAGCGGCCATTAAGACCGGAGAGAACTGTCAGGTAGCTCCTATCTCTCCTGGGACAGCTGAACCACAGGTTCCTTCTGACTGCTCAGCTCTAGAGAGACAGACCGTTGTGTGACCTGCTGTTCTGCAGCTCTGAGTAAAGACAAGACGGCACAGTAATAGAAAAGAAAGCTCCCTGGCGATTTATAACACTTGTAAATCATTCTGAGACACTCTACAGTTCCTGGCACATTGTTGTGCTAATGATCCTGTTACTGCTGCTGTTGCTGGTCTCTGCTGGGTTGTAAATGTTAAAGCCTTAAGTCCACGTCCTAAAAAGAGCTGCAACATGTGGCTCTGTATACATGCAAATAGCGTTTCTCCTCCTGGTCAGAAATACCACCTGGACCTGAGCAGAGCAGGGTCCTCATGTTTCATCTTGCTCTTCATTATTCATAGAGGAAGGAGTGAGGTTATGGGACATCTGCCTGGCCAGCGTGAGGACAAAATAGTGCTGTAGCAAAGCAGAATTATGAGAATTATTATCACCATACATTAAATACAATTTCATATTAACATTCTTTTAATAACTTTTTAATAACTTTCTTTTCTACAATCAATTACAAACATTTTTTAAGCATTGTTTGAATATTTTCCAGCTGTGAAAAACAATATAATCATACATTAATACATACCTACTCAACTCTTTTAGATCAATAAGGGATATTTTTATTATGCTTGATATTCTGAGCAATATGCAGCTTAAATTGTTTTGTTGCAGTCGACGGATAATAACTTACACCTAACTTCAACAAGTTTTTTTTTTGACCATTTCCTGGTTTGAGAGTTTCCGAGCACTTCATTACCAAATTCAAGCACTTCTGAAAATTTCTTGCATCATTCTCTTCAAGTAACAGCCTTGGTAGGAGGAGGAGTTTTAGGATGGACTTTATAGTCCTAGTGAGACGTTTGCCCTGGACCACACAGTTTTTGTAGACTATTGTAAAAGCTGCTTATTTTTCATTTACCACTTTAGCACCCCCGGCTGATCCTGTACTTTCTCCATGGAGTTTTGCATAAAACAAACAACAGGCATGAACGCTCAAGTATCGCCAGAGGCAAATCTGAAGTCTTCTATTTACTCAGAAGCAGTTAAACAGATTTTACCACAGTAGAAACTCAGCCAGGAGGTTTGGTTTGGAGCTGAAGCACTCAGAGGAATGAGCCAGTGTGTTCTCTCCTGCTGCAGCTGCTGGGTCGCATGGGCACCGAGGTGGAGTGTGGGAGGGCGGCGCTGTTCCTCGCTGCTGATGCCTCCTTCTGCACCGGCATTGACCTGCTGCTGAGCGGTGGAGCAGAGCTCAACTATGGCCAGAAGAGCCAGACCAGGCCCTGAACCGGCTGGTCCAGCTCCAGGAGGGAGCACCAGGTCCAACATGTTCTCTGTAGTAAGCCAGGTTAGGCACACACTGTAGTGCTCTAGTTACACAGGAATACAACTTTAGAATTACATGATGCAATATCATACAATAAAAAATGAGCCTTATGAGTCCCCACTACAGAGACATTTCTGCTTGATTTACAACATGATGATTACAATGGGATTATCATAGTTCCTTAAAGGGTATTTTACAGTAACCATAGCAAAATATAGCAGATAGAAGAGCAGATATAAGAAGTACTGAGTAGAACCAGGTGGTTCTAAAACTTAGTTACACAGCTCCGAAGAATTTGCTTTGTTGATTGGTACACAAACGAGCAAAGTGAGAAAGCACAGGACAACAATGCAAATGAGGTTATTACACAAAATGTACAACGATGCAGTTGCAGCTTGTATTTGCATCATGTGCACTGAATATGACTTTACAATATGATAAATTTGACCAACAAAGTGAGAGGAGAAAATTATTTGTTAGTTCACTGTAAGGGAAGTTTCAATAAAAAAGGTAGAAATTATTATTATCATGCATTACAAATAGAAATAAACAAACAATAAAAATTAACATTTGTACATTAAGGCTTTGTGATCGATGTTAGCAGAACTTTCAGTCATTGAAATAAAGTTTTTATTCATGTCTCATCTTTTGGATTCCTGGCCAATTGTGTGACTCGCGCTGCACCACGCCCCACCCACCGACCAATCAGCAGCCACCACCTGACGTCACGCACCCTCCTCGGACTCTGCCGGCCTCCACCAATCACAGGCCACGCTCACGTCACGCCTCCATAGGCATCCATAACGAGCCTAGACAGGTTATTTCAGCTGGTTTTCTACAACCATAGGATATAATGATAATAAAATGTATTTTCTGTTTCATGTTTAACTTCCTGTAACTGTGTCACAACAGTCACGTGATGAGTTATTAAAGCACATAAAGGGACAGCAACATGCCAGAGAGGCTGTGTGAGGTTTTGGGGGGAGAGGCTGGTTTAGGAGGCTGGTTTCCACTCAGTGGGTGGTTGATGACCTGGCCGCAGCTGAGCCGCAGTCTCAGGTTTCAGAGCGGAACTGAAGTTTGACTTTGAGCCGGTGCGTGTTTCCACACGGGCACAGAACCTGCTCTGCATCGCGGTTACGTATCGGAGATGGCAGCGCTCCGGACGGTGAGTGAGCGGCTCTGGAGGCTCTGGAGGCTCCGGGCTGGGCTGTGGGCTGTGTGCTGAGGCTGACTGGGTTAATGATTCACTGGGACGAGCTGATACGGAGCCGGGGGGAGATAACGAGGCTGTACCGAGGCAGGGCACCGAGCTCTGCCCGGCAGCCGCGGCTCAGCCTGGGAAACAACAGGGGATGGAAGGTCATCAATCCTAACCCTTTGCAAAAATCTCAAAATCCTACCCGTATCGCTTAACATCGAAATAATAACAACAATCAAAACTTAACATCAACGTATTTCGACCTTTTAACGATTCGGCACATTCCGGTTAACTATTTAAATCAGATTTTACGAATAAAACGACCCATTTCATCCTTTGTTTTTGTCGAATCAACGACTATAATCTCTTGATACTTGATCCTTATGTGGTTTATGTAATGCAGTAAGCAGAATTCCATGAAATTGGACAATTTTGAAAAGAACTTTTGTCTGAGGCAAGAAGTGCAGCGTCCCCTCGGGTTGCGAGACTGCAGAATAATCCAGTAATAGGAGGTGTGTGTTTGTTATTACTGAGTCAGACTCACACTTCAGGTTCCACATGTGTAATTAAGTGAGTCAGCTCTACTCATGCTGCTACCACAGCTTCCCTCTTTCTCGGGCTGGGAGACGATGCTAACTAGCATCTGCTAACCCACTGTTACTTAAACTCCATGCTCTGTCTGCAGAGAAAAACAAGAAACGCAGAGAAAGAAAAGAGAGAATGCATCAGATTTATACTTGCACGACACAAATGCCACAATGAGATGTGGATGAGGTAAAAGGAAGAAACGGACTCTAATGGTGCAAAGAAAGGCAAAACTTGCATCATCCACTCCACATGCGCTGCTCTGGGATCTGGTGAAGGCGCTGCGTGGCTGCAGGCTCCTGCAGGACAGGCAGTGGATCAGCTCAGGTCAGGCTGAGCTCCCATGACTGTTCAGCACACGCATTAAGATACGAGCAGATAGGAGTAGGGTATCAATACTGTAGCAAAGACGATCTACAGTATCACTGAAGTAGTGTGCAGAAAAACTAAGGGAAAAGACGTTTTGTTCCTAAGAAATATGTGAGCATGCATCCACAGTCTTGCCCTGACTGTCCCCTATGGTGTCGTAGGTCAGCAGGTCTACAGTCCATCACAGGACACTATTCACACACTCCACACTCACACCTAGAGGTGATCTAGAGGCTCCAGTCAACCTAAATCCATTCCATGAAGTGCCATTCAGAAACAGAGAACATGAAACCCACAGTGACAAGGCACCTCTGAAGTAGACTGAATTTATGTTGAGTAATGCTGCACTGAAATTGATTGCACATATATGTATCTTTCCATGTTCCCCTCTCTCTCTCTCTCTCTCTCTCTCTCTCTCTCTCTCTCTCTCTCTCTCTCTCTCTCTCTCTCTCTAACCAGCTGGTTACAGTAGACAGTTGCCTGCTCCTAGCTTGGGTCAGCTCCAGGTTTGACAATTGAAGGATGTTTTTTTTTGGTTGCCACTTGTATAGAATAGAAGAATAGAAGAGAAAGCCTTTATTGTCATTGTAAAGTGACAGAATTGCAGCAGGTATAGCACAATTAAAGGGTCCCCTGTTTATGTGCAGCTGAGCTAATGCATATCACATGCAATGATAACGGTAAACACGATAACTGACCTGATATTCAATGCTGTTTAGATTGGACAGGGACCTCCATTACAAATGTACTTAATTACACAGCTATTGCACTTTGTTTGGCTCCGTCTGTGTATTTCTGTTTCTAAGTTTTATACGTTTACAAGAGTTTAAAGCGGGGTAGATTCTGAGGTAACAGCGCCATAAAGCAGCATTTTAAATGAAGCTGAACTGGTTTATTGTCATCTTGGCTCAAGTACAGGTTGGGTTAGGCAGACAGCTCTGAGCTATCTGCTGTGTCTGTATCTGCCGGTGTCAGACGTGATGAAGACGCAGAATCAGGCAGAACGCCAACGACGTGTGGAGCCAGAAAAACTGGAGCAACAGACTGACTTTGCTCAGCGTCCTAACAGTCGACCTGCAGGCCGTCCCACGCTCACTTCCTGTCCGCCAACCAGTTACTGTGGCCCTTTGTCACCCTGCAGGCCCCTTACCAAGCACCTCTGTCTCTCTGTCTCTGTCTCTGTCTCTGTCTCTCTCTCTCTCTCTCTCTCCCTCTCTCCTGGCATTCCTGATTGTGCAGTGGTCTAATAACGGCACAGCACTCAGCACCTGTCTGCTGAAGCATGTGTGAGGCTGTGTGAGAGTGTGTGTGTGTGTGTGTGTGAGAGAGGCTGTGTGTGTGTGTGTGAGAACTGCAGCACCACTGATTGGTGCTCAGACACACGCCTCCTGACACCATGTCCTCTAGTTCCTGGCAGGGTCAATGATTCCTCTGTGGTACGTCAGGTGTGTGATGCATTAATGCAGCTAGTTGTAGAGGAAAACTTTCACAGTTTGAACTCATCTGTCTGTGCATTATTACTCTATAATCCAGTTCACACGTACAGTTTATTTCAACTGATGAACATCATAGTCACCTCAGAAAGGTTCATAGCAGAGCTGTGACAACTGATCGATTCATCTGCCCATGAAATGATCAGCAACTAAGGATATTATGGATAAATTTAAACATTAAAAAAAAACTTTGGGAAAATTTGTGAGAAATTCACAACCAGCTAAATTTAAACCTATTTAAGGTAGAATTGCAACAACTTATCGACTTATGGTGTCATAGTATGAGTATCTAGGAGTTTTATGTTTTTAATTCATCAAAGAAAAAATAAACAGAAAAGAAATTGTCACAGCGCTAGTTTATATAGAGATGCTGACTTTTTCTGTTACTTTTAGTACTTAGTATACATACATATACTAGTGATTGTCTCCATTGGTGCTCCAGTGAACATGTGTCTGGTTTCGTAGTCCTCTGCTGAGTGAAGGCTGACTCCAGGCTGACTGATTTGCAGGCTCTCCATGGACGACTTGCTCAGGCCCTCCCCCTCTGCCTCGGCTCTCTGCGCTTTGCCAGCTCCTTCAAGGTAATGAGGAAAACTGAAACATGTTCTGCCTGAGCAGGTGAGGCCTGCGTAGTCTCCATGCAGCCTGATCTGCTCTCCAGCCTGCCTGTACATGCCTGCTGCTCTGCTGCTGCTGCTGCTGTAGTTGTAGTTGTTGTAGTAGTTGTTGTTGTTGTTGTTGTTGTTGTTGGTCTCTGAGCACCGGGTGTAAACAGATCTGTGTGGGTAGAAGTGACTTTTGTCTCTGAAACTTCACCTCAAGTAGAATTCACAGTTTCTTCCCCTCTTCTCCTGTGTCTCCCTCACTTTCCTGCCTGTGGAAATGATTTAATTGCAGTTTAATTGCTCTCCGTTAATTCTAACGTCTAATTGAGCAGACGAACCAGCCTCCACTGACTCTGTGTAACTCTCTGTTAATCGCCCCTTAAAGCATGCTGTCAATAACCACGATTTACAAACAATCACTGTACTCGTGGCCCGCTCTGCTCTGCTCTCGTCCTGTCCACCTCCGTCCTCTCCTCTCGTGTCCTCTCCTCCTCTCCTCTCCTCTCCTCTCCTCTCCTCTCCTCTCCTCTCCTCTCCTCCTCTCCTCTCCTCTCCCCTCCTCTCTTCCTCTCCTCTCCTCCTCTGTCTGCGGCTCGTGTCCCTCGCCTCCGTCCCAGGCTGCAGATCTGGTCATCGAGCGCAGCACGGTATGCAGCCCAAAGCCCGACCCGTCCACCCTGGTGTTTGGGAAGCAGTTCTCCGACCACATGCTGACCGTGTGCTGGTCGGAGAAGGACGGCTGGGAGCCTCCTCACATCAAACCTTTCCAGAACCTGTCGCTGCACCCGGCCTCCTCCGCCCTGCACTACTCCATAGAGGTGAGGGGACGCGCCCTGCTGCAAGCATCATTTTTCTTTAAGAAAGTCTGAAGTTTTTTGTAATTTGTAGTAATAGTGAGTTTACTATGCATGTGAATGTATGATTACGTCATGATCACAGCTGGAATCCAGGGAATCTGTGCTGCTTCCCAGACCAGGCCTGCAGTAATATTTCACACTGATGGCTCGGCTGTATTGTGACTGAGCCCAGGGTCACAACACTTCCAGCTGGAGCGTAGTGTTTGTTTACAGTCTGTAGATCCTGGTACAACATCTGTCACCTGCAGCATTTCTAAAAATAGTTCCACTTCTGGGGTGTTTGCATCCGCCAGGCTCCAGCGTGATCATGGGATGTGGTACAGATAGATGTGAATGAAGAGGCATGTGTGCAGAGCTATCAAACCCTCTCCTCATCTCAAAGCAGCAGTGCAGTAGCTGCTCTCTGGCGTGTTTCCTGTCGGGGGTTAAGCGTTGTGTCGGTTTCTCCAGCTGTTCGAGGGCATGAAGGCGTTCCGCGGAGTCGACAACCACATCCGTCTGTTCAGGCCCATGCTCAACATGGAGAGGATGCACCGCAGCGCTGACAGGAGCTGCCTCCCGGTGAGACGAGCCCAGCCAGTGTGAATGACGGGCTGAATGAACGTGTGAGGGAAACGAGGTGGCAGTATTGACCTGAGATGAACCTCATCCTCTGTGTGAAGACATGAACGTGTTCCCTGCGGTAGCGCGTCCACACACATCCTGATGGTTTAAGCCTGCAGCTAGAGGGCGGGGGTGTCACACACTAAACCCAGTGACCCTCCAAGATGTTACGTAACCATCTGGCATGGAGCCCAGTCTGGGCTTAGTCTGGACGCAGCCATGTCTCAATTCAAGAGTTAATTTTTCATCAGGACACAATAGAAGCTGGCTCTCACACGTCCGCCCGTGTCTGCCGGGGCTGGACTGCACACGGGGATAAAGCTTTGTGTTAATCAATCGAGAGATCTATGAAACGTGAATCATTGGAGGAACGTAGCTGCCATAGCTGAGTGTGATGGTGGAACCAACACCTGGCTACAGCTGGGGGGGCGGAGGTTGTTCTGCTTTACTTGCAAGTAAAAACCTGATTTTAGGAGCCGACACATTCCTGCTCATTCCAGCGCTCTCAGGCTTCCTGGGTCTAGCAGAGCAAGCTTTGTGACACGGCAATAAAAACGGCCTCCACCTAAAACTCAACCAGAGCAATGAAAATCTGAAGTTTTAAAGGTTTTAAAAGCTTTTACAAATAGAAAAAAGATTATCAATAATGAGTAGGTGAGACTGTGTAATATGCAAGTTTGCAGAACTGTCAATGCAAAGTTAAGGCAACTTATAATTAAACATTTATGTAAATCAGTAACACTGAGGGAAATGATACAACTGTGAGAATGCAAATGAAAAATAGATTATTATTATTATACAGTCACTGACAAAAGATACATGTATGTTTGGAGAATAATAGTGAATTAAAGCTGGTATTGTTCCTCTATGTACTGTGAGCTGGCTGAAGAGCAGCAGTGACGGGCTCTACCTGTCTCCTCTGCAGCTCTTTGAGAAGGCCGAGCTGCTGGAGTGCATCAGGACGCTGGTGGAGGTGGACCAGGAGTGGGTGCCCTACTCCCAGGACGCCAGCCTCTACATCAGACCCACCTTCATAGGAATAGAGGTGAGGCCCAGCCTCGCAGTCACAGGGTCCAGGCTGCTTCCTGGTGCTAATGACCTGTCCCCTCCTCTTCCTCACCCCCCCCCACAGCCGTCTCTGGGCGTGTCCCGGGCAGGTAAAGCCATGATCTTCGTCATCGTGGGCCCGGTGGGGCCGTACTTCGCCACGGGCTCCTTCAACCCTGTGTCTCTGCTGGCGGACCCGTCCTTCGTCAGGGCCTGGCAGGGGGGCGTCGGGGCCTTCAAGATGGGGGGGTGAGTTGGCTGAAATGCCTTCATCTTTTATCTGTTGTTACAGCTGCTTTGTGCTGGATTCGATCCACAATGAGAGGAAGAAGAGGCTTCAAGTCAGAAAATCAGTGAAAAGGTCAGGACTATGTGTGGAAACTGCAAACCGCCACCTGTTGGAGCTGTAATGATCCAGCGTATAACACGTGATGCTGCACATGACCTGGACATCTGAAGCTTGAGAGAAACAAGAACACAGAAAAGCAACATTTCATTTGTTTTATATCAATAGAAATAGAAATAGAATGCGTTTGCTATGTTTTTGACATCATCTAATACCTGATGCTATTTTTCTAATATCTGATGCATCAAAGTACACTGAAACAACAGTAAATCAATAGAATAATAAAGTTTAGCAATTCATTAGTTAATTTAGGCATTTAAAGGAATTTAGTCCATTAAGGTTTAGGGTAAACCTCACCCTAACCCGAACCCTCTGATCACAGTTTCTTTAGTGTCTGTGACACTAAGAGTGAGGACAAAAAAGATGAAAGTTCAGTTACATTTAAAGATCTGATCCTGGCCTTAGTGAACAGCTTTAACGTGATTCTCTAAACCAAACAACTGATGGATGCATCCAGGAAGGAGTGGACAGGTGAATGGACTACAGATGTGATGGCTCTCTGCAGCCTTGGCTGCAGCTCTGCGTGGAGCCTCCAGCTCTAGTCACTGTCCCACTGGACTCCAGACAACTATTTGGATTTTCCACTTTGCTTATGGAAGGGAAGGCAGTGCCGGGGTCGTCTGGTGTCAGCTTCCCACCAGCCCAAAAACAAGAGACACGCACACACTCTCATAGACACACACACACACACACACAGGCGCACGCTGGTTTGTCATGGCAGGAATTTGTGATTTCTGGGGATTGTGGGTGTTCAGGTGCAGGTTCAGGAACTGAGCATCTCCAGAGGAGGAGAGGTTTCTCCTTCATGGGTTTAAGACATGCATCTGTAGTTTCAGTGGAAAGATCAGCTGAGCTGCGTTCCATCCTGTTACAGATCAGAAAAACCTGCGTCAGCAGGTCAGACGAGTGTGATTTCACTGACGGAGACACCACATATATTTCACAGCGGGAGACATGCACACACACACACACACACACACACACACACACACACACACACACACACACACACACACACACACACACACATACACACACACACACACACGCACAGAAGGCCAGCCTCCCTGCAGCTGTTTTGCTCCTGTAATCGCTCCACAGCCTCCAATCACAGGAGCAGGTCCCCGCTAACCAAGCTTAGCTGCTGCTGTTATGTAAGTGCAGAGACGAACCTGCTAAGCCAGAAACACCCACACCCCCCCAACAGTGAGGAAACACCACAGAGATCCAGGCCTCCTTAGCAGCTCTGTGCGTGTGCGTGTGCGTGTGTGTGTGTGTGTGTGTGTGTGTGTGTGTGTGTGTGTGTGTGTGTGTGTGCCAACGTTCCTTCTCATGTCATGAACTATTATCAGCTCCATGGAAGCAGCTCCTTACGTCCCTTTATCTGATTATTCTGGGATTAAAGGAGGTTTTTCTGTCTGATTCAACACAGACGCCTCCACTCACAGAGAAGCTGAACAAACGTCTGTTCCTCACCTGCTTCTTACCAGACATGTTCCTCACCTGCTTCTTACCAGACATGTTCCTCACCTGCTTCTTACCAGACATGTTCCTCACCTGCTTCTTACCAGACATGTTCCTCACCTGCTTCTTACCAGACATGTTCCTCACCTGCTTCTTACCAGACATGTTCCTCACCTGCTTCTTACCAGACATGTTCCTCACCTGCTTCTTACCAGACATGTTCCTCACCTGCTTCTTACCAGACATGTTCCTCACCTGCTTCTTACCAGACATGTTCCTCACCTGCTTCTTACCAGACAGCTCTCCTGGTCTTCTGCCACAGCTCCACACAGACCACAATACAGTCAAGCTTCTCAAAGCTGAAGCTGGTTTTCTCAGGAGCTCTTGACCTGTGTGTGTGTGTGTGTGTATATGTGTATACACAGTGTGTCTACGGGGTCTTCATGAGAGTCTTTATTTATTAAAGTTGATAATGAATTAGTTTGGGGAAAATGAAGGCTCTCAAAAAGTCTTAGTTTCAGTTTTAGGAGGAATTAAATATTCAAGCTCTTTCCAGATAGTTTGACTGTATAAAGTTTAAGCGTATGACAGCACTAACCTCTCTACAAAACTGGAAAACATCATGTGTCTACTGGGTGAGCTTTGGCTTGGAGCAGCGTGGAAACAGAACTTTGTCAGAGAACATAGAACACTGTAAAGGAGTTTCTCTCTGTTTTATGTTATTACATTTTAAAAGAGGTTTTTACATCAAAGTAGAGTGTGTGACTGATGCAGCGTTGTTGTCTAACAGGAACAGAAACAACCAGGAAACTTGTAAAGGAAAGCACGTCTCACTGTGACTCGTAGCATTGTCCATTGTTGATTGAAGCCAAACATTGAGTGACTGCATTTGGCTGCATTTTCTCTCTCTGTCCCTGCTCTTCTTTCATTTCACTTCCTGGAATGTTTGTATTGTTTCGGGCTAGTGAATGGCTGAGATTCTTGTCATTTTACTGCAGTTTATCTCAGGTTTCTGAGGTGTGTGTGTGTGTGTGTGTGTGTGTGTGTGTGTGTGTGTGTGTGTGTGTGTGTGTGTGTGTGTGTGTGTGTGTGTGTGCGCTCTGCAGGAACTACGGCCCTACGATAGCCGTGCAGAACGAGGCGGTGAAGCGCGGCTGTCAGCAGGTCCTCTGGCTCTACGGAGAGCAGGAGGAGATCACCGAGGTCGGAACCATGAACCTCTTCATCTACTGGACCAACGAGCAGGGAGGTCAGCACAGACAGTAGCTGTGTCACACAGACCCAGACACGTCATCCCGACACCTCCAATAGAAATGTGTGTGTGTGTGTGTGTGTGTCTGCAGAGAGGGAGCTCGTCACACCTCCTCTGGATGGGATCATCCTCCCTGGAGTCACCAGGCAGTCTCTGCTGGACCTGGCCAGAGACTGGGTGAGAGAACACACACACCCTGACCCTGACCCAACATAGAAGCTATGGAACATCGGTTTACAAATCTGGCACCTTTTCATGCTTATCTGGCAACCACACACTGACCAGATGTTTGCAGGCGTCATGTCCAGATGTCTGCAGGCTGGTCTCGGGGCGCGCTCTGACCCTGTCTCTGGCTGTGTTTCTGCCAGGGGGAGTTCAGGGTGACGGAGCGGACCATGGCCATGAAGGAGCTGCTGGGAGCTGTGGACGCTGGCAGGGTCCTGGAGGTGTTTGGAGCAGGGACGGCCTGCGTGGTGTGTCCGGTGGGCAGCCTCCTCTACAGGGGGAAGGTAGGAGGTCTCTGAGGGCCAGCCCTGAAGAGCTGAAGATCTATGATGCTGCTCTTATACAATCAGTTCTGTGTGAACACACCTGCCCTCCTCCTCCTCCTCCTCCTCCTCAGACGTACCAGATCCCGACGATGCAGAACGGTCCGGACCTGGCCAAGAGGTTCCACAAAGAGCTTACTGATATTCAGGTGAGGAGGTCCACAGACCGATCAGCCTCAGAGGAAACCCTGCAGGCTGCTGACGCCTAGTGGCTGAGGAGGGAATAGACCTGAGCTCAGCTCCTAGCAGACTTCCACCAGGCAGACTGGAGGCTCTGATCTCATGTC
This sequence comes from Karalla daura, assembly GCA_029224185.1. Lineage (NCBI taxonomy): Eukaryota > Metazoa > Chordata > Actinopteri > Chaetodontiformes > Leiognathidae > Karalla > Karalla daura. The sequence goes on along the minus strand of CM055203.1, from coordinate 2,537,382 downwards.
TGTGTATTTCAGAGAATCTCATCCAGCTGAGTTAGCAACAAAACAGCTGATTCATCAGATTCAGATTCACCTCAGACAGGGAGAAAGAGGACTGGGAAAATGTTTAAAACACCCAGGAAATACCCAGAAATAGCACCAAGAATTTATAATAATCTTTCAGTGAAGTATTTACAATTGATCTGTTATAAAACAGTTCAGTTGTAATGGTTCTATTGTTTAGATAATATAACAATATTGGCTCTAAATAACTAACTCTAAATAAAACTTCTGTTTGGAAAAATAATTGAATTGAAAATTACTCTGTAAAACCAACAAGTCCTGTTCCTCCTCTATTTTTTTTGCGCCTTAAAGATTGTTTGTGAAGTGACTGAGAACGAGGCTCAGTGGTGTGAACTGGGATTAACTGGTTTTCTCTCTGTTCTCCTCCCAGTACGGACGCAAAGCGAGCGAGTGGGCGCCGCTGGTGGTCTAGACGGCCGTGTTGCACAGACCAGTTGTATCGACAATTAGTTCCATAATTCCAGTCTGGACGACCAGCAGCTCAACCCCCACCCCCCACCACCCCACCCCCCACCCCCCCACTCCTCCACCCACACCCACTGATGCACTCCGGCTCCCTCCTCCAGTCTGCCCAGTAGCGCTCCTCTCTGCCAGGAGGAGCCTTCCCAGCAGCCGGCTGGTGGTTGTAAAGCAATAGTAACAATATGCAACATGCTCACCTGATGCTTGAGCTCCAGGTATGTAGGAAACAAACTCATCACCAGGGGGACAAACTGTCAAACCCAGCAGACGTGACAAAAAAAAAGTCGATCAAAAGAAAAAGATGGAAGACGTCTGCTGGTGATCCCTGTGTATCCAGACCTCTGATTGGCCTCACTTTAGTGACTCTTTTAGTTTATCTCCCTGTAAGGACGCTTCTTATAGGTGTTGAATGGCACAAACCTTTGACTCTTATTCTGGTATTTACAAGGAAAGGCACAAACGCACATATGGCAGACATAGGAGGTACAATACTTGCAATACTAAAGCAGCTACTTCTGGTGTGTGGGACACTGCAACCTGCGCGTCTTCTCGACTAAACCAGTCAATGTATTTCACTACAGAGCAGCGCGACCCGCAGCGCCCTCTGCTGTTTTCTCCCAGACGCTCGACGTGTAACTCGTGAGTAGAGTAGGAACCGTGTCGTCGCTGTCCTGTACACACTGGTGAGAGTGGAGCCAGTCGTCCGGGGCCAGTTTGCACTGACTGTGTTGTAATGACGCCTGTTACGTGACTCCAGCTTTTTAGAGAGGAAACTGAGAAGGGTTTTATTTTGTTTTTAAGTGTTTGTTGGTTTTTTGTTTGTTGTTGAGAGGTCGACCGCACAAAATCTAAACCTAGAGATTGAGATGGAGACAGAGGATGTCTGTAGGACTTTGAGCACAAATGTTTGGAGCGTGAGGAGGCGTACACTGGAGAAGAGACAGACCTGTGGAGGCGGGCAGTGGCTCTGCACTATCCTGTGTGTGATCATTGTGAAAACAATGTGTAGTAACAAGTAGAAAGTGCTGTTTTAGACTTGTTTCTCTCCTCGTTTTGATGTTAAATTAGGCTAATTGTCTTCCAGAGTACTTGACTGCGTCTCCAGTGTTTTTCTTCTGAATGTATTTTTGCGACTCACCTGCTACACACTTGCCCCCCCCCCCACCCCCCCCACCCCCCAACACCCCCCCCTCTGTCTAAGTGCCTGACCTGTCCGTCGGCTCGTTCTGTGGATCTTCAGCTGCTCTTTTGGTTTTGTTCTGTTTTCTTTTTCCAGTTTGTGCACTAGGGGAAATAGCTGGATTCTTCAGAGTAATGTTAGTTTTTCTTGTTTTTTTCTTTTTTTTAATGTACTGTTACTTTTACTCTGTTTTTACAATAAACCTTTTGAGTTTGAGTTCAGACTTGGTTTGTTTTTGATGCACTTTAATTCATGTTTGTACAATAATGATACACATGGATTCCGACCGTGTTAAAGTTGTTCCAACACTTGCTTTGAAGACATAAAGGAACAGTTCAACAGCCATTAGCAGCACCACCACCACCTCTAAGCCTTGATATGTGTCCATCTATTCCCATCTTTCTCATTCGTGTGTGTGTGAGAGTCTCCAATCACACACAAACACACACACACACACACACACAGGGAAGTCATGCAAACCCCACATGATAAACTTGTGTACAACCAGGACATGAACCATCAACCTTATCACTATGTTGCTCCGTTCAGCGTGTTGAATCCATGTAAAAACCCTAAGTTAGATATACTGTCCCACTGTCTCCACACTGATCTGACATCAAACAGTAAATTGTCTCATTTACACTTGCTCAAGACTGAACTGCCACACAAACCAGAACTGATCTGACCAGATTAGAAGTCTTCAGAATACCACAGATTAACATCAATCGTTGGTAGATCTCCATCAGAAAGTCAATAAGATATTCCCCACAGTGCTTAAACTATTCCTTCACCCAGGTGGAAAACTTCCTTCATCTATGAGTAGTTTACAGTTATGAAGTATAGAAATATCAGAACAATGAACTATGTGAAACCCTCAACACCCCCCCAGGCTGAGGCTGAATATGTACATCTTCCTAGGAGTCTGGCTCTGACTCCGGCTCGGGCCCCTCGGTCCGGCCCTGGAACACGGCCGACACCTCCGGACCCGCAGGGTGGTACAGGATGTGCTCGATCTCCCCGCCGCCGTTGCTCCTCTTCTGGAAGTGGATTTCCAGCATGTCCTGCAGCATGTCCGGCTCCATGACGGGCGGGATGCCTGTCAGCAGCACTGTGTGGCTGCACACAGACATCCGGGTCTGGGGGGGCACACACACACACACACACACACACACACACACACACACACACACACACACACACACACACACACATCATCATCATCATAGCTCTTCATTGTCTCCATAGTTACTGACTCCTGATATGTCATACAGTGTCCCCTCATGTTAAACTTCCACTGTTAACATTCACAATGAGCAGTATCTAGGCACTCCTACTGCACGACAATGGCAACTTGGAGGACTGCATCCACGTGTTCTTGGGTTTGGACCAAAAAGGATTAAGGAATTATTTGATTAAGTTACACAGTTTCATAAATCTAGCCATTAATCTCAGCCTCCAACTAAATTCTGGTTTTTATTCTTTCCAGTGTCCTTTTCTGCAGTTCAACTTGTCTGTACCTTCATTTAGAGCTGCGACGAGTAATTTATTTAATTTATTTTAATAATTAATTTTAATAATAATTAACTATTTTAATCACTTATCACTTTTGAACATTCAAAAGAGGTTTGAGAATGATCTGAGAAACTGGTGACACTTCGTGTTAATTTATACACCAAACCATCAAGAAAGTAATCTCCAGATGACTTGTCTACAAAAATGAAAGACACTGCATTACTGCAGAGGCATTGGGAGTAGAGCAGAGCAGAGCAGGTGAGAAACCAGGTGAGATGATAACATCTGGTAGAAACGAGGCAGTAGAAGAAGCAAACGCTTACCTGCAGGTCTGTGATGTTCCCGTTGAGGAACGGAGTCACTCTCACTGTGAACTTCTTCCCCTTCATCTCCACCTCATGGAACTCCTTCTCAGCCAGACCTGCAGCGACTGGAGGTAGAGAGAGCCTCATCATCTGAACATCTGCCTCCTCCTCCTCCTCCAGCTCAACTGTAAACCTGCACTCTGAGCTTCCTCACCATCTCCATCCATGAACTTGATGACCATGGTCCAGGAGTCCTCCATCATCTCTCGGGACTCCACCTCCCCGCCTCTGTTCCTCTTCTTGGAGAAGTGCAGCTCCAGCTTGTCCAGCATGGAGTCTTTGTCCATCCGGGGCAGGTCTGAGACCAGGATGCGGTGAGGACACACAGCAGTGAGCAGCTGCAGGGGAAGAGCAGGCAGGTCAGGTCAGAGATGTTCAGAGTGTGTGTGTGTGTGTGTGTGTGTGTGTGTGTGTGTGTGTGTGTGTGTGTGTGTGTGTGTGTGTGTGTGTGTGTGTGTGTGTGTGAGTTACCTCGACCGACCGAGGCATCATCAGCTGTACTGGCCTCGCCTCCAGCTCGATGCTGCAGTCTCCTCCCAGATCTACGCGGTGCCTCCTCCTCTCCAGAATGTTCCCAGCCACTGAAGATGAAGAAATAAAGAAGGAGGTCAGATGTTTGGCCATCAACACGAGGGTGGAGCTGAAAGTGACTCTACAGGTTATACTGGCCTCAAACATTAATGTACACACACAATGCTAATTATTACTTAATACTCTGTTTTCAGCTTCTCAGATCTGAATATTTTCTGGTTTCTAGGTTCTCTGTGACCTTACCTTGGTCTATGTGAAGTAGACATTTACCACTTGCACAGTTTTGGGTCATATTTTAAATCAAATCAGATAAGTTTCCACACTCGGTCCTTTCAGTTTCACCTGAGTGAAAACAACCGTCTCACCTTCCTCCTCCTCAAAGGTGATCAGCGCCGTCCCGTCGTCCATGGGGTAGACGATCTCTGACTCCATGTCGAACAGCTGCGTGCTGGAGGCGGGCGCCGTGGCGCCCCTGAAGGCCACCTTCCTGCTGGGGACAGCTGTGAACACCTGGAGGGGGGGGGGGGGGGGGGGGTGACAGGTGACCACCACACACAGCCACACACAGGGAGGACTGAGCTGATGAACCTACTCGAGTCTTCTCCTTCAGATGTCTGTTCAGAGCTGCCTCCTCCTTCAGAGCCTCCTCCACCTCCTGGATCTTCAGCAGCAGCTGCAGCTCCTCCTCGTTCAGCTGGTTCGCCTCCACCTGCAGCACACACACACCTCTGAGGAGCAGCAACCTGCCGTCACGACCCGTCACCTTTCACAGCAGCTTCTTTTGTTTTATGGCAGATGAAGAAGTGAGAAGATCAACACAACTCAGTGATATAACAACCAGAAGAAGATGCTTTGACTTAACTACTCATGGGTATGTTCAGGAGCCCTTATCTAGCAATGCAAAAACATAAGAAATATACAAGTACGATGCAATGGTACACATGTATGTGTGCAGATTGATTACAAGTAAGACAAGACAAAGATGTGAACGTGGGTACGGACAGATGGAGCTGTTTCTGGTACAAAACGACTCCAAGTTAGAAGTTAAGATATAAATGTTGACCTTTCAGTTTACCTAGAGCAGACCTGGAATGATTGAATAGAGAGTTTATATTTATCTATGTTCTCTGGTGTTAATATTGCTGTACGTTGAAAGGTAAAGGAGCTCTTTCATTCCAGGTCTCCTTTATTATCTTGTCTTTGACATGTCATGGACTGAGTCACCTGAGTCAAGAGTCTGTACCTTCTTCTGTTTGATGGACTTCTGGAATAAGAGCTCTTCCTCCTTCAGATCCTCCGTCAGTTTCCCAACACGGTCTCTGAACTGTGCGGCCAGGTCCAGGTGGTCGTCTCTTTCTTTGACCAGCTCCAGCTGGTCCTGCTGCAGCTGCTGATGCTTCTTCTGTGGAAACACACCAAAGATGATGACTTTTCACATTTTAACAGATTTTGTAAGATTCATGTACTTCAAAAGAAGAATATCAGATGTCTTGAAACTTTCTACCTCCTTATTGTCTACTGTACATTGGTTAATATGAAAATATTATGTATAATATGATGTGATACATAGCATATCTTAATTATACATTATTCTTAACACATATCTATCTATCTCTCTATCTCTCTATCTCTCTATCTATCTATCTATCTATCTATCTATCTATCTATCTATCTATCTATCTATCTATCTATCTATCTTCAGGCACCTTGTAGTCTGCGATTTGAGCCTTCACTCCCTCCAAAGTTAACTTGTCTGGCTCTGAATCTTCCGACACCAGAGAGAAATCCTACAACACAAACACGCAGAGCTGAGACAGTTTCTGAGGCAGGATGTAAAGCATCGTCAAAACACAATGTATTGAGTTGAGGTCTTCAGACAAAATGAAAATGAAATCAAAAAGGTTTCACTGGTGGCAGAGAGAGAAACAACAGCAAGGCTGCAAAATGCGGTAACAGTCTAGATTTTTCCAGCTTTATTAGGTTCCTGTGACAAGAAGAGGCAGGAGAGCTCACCTCCTCTGAAGACATGGTGACAGTGACCTGGAAGAAGAAGCACACAACATCCAAGCTTTTACACGATCATGTCAGGCCTGGTCTGTGTCACTGACAGGCTCAAAGTGCTGGTGTCATGGAGAAACTGGGCCCTGGTCTCGGGCTGATCAATAACCTCAATAACTCAACAGATCAGTTTCTGAGCAGGACTGAAACTCTCCCGACGCTGCAGTGACACACTGAGCCACCTGCAGTACTGTCAGTATTTTTCAGTATTTTCTAACTTTCTCTAAAAATCAGATGTTTTGGGACTCACCGGTCGGACGTCTCTACTCCAGTCGAGTCAGTTTCCTTCTTTCACTTTCTTTTCTTCAGAAGCTGACGCTACAAGCCTCGACCACCAGAGGGCGCCGCAGTCCCTGGACGGCCTGATGCTGCGTTCAGGGGCTACCAACATCTCAGTAAAACGCAGATTTAGTGCGTTTCCTACTCAAATGCAAACAGTTTGAAGTATTGGTGTCATTTTGTAGAGAAATTACTCTAAAAAAACACTAGCACGGGTAGAGCAGGTGAAATGTTGGGAGGCTTAATGATTATTTTGGCTTATTTACTGGCATTGTCTTCAAAGCGTGGCAGTCTAATTTTGTCTCGAATTGTCCCTTGAAACAAACGCTAACTGAGCTATTCATTATGGTCTTTCATTACGACCCTCTTAAACTCATTGTCTCGTGCCGATTTAAATGAATTTGCCAACGTGAAGCTCTGAGGGATCGAGCAGGTTCATCTGCTGGTCCCAGATACCAGAGCAGAGCAGAATCACAGATGAGCAACCACCTGAGGCAGCATTGGGAGGAAACTGATCCCATGACAAGAGATCCTGTCAAAGCAGAGGAAACTCATGTTTACAGCGCAACACGTAGCAGGGCTGCATCTTAAATGGAAGGTTTGATATTATAAGCAATCACAATGAAAGGACAACTTGTTGTGATATGTATAATTATGAGGGTGAAATAGTATCTGGATATAATGAATGACCATGAGCAACAGGTTAACCTCTGAAAAACAATCAAATACAAAGTAAGATAAGGGGATGATCAATAGTCTGAATAAACACTTTAGAACTTCATTTTCTAACCAGATCAGGAAACTCTGCAGACATCACAGTAATGGTGATAAATGGGTTTTAATAAAAAAAAACAGGTTTTTATCCATCACATTAAAAAAGGATCAATAAAGAGCCAATAGTCAAAATCACTTTTTAAACATTTATTTGTGAAACTGGGTGAAGTTAGAATCGGAGCTTCTGGAAGAACCACTTGTTCTTGCCCGTCTTGTACCTGTTGAGAAAAAAACAACAATTAGCACATTTATCCTAAAAAAACACATCTGACCAGAACAAACATCTCAGTTTCTCTGCAGGCAATTATTCCACTAAAAACCTTGACGAGAGACCTGATTATGTCACATTTATATTGTGAAGTCAAAATGTCTGTTTTGTGGGAAGTAAAGAGACAGGAGGAGCAACAGTATGCCTGAGTCTGCACAGGTAGGACAGAACCAGAGCCGGGACTCACCTCTCCTCAAACTTGACCTTGGCCTCCCGCCTGGCTTTGCGCTTGAGGGCAGGGTCCCTGAAGACGTCCTTGTTGACAACAGTTTTGTCCAGAGGAATATCCACAGAGTATCTGAGGCACAGCACAACATCACCGTTACACACAGCAGAAGCTTTTTAGATCTCAAGTCCTCATTTAAAGCTGTTTCACATCTGAGAATCACATGAGAGTAACGGCACAAATGCTACACAGGTTATCATAGTCGCCTAAATACGTTCTAGTCCAGTTAAGCTAGATGTGAAGTCAGTCTACATGTTGACGAAATAAGGAACATGGTTTACTCAGGCAGCTCTTCCAACTTCTAACAATCAATCTGCCATTGAAGTAATAACAGCTCCAAGGAAAAGTGTAGCATCAGCAGGGCCAGATGAGCCATTCCTCCAACACTGTTAATCTGACAGAAACAATGCTTCCTGTGTCAAGACCACTGCAGACCTATACTTCTACTTATTTCAGCCCTGAGCAATTCTCTGATCAGGACTCTCACTCGACTGTGGAAATATACGCCACACTGTATATCAGTATATATAAAAGTTTCATGTTTACATTTACAGATTTTTTTTACTTTGTCTGGGGGTTTAACCATTATAACTACCAGTTTGTTTAGATAGGCATATTTCCACTGCTGGCACAAGACCCTGGTGTATCATAAACCTGTTATAAAGCAAAGTTTCTAGTTTCTGAATGCACAACATTCTGACTACCTGGAGTATTGCTCCATCAAGCAGGGACCAACGGAGGAGACACTGACCTGGTGGGCATGAGGTGGTTGTAGTTGAACACTTTGACGAAGGCCTTGATCTTGGACCTCTTGGCGATCTTCTTCTTGCCCATGGTGGTGGTCACCTTGCGGGGGTAGCGGTCGATGCCAGCGACCAGAGCGTGGCTGTAGGGACGGTCGGCTGTGCCATCGTCAATGTTCTGTCAACACAGTAAACATTTACTTATCTTATATCTTGCTCCACATGACAAGCACAACTGTTACTACATCTGCATGTATATAATCTTTGAAGTCATTCCTGATAGATCCATTCATGAACTGTAAATGGTCCCTATCTGTACACATTCTAGACTTTGTACTAGAGCTCGAACTTAAGGACGTTATAAACGAGCTTCATGAGACGGGTTCTTCAGAGAAATACTGAATAAAAACAACTTTGACAAATTTCCTGCAGCCACACACACAGGAAGCCTTAATAAGTGCCCAGTCAAACTGACTGCAGCCACAAACATTAACACCACTTCAACACATGTGGCCTCCGGCCATGGTTTACCTTGACGATAACAGCTTTGCGTCCGGCGTAACGTCCGGCTAGGACCATCACCACCTTCCCAGGCTTCATAAACTTGCCCATGTCTGCCAGAATGAAGAACACAGTTAGTCTCAGCAACACCTAGAGACAATCGATGCAACACAGGCAACTACCTGGATGGACGGCTACGTTAGCATTAGCTTTTAGATTTCAGACTACAAAATGAGTTCCAGACATTAGAAGCGCCCCAAAACACCTTAACAGCAGTGATATTGTTGCATTGAGTGATACTAAATACGGTTTTTATCTGCACGTCAATGGGATAGTTAATTATTTTGTGTGGCCGAGGGCTCACGCAGCTCGCTGGGTGTAGCTCAAGGAAGCTGCCATGTTGGATTTAGCCCAGCCGACATATAATGCTGCATTAACAGCTCACTCATCTACTTTATAACATCAAAAATATGCACAAAGGCGCACGGATACTGGCAAAATAAACGTTTATCCTACGTGCCGTGTGATAAAAACAGACAGCTAGTCCAAATTAGAGTCGATGTTTGAGGATTATTTCGGGAGTAGTTTCACTCACTGATGCTGTTCTACCGCCGCCGCTAACAGGAAAGGAAGTTCACAGCGCCTGCGTCACCTGTGACCCCAGCGAGGGCGCTACGTCACATCCGGAAGGAACTTTACCGCAAATAAAACGAAAATTAGTTTTAACATCAATACATTCAAATCCTCTTTGAATAACATAAGGATACACTTGAAGAAGTTATTTCAGTCTATTAGTTTTGCTGTTGATTTTTGTACACAGTTTAGAATTTATGTCAGCAGTTATATTTATACTTCACTTATTTTTATTTCTCACCTATTTTTATGGATTTATATGAAAGAACCCCAAGAAACAGTTCATCTGAACGAAAGTAATATAAAGTAGCATAAAAACAGAAAATACCTCAAATTAGGCTTAAGTAGAACACCTGAATGAATTAAATTAAATTCAAGTTATTTTGAAAACCTCGACCATCCCATCCTCAACACTGGCATGCACTACCGAAATTATATTTGCATTCATTCAAGACTTTTGATTTAGAAATTTTGTAAAACTCAAGGTTTCACTCCAACTGCATGGGATACATTGAGGTTAACTTGGAAATGAAGGGCATTCCATCAATACAAACCAAACTCAGCTATAATGTGTGAAGTTGTGTTTCTAAATCCCTTTAAAAATGGAACAATAGAGACATGGCAGCAGCACAGTTGCTCATTTACACTGTTTAATTTGTCCACAGCTGCAGGAATGCATTCAACAATCATGATAAAAGAAAAACATAAACACAATGCACATACCCAAATATATTATCTATGATTAAAGCAGTGGAATCAAAACAACACAAATAGCAAAATGTCTATGATTTAGTGTTTGTTGTTCCCAGATTGAACAATTACAGTTCAGGAGCTACTTAGTGTTTCTGATATGTTTTGTCTGCTAAAACATGCTATGCAATAAATAAACCTCTCTTTATATAAATCACAACATAAAATACGAACTGAACATAAACAATAAGGGAAATAAGAAGCAACATGTACCAATACACTCACCACGCATTACACCAACAGAACACAAAGTTTCCATTTACACAGTAACACAAAATAATCCTAAATTGCGAGCACTCAGGAAACAAAGTGCAGTTTTCATGTCAGGAAACACAGACACAGTGATCAGAGGTTCAAACAGCAGGGAGGACATACAGCAGAATCAAACTCACTTCAGATTAATAGCAACTATGGTTTTTACATTCAGTATTTAAGGATATCATACGTGCAACTCAGCTGTCTCAGGAAGATAAAAACAAATATAACTGATAGACAGAAAAGAAGGTTACATCTTTACATCTGACAATCATGTTACATTAGAGATTTAAGCTACAACATCTTTAAATAAGTCCCTATATATATATATCATAGGATATCATCTCATTTGAACTACACCTGGAACAGGAGAAAAGCAGCAGTTCATACAGGGTCTAACGTCATAAACCTGAAGGAAAACGTGCAGTGGAGACAACAGCTACACAGGTTTAAAATGGAGTGGAGAGCACACAAAGCTGCATAACGTTACGCAACACCTGGAGCCACCTCTGCCCTCTGCACCACGCTGGAAGGTGTCCTGAGTGCAGCTGTTTAGCTGCGCTACACACGACTTTCCAGCTACATAACTCACTCTGTAACAGACGTCAGTGTGAGCGACTACTGCTCCCGGTTACTGTGGAGAAACAGTATCCACGTGTTTCTGCAAACTTCTCTGTTTTTTCCTGGATTGTCTGAGCAGCGACCGCCAGACAGGAGTGATGACTGGCCAAAGCCGAACTCTCTCTTTGCTGCATAGCTTAGAGCACAGCGTGGTAAGGGGGAATGATCAGGAACCAGGAAATTCAAGTGTCCAACACATTTCAATCTCTTAGGTCTTGATAACCAGTTTCCTCCTCTCTAAATCAAATAATTATTTTTACCAAAATGTAAAACATAGCCAATTTTGATGAGTTTGTATCAAAGTTTGATGAATCCGTTTCTGCTCTGAATCTGGTGACTTCACAGAGAGCAATATGACAGCTTTGTTTCTGGTTAAGCAGCGATCATTTTTACCCTCTGAATAAGAGGATCTGTCTATCCTTTCAATTATGTTGCCAGACAAATGGAGTAACAACCTGAGCCGTCCCTGGCAAAGACAAACACTTTTAGTGGGATTACAATGCAGCCTAATCCACATCTGTTCTAAATACTGGGCCAGTTTCATAATAATTGTAATTTCTTTATCTCACAGACACAAATATGGGAAAATTGAGATTATACTGGGAATATCTCCCATATGGCTGTGACTCTGAAGTCATGGACCATGACTGGTTTCTGGGAGATGGATGGAAACTGGGGGAATGGCAGCAACATGATGAGCACAAGTTGTACAGGTCAGAAAGGCTAAAGTTGAGGTAATCTCAGTCTCCGTCCTAAGGCAGGTTTACAGTACAGTACAAGCAGCGTTGTCATTCTGGCATTTTGGCATCTTAGATGTAGTGAACGATAACGACGTTGCTTATGACAGAAGCTCACACACAACATTATCGTCCATGCATGTACTGTAGACGACACACACTTAAAAACTACACTTCGGATGAGCGGCTACTTAAATAACCTTCCATGAGGTTAAATACTTGAAGCACAAAGTCGTTCCTTTGGTCCTGAATGCCAGGTTTGAGCAGTGTAGTTGAGCTGATAAAAACACTTGATTTCTGAGCTGCTGAGGCTGCTGAGCTGCCTCAGAAAGCATCTTTAATGTTCTTCAGCTGCCGTACGGCCAGGTCCACTGGGAGGTTGAATTTCAGGTGGCTGATGCGGCCCAGGATCCGCAGGGCTCCCTCGAAGCCGGTCTGGGCCATGTAGCTCCAGGCCTGGTAGTGCGGGTGGATCAGGGTCCCAGACTTACAGAGCAGGTTGAGCCAGGACACCAGGCGCTGCTCATTCAGGGCCATGCACACCAGAGCTTTGAACTCGGTGTCCGGACCTCGCTTGTAGCGTCCGTGCTCCTTCAGCACAGTGTGGATGGCCCACAGCAGAGACTGTTTGGGGGTGATGGTGACCGGGCCGCCCCCTACAGGCAGGCTGAAGGACTGCGACAGCTGGCGGGCTGGGGACTCCACGAAGGCCTTCCCGTTTTTGGAGTGGTAGAACTTGACGAAGAGCTCCCAGGGGTGCATGGTCTGAGGGGAGGCTCGGTAAGGCAGCAGGCAGGAGATGGGCGCCAGCACCAGGCTCATGGTCTGCGAGGGGGAGAAGAGGCCGTGGGCCATCAGGTCCTTGAGCGCCAGCGCCAGCTCCTTCCTCACAGACGTGGTCAGCTCGTCTCGGGGGCCCAGAGCCGTGTTGCTGGTGTAGTTGACGACGTGTTCGAAGGACGGCTGCCTGCAGGAGCCCAGCACCCGCACCTTCTCCACGGCCGCCTCCAGACGCTGCAGCAGCGGCCCGTAGTCCTGCCCCGCACACTCCTGGGGCCACATGCTCTGAGGGACGTGGCCGGGGCCGCAGCCAAACTGGCTGGCAGCAAAGATCTGTAGCACGGCCAGAGCTTTCTGGATCAGCTGCAGCCCCGTCTCCCGCATCTTCTGGGCCTGCTCCGGGTCCACTGCAGACAGCAGCACAGCCACACACACAGTTACAAAAAGGAAAAGATTGAGGACATTGATGCAGAGCGCAGACTGCAGAATGAGCCTGACTGTAACCTCAAATTGATGTTCTGTGTACCTTTTGCCTGACTGTATTAGATTAGCTTAGAGTTTAGAGAGTGCACTGACTATACTGTTTCTCACAACTGGAGCCTGAACTCCCCAAAGGGATCAACAAAGGTTCTATCCATGTATCTTAACTAAACTAAACTGGTTGTTTAATATTAAAAACTACAGCTGTGAACAACCAAAACACCAAGTCAGACACCTACATGATCAATCATCACTAATACGACCTGCAGGTTAAGTGTGATATGAACCCACTGACCTTTCTTCTTCACTCCTGAGGTTCTGGCACTGGGCCCGGCTGCCTGCGGCTGCTGACAGCTCGTACCGTCTGATAATAGAGGGTTTCCCACCTCATCTTTTGGAACAAAGAGCCAAGTCATTAATTAAAGCCGGACAAAAAAAGAAAAAGAGCCACTGTGCAATGAGAAGGAGGGAGGAGGAGGAGGAGGCAGCGTACCCTGGATGAAGCTGATGAACATCTCCAGGTCTCTGATCTGGGTTTTCAGCTGCTCCACCAGCTGCTCTTTGACCCTCGCTGGGTTCACGATCTGAGCGATGGCAGAGTCCACCCTCTGCCTCAGCTCCTCAGGCGACAGGTTCCCGATGTCCTCGTTCAGGTTCACGTCCAGCTTCTTGATCAGCTCATCGATGATGACCTGAGACAGGTAAAACATCAAACACTGATACTGATCCATCTACTATCATGGTTCTTTTTAATATAGAGTATTTCAAAATAAGACATCTTTCATAATGATAATCATTTAGATTCTAGTTCTTTCGTGTATTTCGATACATTTTGATACAAAACTGATCCAGTATTATGGCATTTACAAAAACAGATTTTGTAGGTGATAAACGTATGTAGATCACGTGTCCAAACCAGACTGTTCCAGTGATGTCAGTGATGTCAGAGTGAAGCCTGAGGTGTGTGTGAAGAGGAGGCGTCGGACTCGTCACACCTGATCTGACTTGGTTTATGTGCTCAATGTAACAGACAGGCTCGGGCGCTCATTTACAGTTGACACAAACATGCTAATCTCTTGTAATGATCACAGTCGGTAATAAGTCGGGCCGGAGAGTGACAGATGACGTGAAGGGCAGGATGTTGCTTTCCCCACCTTCTGCCTCTCCATAACGACAGACTGGGGCAGCGAGTCGTAGCTGCCCTCCTGGTAGGCGAAGCGCTCCAGGTCGTCCAGCTGCGTCTTCAGCTGGAAAATGAGATCCTTCTGTTTCTCCCTCTGAGCCTCCAGGCGCTCCCGCTTCTCCCTCTCACTCTGAGCAGGAAACACGCACACACACAGTCAATTCAACGTGCATTTTCTACAGTGTTCATGATAGGAAGGAATGAACTGCAAAGTGACTTCTTGTGTCACAACATTAAGACAGGAATACTCTCAGCAGACTCTCAAAGAGACTTCATACTCACCAGATCCCCCTGTGAGTAAAGCATGGGGGAGAAATGGCACAAAAAAGAACTTTAGTATGGAGGAAGTGATGAACAGTAAACGCAGGAATGATTATGTAAGGAGCCCCGGATTTGCTTAAGTTAGACCAGGGAGTAAACAGGCAGGAACAAAGCAGGTTGCTCCAACACCACTGTGTACATAGAAACCTTTATTAAACAGATACTGATCTGCTGGAGGCAGTTATTGAACCGCCATGGCAGTGACTCACTCAGCAGTAACAGAAAGCCACATTTTCCACCAGAGATAAGAGATCTCTGGGAAAACAGAGGTGGGCGCAGCAGCCGCCTCGGGCGTGACGCACCCAGCGCTGTGCGGTCAGCTTTAATAAGAAACCTCAGAGCTCACAGACTCAGCGTGAACAGCTCCATCTGTATTTATATCTGTGTGTTTCAGTGGCCACGAGGGATGAGGAGGCTACCCGTGTCTAGCTGCTGATTTCTGTGAAAATTGGATTATTCTCAATTCAATTTAAGGAATTGATTTGTCCCTGAGGATGTCAATGGATGTCAGGGGATGCAAGTAAAGCAGCTGTATATGAACACAAGAGGAGGAATAGAATAAGATGTGGTTATTCTACATGGTTTATACACAAGGTGAAAATTTGCTTTGGGTATCAGGCGTAGCGGAGGTGAATGCAGCAAGAAAAGACATTTCCAATGAGATTTCCAATGAGACCTAACAGATAAAATATTCTGGCAGTATTTAAAACAGACAAGAGAGGAGTTATGAGTTCTGATATGCATCTTATATTCTCGTGACTTTTCTCAAGTCTGGTTTATACATTCCATACACATTTATTGCCCTGCTGTGCATGTAAAATTTCATGTTTTGTGTTTATTTGTCACATACTTATGTTTCAAATCCTGCTAGAGGGTTGACTACTATACTATACAATACGCACACACACGCACACACACACACAAATCATGACACAACACACAAGCACTCACACACATACAGACACAACAAACACAGACAACACACACAGCCTGATCCTATACACATGCCAGGACATCACAGCACCCAGACAGGCTGTGTTGTTGTTGTTGTTGACATCTTTCATCAGATAGAACAGATAGAAGATCATTCATTTAGTTCTGCCTATTGCATATACGTATAACCCAAATCAGATTGGGACTCTCATTACACTGCATTCATCTCCCCATCCCTTACCATAGGTGTCTGATTAAGTTGAAGGAGTTTATATGTTTCAGTGTTGTTTACAACAGCGTATAGGACCGTGTGCCTGTGTTTGTGTGTGCGTCTACAGGTGTCTGAAACCTCATATAGCTTTCCAGCTGTTTGGAGTCTGGTTTCCTGGGTTGAGTGTGTTATCGTCTTTGCCTGTGAGTGTCAGCTCTGTGGATGGACCCAGAACTCACCGAGTTCTCCATGTGCTTGCTGTCCTGGACCCTGCAGCCCACCACATGCGGGCAGCCCCTGAAGGCGAACTCCTCCAGCTCCTCCAGCATCCTCTCCTTCTCGTCGCTCTGGGCGTGAACGATCTGCTTCAGTCGGAACTGGACCTGAGCGAAGTGTGAGGTGAGAGCCAGCAGAGAGGAGTTCAGCAGGTCCTGCTCCTCCTCCAGCTTCTCCAGCCTCACGGCCATCTCCGCCTCAGTGGCCGGGGACTGGCTCCTCAGAGCCGGCTGTCCGCTCTCCTCCTCCGGGCTGGCGACAGCTCCCACCGGGGCCCAGCGCTCCCCGGCTCCGGCCAGCGCGGCCTCGCTGTCCGAGGCGGACAGCTCCTCCGTGGACATGTCGGAGAGCGGTCCCGCTGCTACTGGTGCTCCTTGGTTTTGTGTTAGAGTCGTGTTGTTGTTAGTGTTGCGTAGACAGCGTCAGGGATCCAGCTCAGCACCGAGGTGACAGGTGCACCGCCATCTTGGAGAGAATGAGTCAAATACTAAAGAGCAGGGAGAGAGGTACCGGAAACGCCTTCAGAGTAAAAGCATTTTACTAAGAAACTTTGTACAGGGTACAACGACATTACTTTTGACTACTCTCCAAGACTTTCAAAACTATATATTTTAAATGTGTGGCGTTAAATGACAAAAAAAAATTAAATATGAGAAAAGGTAATTATAGAAAAATATAAGTAAATGACATACATTACACTTATACAACTCAACCAGCATAACACAGATGTAAAAAGGTTCAGTAGTGCAACCCACAACTATCAGAGTAGTTACTTGGATTAGCTTTGTATTAGCTGCATAGTCAGTGAATTCTGTTCAGAAAATGATGTTGGAATGGCCCAATGCATGAATGAGACAATTTCTCTGATCACTCTACTTTGCCACATCCAAAATGGCTGTGATGTCAACTTGAGATTCAGTGACCAAAGTGCAGCCATAACAGCCTGGGACTCCGGAATTCTGAGGTGCCTTAAAAGCAATGGCAGGAGTATCTGACGCATGACATTCATAGTATTCATGTTGTTCTAGGAGTATAATAATTATTTTTGTACTTTAACTGCACACAGTGGTCTCTCACTGTGTGCACTCAGATGATGTCTGCACAAATGATTTGTCCTCATATGATCCCCAGTTTTATTTTCACTTCTCTTTTACTGGTTTGCGGGAGGGACTGCTGGAGCCCATCCACAGTGTACGTGACAGGCGTGGACACACACACACACACACACACACACGCACACACACGCACACACACACACACACACACACACACACACACACACACACACACACACACACACACACACACACACACACACACACAAACATGTCCAGGAAAGGTTTTATTTCTCTGCTGACTTAGGAACCCCAGAGCTGCTCCCGGATGAGCTGGTGAAAGTAGTGTTTGGAGAAGTGTTTTCCGACTTCTGATTTCCCTATTGAAACTGCTGACCCCAACGTGGATAAGCGGTTGATGATGAGGTGAGACATTTATAAGTCACGGTAATATTTTGTTTTTTAATTTTTCCCACCTCTAAAGAGTCCACTTCTCTTTCTACTTTGAACATTGACCGTTTCTTGTACATGCTTTTATTCTGAAAGATGTAACCATCTGATCGGACTACAGAAGCACAGTGAGCTTCACTGCTCCAGAGGGAGGCTCGACGATGGCAAACAATAATCCCGACAACTACGTCATAAAAGACTCAAACAGTGCGACGTCAGCCTAAAAGTGGGATTCCATCATGGAAATAGGGACAAAAAAAAAAAAAGTTTATCAGTGAACCTTATGGAACGTGTTTGTGAATACAAACATTGATTTTTGTTGTGAGACTTATGTCAGGGAGTGATTTGACAGGTGCTACTGTTGTAACATGACATGTTTATTGGTTTTATAGAATTTTTCTCTCTCCTCAAGTGATTGATCAACAAAATTTCTCCATGAAGACAACAAGCATGAACTCCTTAAAAACTGGCTTTAAGTTTGAAATCCTTTCAGGTCAAATAACAAACATGATACAGGCGATATCATAATTATAATCCAATGTAGGAGAAAAGACCGCAGAGCAGCAAACTCGTTTGTCATTGTCATGTTTGTCATTTTCACTGTTAAAGATGCTAATCATTAGATTACATGTAAAATAACGTTGGATTACCGGTAGTGAAATGAGCTGTGCTAAAGCAGAACAAACAAAAACAGAGCACTGAGGATAAAATCATATTACCTGAGGAGTGTTTGAGTTTATTTCATGGATGGAGCAAAGTTTCAAGTAGCAAACTGCTCTGTCTGACTTCAAAGTGGTAAATTAAAACGCCATTATAAGATGTCAGTAGGCATTTAACAATCAACCAATCAAACAAACAAACAAACAAAAAAGTCCCCTCCCTTTAATTTGTATTAGTGCAACGCTTGCAGAGACAGATGGCGCCAGCCCGGACCCCACGCAGGAGAGAGGTTTTCACACAATCAGAGCTCTCTTCTTGTTGTTGACCAGCATGTGCCAGTTGTACCAGTTCTGTCTGGAGTTCTTTGTGCACTCGCCAGTCTCGGTGCAGGTGTAGCCGTTGGGGCAGCAGTACATCTGGTCACTGCAGCACACCGCCTGTGTAGAGGTCAGAGGTCAGAAGTTAGAGGGTCAGTCATAGCAGGAGACATGCATCAGGGTCCTCCTATATGAAAACATATTATGCATGTTGTTCTGACTAACAGAACAGCAATTAAACAAAGAGGCAAAAACTTCAATATGAAATGTAGCGGAGTTACAGAAGCATAGAGGACAAAATCTGAGTTATGAGAGATATCTGACAGAAAAAACTATAGGAATGAACTGCTGTATACAAACATTAGCATATGGACAACAGCCCCACGAGTTGCCAAACACCCTGCAGCAGGTGTATCCGTCCGGACAGCTACTGTGATCATCACATCTGTGGACGTCCGGGGGGTTGAGCTGAGGAGGGCGCTGGGGCGGGTAGACCTGCGTGAGGGGCACGTCCTCCAGCTGCCTCAGCAGCACCTTCTGACAGGACATGGTGGCCATGTTGCAGGTGTAGTCCTGAGGGCAGCAGTGCTGCTTATCTGGGCAGCACACAGCCTGCACAGAGACACAGCAGCAGGGTGAGTGAGAGCTATCTCCTGTTTTACATGAGCACACACGCTCCCAGCTGGAGTACAGTGATCGAGCAGCTGCAATTTTCATATCAAAGTAGGAGGACTACACACTACGATCACGGTGATTTCCTGCAACATTTTAAAGAATTTTCTGAATTTTAGAATTGGAATCAATTCAGTTCATTATGGAAGTTAAGAACAGCCACATAATTATTTTTATTTTACTGCCGTCTTCTTGCAATAATGACAAATGATTTTGTTTTTTCTGTATCGAAAAGTCTGTTTTCTTGTGATAATACATTCATTTATTTTGTGATCTCGGTATGAGAACATCTGTTTTCTTGTGATAACGATGTATTATTTCAGGATCTTGCTATAACAAAAGTTTGTTTTACTCACTCATTTATTTGGATTGGCAGGAAGTGAATTGTGTCTGAGAGACATTCAGACTACATTCAGATTAACCTTCAACACTTAAAGAGAAGTCTAGCCTGAATGTTGATAGAGAAAGGAGAAAACAGACTTTTTAAATCTTGAGATAACAGATTAATAAGTCATTATCATGAGAAAATGGAAGAAAAATAAAAAATAATAAGTACATGGCCATTCTCTGCTTTCGTGAGGGAAAGGATGCATTACATTCACATTTTGCTGCAAAATATATATACTCTTATCCTTAATCATTCCCAATTGTCCCCACATGTAGAATAATGGGCAATATTACTTTAATTCAACCTAAGCACCCGATCAAATGGCAAAATGAATTCTGATTAAAAATACCACTCAATTTCAAGAAATGAAATTTGAGATTCATGCTCTCTTTCTTTCACACACACACACACACACACACACACACACACACACACACACACACACACACACACACACACACACTCACACACACTCGGGGCTCACATTGGGCAGCGGGCAGCAGCCCCAGTCGCCCGTGGCCAGCTGGCAGCAGCTGGTGTGTTGGGGGCACTGGTTGTGGCCGTCACAGTGCACAGCGCTGGGCTGCTCCTGCTGGCGGCTCAGGGCGGGCAGCTTGGTGTACCAGGGGATCACCACGCTGTCTTTGACGCAGGAGGTCGCCTCCTCGTTGCACTTGTACTGGGTGGGACAGCAGTGGGCTCCGTCGGCACAGCACACGGCCTGGAGAGGGAAGGGGAGGAGAGGAAGTGAGACGGGAAGTGCTGCTTTCACACAAACCGGTTCCTCTTTTACAAGTAAATTTAGTACAGCAGCAATCACCAGCACACTAGAAAAGTGTGTGAGCGTGGCAGCTAGCTGAGAGAGGCTGAGAGCATTGATGCTACCATCTTAAATTATCGGATCTTCTCAACCATCTTACTGTATGTGTCCCCCAAAATATAACAAAGACAATAAAGACTTTCCCTTTGGGAATGAAGTACTTGTCTAATCTTCATAGTCTTGTATAGTCTAGTTTAAAGGGAACCTAGGATGAAAACATTTTACAAGCTCTTATACAATTCTAATTTAATAAATGCTATAGACCGTTTCTGATGAAACCGAGGTTCCATAGCTTCTATGTTGGGGATAAATACAGGGCATTAAGCACAGACTAAGAGTGATGTGACTGCAGGTGTGTGACCAGCCTCACCTCTGGCAGCGGGCAGCAGCCCCACCTGTGAGTCGAGTGCATGAAGCAGCAGGTGGAGGACTGGGGGCAGCTGGTGTGGTCGTCACAACGAACCGTGCCCTTCATCTCTTCATCCTCCTCCTCATCCGGTATCACCTCATCTTCCTCAGTCTGCGTCTGCTCCTCCACAGTTTCCTGCTCTGTAGCTGTTGTAGTGCTGGTCAGTGCCTCAGTGGGCGGAGACTCAGGGCTCTGAGTCTCTGGGGGTGGGGCCTCGGGACTCTGAGTCTCTGGGGACGGGGCCTCGGGACTCTCAGCCTCTGGGGGCGGGGCCTCGGGACTCTCAGCCTCAGAGGACGGGGCCTCTGGACTCTGAGACTCAGAGGGCAGGGCCTTGGGGCTCTGAGCCTCAGAGGGCGGGGCCTCTGGACTCTGAGACTCAGAGGGCGGGGCCTTAGTAACAAACGCAGGGACCTTCAGCTTCATGGGCGTGGAGCCTGAGCTGTTGATGCAGGAGACGGTGGTCAGGTCACAGATGGTGCCTGCAGGGCAGCAGTGCTCGTGATCGTCACAACACACCGCCTGCAGGACAAAACAACAGGGATTAGAGCTCAATACTCACATACTGACTATCTATCTATCTATCTATCTATCTATCTATCTATCTATCTATCTATCTATCTATCTATCTATCTATCTATCTATCTATCTATCTATCTATCTATCTATCTATCTATCTATCTATCTATCTATCTATCTATCTATCTATCTGTCTATGTTTACCTTGGGCAGTGGGCAGCAGGCCCACTCTCCTGCCTTGGTCTTGCAGCAGGTGGAGCCGTCTGGACAGCTGTGGGTGGAGTCGCAGGGTACGTCTCCCACCCCAGTGAGGCGCAGTGGGACCGTGGGCACCTTGGAGAACATCGGCACCGAGCACGTCTCGTCGTCGCAGGTCATGCTGGCCAGGTTGCATTTTTTACCATGCGGGCAGCAGTGAATGAAATCCTCACAGCAAACAGCCTGGAACCAATCAGAAGAGACATCATCAAGAAACGTCTTTAGAAGCAAAGTCCAGACTGTGGAGGAGATAAATGAAAAGCAAACTCAAACCTCTGGCAGAGGACAGCACGACCAGCTGCCCTCTTTGGTTTTACAGCAGGTGGTTTTATCGGGACAGGCTACCTCGGTGTCACAGGGAATGTCTCCTGGGAAAATAACAGGTCCTGTATGTCAGAACAGAAAACTTCTTTTCCACAGTCAAAGTCTAGCACTTTTCAAACACTTTCCCAAACTTCCCCAACACCTTACAGCTGCGACAAATGACATAAGAGGAATACATGCATGCTGAGAACCTTTAAAAAAGTGAAGTGAATTTAAAATGTACTCTTCAAACCTCCAATGTTAAAATTCAGATTTAACGCACCAGTACAAACCCTGGAATTTGCAGAAGAGAAACTTTATAGTAACTTGATACTTGAAATCAGTGGAGCAGCTCAAGCACATGATAAACCCTACGAATTTGGGGTTTCACCTTGTGTCTCCAAAGCAACAGATGTTCCAGGTACTTCCTCCTCTGCAGGAGGAACTGTGGTGACTTCGGGGACTTTTTCAGAGTCGTCATCAACTGTCTTTGAATCTTCTGAAAGTGTAAGCATTACAATGAGCACATTCAGGGTAAGATGAAGACTGACGAGAATGAGGAAGTAGGTCAGCAGTGAAAACAAATCACACCTTTCTGGTTCTCCCACTCGGCTCTGATGCGAGCTGGGAGCTTGGCCCACATCGGCGTCTCTTTCCTGGTTACGGCGTGAACACATTTGGATTGTTCGGTATCGCATGTGCTCCCTTCAGGACAGCAGTGCAGCTTATCAGCACAGCACACAGCCTGTTTGGACAAGGAAAACAGATGGAGCAACGTTGCACAGTCATATAGGATAAGAATGATAATAGGTCATGCAAATCCAACATTTGACTTTTTTTTCATTCATAATCTATATTATGGTATATTGGATGATGTCACTTGGTGTGAGTTGAGAGGGAAAGATCAGCTGATTTGTACCTTTGGCAGAGGACAACAGCCCCATCCACCCTCTGTAGTCTCGCAGCAGGTCGTTCCATCGGGACACTCAGACACGCCGTCACTGCACACGACCACAGTCACAAGATCTGTGCAGAGACATGGAGTCACTTTGCAAATAAAGGCTCGATGGTCAAAAGTCTCTGATCAAACAATCGGCTCTTAGAAGCTGAGCAATATTTTCAAGATGTTCATTAGGAGAATGGTCAAGAAAAATGTACACACATTGAGTTTTTGTAATACTGTTGACATGTGAGTCCTCTTCTCTGCATGTTGGCAGGTTTATGTTATTGTGCGTTAAAGCCATAATCTTATTGATTTCTATCAGCATCAGCATCTATATGATGCTGAGCATCAGCTCATTCTCTCTGGTTTTGACTTGGTTTAAGTGTCAAAAAACAACATTTTTGATACATGCACGCTCAGTCCTGAGTCAATTGTCGTCACTTGTATAGATGATTGAACAGTTGTGTAGACTGTAGAGTTAAGTGATGATTTACAAACAGTAAATCATCTGTTTTACCTGTTTTTATGCAGGAGCGGCAGTCTGCGCTGCACTGGTGTCCCGTGGGACAGCAGTGCTTCCCATCAGGGCATGGAACCCCCTGTTAGTGAACACAATAAACGTAAGACAAATCTGAATTCAATGGCTCACACATTCAATCAATGTTTTTATGAACACACACTCATAACTAACTGAATACTCCTGAAAGATGAAGTGGAGTCTTTATTGTTGAACCACACAAGCAGACATCCTCTTTGTGAGAGGAAGTCAGTCGGTTGCTACATGCAAATCTTAGTTCTGCATCATATGTGCTCATATCCTCACCTTTACTCCTGAGATTTGTTTTGTTGGTGGCAAGTGTGAGTTTATATTAAAGACATCTGGAGAGACGCTACAAATCCTTACATTTGTGTAGCTTCATACATTGTTCGGTCATCTGTGTGAACAAGCATTTTTACCTGAGCTAAGGGACAGCAGCCAAACTTGGTCAAGGCCTTGAGACAGGAAAACTCAGGAGGACACCGTGACTGATCGGGACAGATGTTGTCGTCCTCCTCCCCCATGTACGACTTTATCATCCTGAAGGACTACAGCCATAGTGTGAGACACTGTGAGACACTGGAGATGATTTCTTGCTACAAGTTCTTGCCTTTAACACCTTACAACTTCAACCTCCAGGTATAAGTTATTCTTACTTTAGAGAGCAGGGGCTGGCCTGCAGATGTTCTCTCCACCCAGGGGATGGAGACAGATGCGTTGACACAGCTGGAGGTGGCTACGTTGCACAGAGTTCCTGCAGGGCAGCAGTGCACGTGGTCCTCACAGCACTCAGCCTTGGAGTAGAGCAGGAGCACAAACGCTTTGACTACCAAAGCTGTGACATTGCTATCACACCAGCTTAATGAGCCGGCTCTTTTATCTGCCCCATAAAATGATGAAACATCACTGAGCATGAATGGGAACACTGTGCAACTTTCATCTTTTGTATTTCAGGGTACAGGAGTTATCTTGTGTGTACATTTTACTATGAGATGAATAGAAGTATTTTGGTAAAGTTGGAGTACTACATTTTTCCTAGAATTAGGGCAGAGAACATTCAACTTATAGACTACACCCCATGCTAATTCACACATTGTGTCTATACTGTTGGTATCTGTATGTACAACTGCTCAGTTCGTTGATTTGGGGAAAAAAAGTTCTTTGAACTGAACTGCATTATTTTTAAAAACAGGGATTCATTTTACAGAAAAAGCAGCTGATAAAACGAAAAAGGCAGCAGGTTTGCATGCACATTGCTTAGTACATAGTGTAAAATTCTAAGTGTGGTACACATGTGATGGTTTCAGTTCAGCAAAGTCACCTTTGAGTATAATTAAAGAGGAATTAGAACTATCAAGTCCAAAAAGCAGAAGCAGGATTCAAACAACAGTATGCTTGACACTTATGTGTGGTGGAGCTATATCAGATTATGATACAGATACAGGACGCAGAAAACGACGAGCACATACTGAAACATTGCAACTGACAAACAAAACAAAAACAAAACAAAACAAACCTGGTCTAGCGGGCAGCACTCATACCCACTGCCCGGGTGGTTGCAGCAGGTCTGACCGTCTTCACATCCTCTTCCATCCGGACAATCCTCTGCACCGACAAGGGCCATCAGAGCCCAGCAGATTACAATCCACCGCTGCATCTGCACATACACACACAAAAACGTGTGTATGTTTAATCCCCATCAACATCCAAAAAATCTTATGAGAAAATGTCAACAACAAAATTGTTGTTATATTAAAGACGCAGCTCCGTCTCACTGCACTTCCTAACACACGACAATTCCCTCTTTTCACTTTTTGAATAGAATATTTAGCAACATCAAAACAATACTATCTGACTTTCAGTTTCATTTACTCTGTATGCAAGTGAATAGGAAAGTTTATATTTGCTCTTACCTTAGTGAGGGACCACTGAGGGGTTGTAGTGACAAGAGGTCAGATACTGTCTGCAACCTCAGCTTCACCAAGTAACAATTTTATGCAAGTAAGAAATTGCGTACCTAAAGGAACACGCCCCCAGGACAGAGAGAGAGAGAGAGAGAGAGAGAGAGAGAGAGAGAGAGAGAGAGAGAGAGAGAGAGACAGGTTCCCAATATCCTTGTCCTGATTAACTCAATTATTAAATGTATCCTTCCATTAAACTACACTTTTTTCAAGCCTGTCTTGTAATTCTAAAGCAAGTTCACCTCTGTTACCACACTACCGTGGCTGTTGTCATTTTGTTTACGTGCGACAGCTACGGCTGCATTTCGCTAGTTGTCTTGCAGAGGGCGCGAGAGTGCGCGTGGAAGGGGCGGGGCTACGCAATCTGACGCATGCGTCGTGCGTTTAAAGTGCAGCTCCGCAGGGAGCCAAGCTCAAGCCTTGCAAAACATGTCAACGGGTCGTCCACGATGGAGAAAACTGTTAAATTACGGCTTTTTACGTCGGCTCTTGATTGTGGCAGCGTAACGCCGCTATAACTGATATGGGCGAAGAAGCCTGTATCTGCTGGCCGCTGAAGTAGAGGTTGGTAAACGTTAGTTTTCATCTTCCAAAACAAGCTAACAGGCTAACAAGCTGAAGAGCCCCCGAGCTGACAGTTGCATGATCGGACACGCTTTAGGCTTTTGCTGAATTAACACATATGAATGTCATCCGATCATTCTTCGCTTCCTTAAACGACAGTGCAGTGTCGGCTCACTGTGCACGTAGTAATCTGAATTAGTTGCTGGATTAGAAAAAGTACACAATGTGCTAAAGATGAGTCTGAAAATGTGCACACACAGAGGTCAGTGTCTGGGGAGGTTTCATTGAGTCCATAAAACGTTAATTTCGTCTCGTATAATTTGGTTAGGAGTAAGTTTTGTGTGGTCGTAACGAGAGCTGCAAGACAGTTATTTGTTCCCCTTTCAGTTATTGTCTAGATTTATTAGTTGTAGAAAATTGTGTAGTGTTGCGTCTCTTAAGCATTTTCAGTTTGCTGTCATAGATGACTGAATAAATCAGAAAATATTAGAATAAAATAGAATTAAAATTGTTCTCAGTTGATTGTTAGTTCGTTTATTGATCGGGTGTTGCAGACTTAACTAGACAAGAGAAACCACCTCATATTGTGTAGATATAATGAACAAGACAGACCGACCCCAAACAGCCTCTCATTTTGGGATGTTTGCTTTGGCCTCTCAGCAGGAGAACGCTTGTTTGGCAAAGCGGCTTATTGTCCAGACAAACAGTGAGGACTTGAAGTGGCTATAGCTGTCACACTAAAGTGGAATCAAGTCCAGAAATAGGAGCAGACAGGGGAGACCATGTGGACAGCAACAGGGAGTGTTTAGGTACCTGTGCTCTGCAGTACAGCTTTTCCTTGATCCAAACAATAAGATTGATTGGACTCTGTCACATCTTTCGTAAGATCTTCCAAAAATTGTCTTCATTGGTTTTTGTTCCATTTTGCTTCGGGCTTATCTGCTGCTACCTACGCTGCACATGGCCTGTGTGCTGTTGTGCACATTGTAGATAAGCTATCATAGAGTTTCAACGACCCCTTCTACACAACCCCGCCTAGACACGACTGGGCTTATCCCTGGTACGGTATCAAAAAAGTGGGTTATTGAGAGGTTATTGGTGGATAACTGAGGGTGAGAAATGTTAGTCTGGTAAATAATATTCCTAATGAATCAGAGGATTCATTTATCTGTGGAAAGTGTAAAAAAGGCTTGGGGCTTTTCTAATGATGCTTTGTCACCATGGATAAGGAGGAGCATCTCTGGCACCGCTCTCACACAGTGACTTAACAAGTGACACTAAATCTGACCACAAACTGGGGGACTGTGTAGCTGATACCTGCAGTATCAGTTGTTTTACATAACAAGGAAACAAAGACAAGCCTGCTGGCAAGGCCTGGCCGGGGTCAGGAGGCAGTGAGGTGACTTAAGCTCCTGCGAGGAGACGTACAGCTCCTGCGAGGAGACGTACAGCTCCTGCGAGGAGACGTACAGCTCCTGCGAGGAGACGTACAGCTCCTGCGAGGTGGCGTGACTCGTCTCTCTGTTTCGGTGTGACAGGTGGGCAGGATGGGGGAGCGGGCCGGCACCAGCCCCGTGGCTGCCATCTCTCCTGTGCAGCAGATGCTGGCCTCTGGCACCGGAGCCCTCCTCACATCTGTGTTTGGTGAGAATCAACAAAAAGTTAATATCTTTATTAGTGTAATGAGACCCACAGAGCTAACACTCAACACTGAACTCCATGGTGCTCTATGGGTTGCTTACCACTGGAGGACAGAACTAAACGTGCAATAAACAACAGCGGTTACACAACTTATGTCACTGTGACGATAAAATCTGTCAATCTTTGTTTCCTTCAACTTCAGATTCCACTCATTGGTGAATGTATCCATGTATTTGATATATCTACACATTTAGACCTCTTGTTTTATTGTTGTTGCTATACTCTTTTTCATTTGAATGACTTTCTTGCCTTTTTTATGCTATGGTTGATGGAGATGGATATTTTTAATCTATAAACCTGATTTTGAGTGTTTGCCACTGTTATGCCAAATGAAATGCCCTCCAGCCTGTTGAGCTCTCTGTGGGCCAGTAACTGAATCTGTGCTGGTTTCAGTCACACCGCTGGACGTTGTGAAGATCAGGCTGCAGGCTCAGCAAACACCGTTCCACCAAGGTGAGACCAGCAGCCCTTCTTCTTCTTCTTCTGTGGTGTTTGATCCTGACTTTCCTGACTAACCCTGACTTTGCCACCGTATGGAACAGGTGCTTTCGATGCTGTGTATCTGGCTGCTTGTCTAACCCTGCTGCCTCTGTTCTGTTTGTCTCCTCTGTGTTTTGTTGTCCTGTCTCTCTCCTCGTCTGGCTTTCTGCGTTCTTTCGCAGCTTTAGCCAGCGACTCTGCCTCATGGGCTGGCGTCATCCGCCCCTCCAAGTGTGAGTATCTGATCTCCAGCCGCTGCTTCAGACCACGAAACTCAGCAAATGAAGCGAACCAAAGAAGTGAAATGACACCACTTCTTTTATGTTGTCACACGCTTCTAGCTAACAGCTGACCCCAAACAAAGTTCTAACAGATTCAAGTGTTTTCTATCAGCTTTTGGCACAGTTTTCAGTCTTCTATATCACTGTTCCTGTTTGTAGAGTTTTTACGGTTGAGTCATTTCAACAGTCACACAACAAGACTGGAGATGTTTTCACATACACTAAAATCTCTTTCTGGAAGCTTTGTGTTGTTTTCCAGTTCTGGGTCAATATTTTGTTTCCTCCGGGTAAAATTGGTGGTTGGGGCCGGTTGCAAAACAAGGCTTTTTATAGTTTTATTTGAAAGTTTCATCAATAGTTTTTTCCTAAATCGGTTCTAAGTAAATATGCAGAGTAAACAGTGAGAAGGACGCTCCAGTGTTATCTTCCCAGTGACTCTGGGGTCATTGCCATCACGTGTGCGCGCTCATCGCCATCCTTTCCTCTGGCAAAGCTTGTGTCACTGAGAACTGAGCAGATCATATCAGACTAATAATCAGATGCTTGTTGAGCCGCTGGACAGTTGACGCAGTGTTTCCTGGGAAGGCCAGGGTCACGCTGTTGATGTGTGCTCCTAACTCTGCTGATCGCTGTCCTCCCCCTCTCACAGGGAAATGTTTCCTGTATTGTAATGGCCTGATGGATCACATCTATGTGTGTCAGAACGGAACCAGCTGCAGCAGCTGGTACAAAACACCAACACATTTCAGCGGTACACTGGTGAGAGCACACACACACACACACACACACACACACACACACACACACACCGCTTAGGTTCCAGTCTTTTTTTTCTCCACATATAAAACAAATTTAAAAGAATCTTTGTTTGTTTTTATCACAGGACGCTTTTGTGAAAATCACTCGACATGAAGGTCTCAGGTCCTTGTGGAGCGGGCTTCCACCAACACTGTGAGTGTTTCAGTTCATCCTGAGGAAATGTTTCAAGATCTGTTCTTTTTAAACTACCTTTTTTTTCCAAGGTGAAAACATTGACATCATGGGTATGGTTCCCCCCATATCCAGGTGGCACCCCCACAAACCCATCCACTTAAACACTCATGTACCAAACCCGCAACAAAACCCCAAAACAGACACAAACAGAAAAGACTTAAAACCAATCTATGTTGACCATTACGGTCATAACATTAACACTCTGGACCTCTGACAAAAGAGAAAAAAGGTGTCCCAACATTAAAAATCATCAGCGCATTGACAAGACTAGAATGGCACTCGGAGGGGAAAAAGGAAAAAGGAAAAAGCGTAACAAATAAAGTCAAGGGGTCAGGCAAAAGGCATTGACGTGAGTTATGAACTGTGATCCTAAATGTATTGCCAAGTAGTTATACAACAATAGTTGAACAACTATATGGAACTTGAGTTCGAGAAATTGATCTTTAGTTTCTGACGCCTGTGGCTAATAGCTCTCGTGTGTGTGTGTGTGTATGTGTATGTGCGTGCGTGCGTGTGTGTGTGTGTGTGTGTAGGGTTATGGCTGTACCTGCCACCATCATCTACTTCACCTGCTATGACCAGCTGAGGGACTTCCTGCGTTACGGCCTCGGTTTCCAGGGCAACCACGTCCCGCTGGTCGCTGGGGGTCTGGCCAGATGTGAGTGCACTATGGAGCTGGCACGTCAATACATTCACAGTAATATGTTAATGGGTTTCTGACCACCATGGTGTGTGTGTGTGTGTGTGTGTGTGTGTGTGTGTGTGTGTGTGTGTGTGTGTGTGTGTGTGTGTGTGTGTGTGTGTGTGTGTGTGTGTGTGTGTGTGTGTGTGTGTGTGTGTGTGTGTGTGTGTGTGTGTGTGTGTGTCACTCAGTGGGCGCTGTGACAGTGATCAGCCCTCTGGAGCTGATCCGGACTAAGATGCAGTCCCGCCGGCTGCCCTACAGCGAGCTGCGGGCCTGCATCCGCTCTGCCGTGGCCCAGGACGGCGTGCTGTCGCTGTGGCGGGGCTGGGGCCCCACCGTGCTGCGAGACGTCCCCTTCTCTGGTGAGAGCAGCGCTGCAGGATGCTGCAGAATCAGCTGAAGCCTCACCTCAGAGTAGCGTAGCGTCTGAGGCGTTTCTGTAGATCCCTGATCCGCTTTAGTGCTCCGTGACCGTCATGTGTCTTTGTGTGGATGTTTCACATTTGACTGCAGGGACTGCACAGTCTGTCCTGTGTACAAAACCTTCTGATTCCTTTTACCCTTGATCTGGAAAAACCTCCCTGAAAAGAGCCTTTGTAAGATAAGGACACAAGTAGCTAAAAATGATGATAAAGTCAGAGTAAGCAGTTTGTCCCAGTTCTAGTAACTTTCTAGGATGTGAGACTTTAACGTTGACAAAATAAACTGACAAGTCTGCGTGTGTGTGTGTATGTGCATGTTTGCAGCTTTGTACTGGTTTAACTATGAACTGGTGAAGGCCCAGCTCTGTGAACAGTCTGGGACGACTCAGGCCAACTTCTCCATCAGCTTCACTGCAGGAGCCGTGTCTGGAGCTGTGAGTATGCAGCCTCACAGGGCACACACCTTCTCTCCATGTCACTACATGCTTTTAGGATTTAGCTGCAACCAAACTCATCAACCCTGAAGGACAGTGTTATGAATTGGATATTGAGAATTAAGCCCCCAGACATGTTATTCAAGTTTTGCCGCTTTCTTTGGATACACACACACACCTGTTTGACTTTCTAATCAAAGGAGGAGCTATTTTTTAACCTGGCTGCTGATCTTTGGTAACGATGATTAAGCAAAGAGTAAGTTGAGTGCTGTGAACTTTAGTCTGCACTTGTGAGCTAAAAAAACTAAAAGTGGAGTCTCTGCTCTCTTACCATCATATTACACAGTTGTAAAATGTGCTGGGGTGCAGTGAATGAAAGCCTGGTGGAATGAATGAACTGTGGGGGTCTGAATAAAACATTAAACAACACTGAAGTCGCCCTAGAAAGCAGGACTTTGCCCGGCTGAACTTCCAGTCCGGACTGTCAGCTCTGATAAGGTTTTTAGGTGTGAGGCTTGTCAGGGAGCGTCTGACCCATATGCACCGGGTAATATTTCTTATGCAACAGTTAAGCAGCAGTGCTCCTGCTGGGAATGATCTCCCTCCCCTCTCACAGGCGGATGTGTGATTTCTCACCCTGTGTTTGGTGTGTTGTTTTCAGATCGCTGCTGTCCTGACGCTGCCGTTTGACGTGGTGAAGACGCGCAGACAGATCCAGCTGGGAGAGATGGATACTCTGGGAGGTGTGCAGCTGTACATGCTGGCTTCATATCACATGCATTGACTTTATTTGCAGAGTATTAACTGGAACTGATTCTTTTGTCACCAGACTCCATAAAGAGAACCACGTCCACGTGGCACATCATGAAAGAAATATGTGCTGAGCTGGGCTACAAGGGCCTGTTCGCCGGTACGTGTTTGTTCTCTGTTGTGTTAAGTTAAGTTCTCTGTTTGTGTTGCTCAAGAGTGAAGGTGTTTTGTGTGTCCCTCAGGTTTCATGCCCAGGGTGATCAAAGTGGCCCCAGCCTGTGCTGTTATGATAAGCACCTATGAGTTTGGAAAGGCCTTCTTCCAGGAGATGAACCTCGATCGAGATCGACTGGCAGCCTGAAGTCTGTGGACAGCTGGCAGCAGCACACGCAGCTGATCCACTTCTCCTCCACATGGACTGGGTTTGTGTGTAAACCCTACTACAGCGGCTGCTCCTCCTGCAGATCTGACACAGACTGGTCGGATTCAAGAGGCTTTCACATCCATGAACTCAACAAGACGCTGTAACAAGTCTGGATGCCTCTGAACCACAGACGTTGTGTGTGTTTATTATCTTAGTTTTTTTCAGTATCTTAAGTGATATACATTTGTTTTACAATGCCTAGAGGAGAAAACGTGTCTTGTGTCTTGGGGAGTTTCAAAGCCAGTGCAGTCGTCCTTGAGAAAGACTGATAACACTCACACAGTGGGTGAAGGCAAAGGGCTGCAGCTGCTGCAGTGCTGTTGCATGAGTCAAAGGAAAATGTTCTTGTTTCCACATTTTTCTATTGCCTGACAATAAACTGCATGGTATGTCCAGCTTCATTCACCACAGAACCCAGAGAAGTTCATGTTCCATGCATCAAAGGTGTGTCAGCATGCTCTCGCCAGCCGTAGCAGGGAAGCATCTCAGTAGATGACTGAAAATCTGTTTTGTGATCTGATCATTAGTAGCACTTTAAATTTGCAAGACAAACGCTGTGAAAGGAAATCTCAAAAATCGCCACTAATTTTTATTTTTTTCACATTTCAGTCTCTTCTCACAGTCAAAAATGTATATGATGCAAAAAATGTTAAAGCAAGCCATCTCAGTGCATGGAATATAGGAGTTTATGCTAGAATTATATCAAAGGTTCTGCATTATATTACGTTACAAATGTGAACACTGCAGGTAGCTTATGTCTAGACTCTATAGGCCATGGGTAAGTGAAAAAGTAATGGGATTCAGGTGATGAAATTACATGAATTTCTCGCCAACATTAAAACCACATCAGAACTTGTGATGTCACTGGATCATAAAACAAAGTACTGCTGCCTTAACCTCAAGTATGTAAATGTATGTCTTTTTTTAAAGAATGAATGGTAGTAAATGTTAAGACAGCATGACTTTTTTATGTCGTGTAATTTTCTTTCCTAATGAGCTACAAAAACAAAGACTGAAGAATAAAATGTGAACAATAAAATGGGAGTGGTGTAATATGTGACTCCATGTACAAACCTGTGTGCTCTTTTTATTTGCCCCAAAAAATCCTGTTGAGAAATGTACTTAGGATGTCTACAGTGATTCTCATTCGCCCAGGTCAGTTGTAGAGTTGTGGCAACTTTCTTCTTGAGGACATTTCATCTTCATCGAAGAGGCTCCCTCAGTTCTGCCTGGCTGGTGAGGAAGACTAGGACCTTCCATGGAGTCATTAGCATAGCCATGGAGAGGACCTGGCTGTTGTTGGGAGCCTGAAGTGAAGGGTTTGGGAACTTTGGGGGAAGGGGTAACAGGGCAGCACTGTATGTAGAGGATCCAGAGAGAGGGTTTCTCTGTCTCGATGCAGATGACTTTCTTTACACTTCTTTCAACCCACCGGTCTTCCCTGGCTAATCTGTATAATATAAAACCACAAGTTAGAAAAAAAGCACATGTTTAAAAGAGGATAGTAGGTCATTAGGGCAAAAGTGTAAATCGCATTGTAGTTCCAGTTCTGTGCAAAGGTACAAAGTGTACAGAACTAAACATTAAATAGAGCACCAGTAGTAAAACAGAGACAGTTGTCTAAAAAGACACAGCCATAGTAGTGGAACTTAACATGAGTAACATCTCAAAAAGTAGAATAGTAGTAGTGGAACCTACATGGGCTTACATGGGCCACTTCTAAAAGTAGTAGAGGGAATAGTACTACTACTATCCAGCTGTTTTAGAATGTATTAAAATGTGTTTTTCTTCAATGTGAACAGACATATTCAAAAAGACGATTTGGTACATGTCTCAGAGCCAGTTACTATCACCAAAGCCTGTAATATTTAGCCACGTGTTGGTTTTTGCCATCTATTGTGTGTTGCAAACAGCGACATCTTGTGGTTGTTAGGTTCACATTCACATCGAGGCGGGCGGGGCTACTACTGAGAGTCTCGTTCTTTCTCGCGATACGTATCCCATATATATTGGTGGCGCTGCCCTTCCTAAGGCCTCTTTCAACCGGCTCGGAGACAAAATGGTGAGTTAGGCGGACACACTCTCAAGAATCTGACCTCAATCTGAGGCATCCTTTACACCTCACTTACCTATTCTACCTAGTTTATCTCTGTAGAAAGTGCTGGTCACATACAGTCTATATTTATGCAGTATTTTAGAAGAATATTCTAGCTATTGGAGCGCATGTCTTACCATACCGGCAACTATGGATCCAAAATGGCA
Source organism: Karalla daura (assembly GCA_029224185.1). Classification (NCBI taxonomy): domain Eukaryota; kingdom Metazoa; phylum Chordata; class Actinopteri; order Chaetodontiformes; family Leiognathidae; genus Karalla; species Karalla daura. The sequence goes on along the minus strand of CM055203.1, from coordinate 2,502,954 downwards.
GCTGGACATAGGCCGCAACTTTTATCTTAACGTTCAGACTCACATGTTCTGTGTTAATTATAAAGATATGTCGGTGTTAACCTGCATGCTGTTAACCTGCAGGCACACTCAAATTCCGACATTGTTTTCTTAACAGTAGAATTGGCTGCATGCGGCTAAGGGCTACTAAGCTAACGGCATGGGGAAGATGAAGCTTATCATTTGCTCAAGGGAAACTCATAGTACTTGAAGTTGAAAATACACTTGTTACAGCATGGCACAACATGCATGGGTGATAGCTAGTTAACATCGCATGAATGAAAATGGTGCTGTGAAGAAGTTCATTAACAAATGGCTTCTCCCTTCAGTCTCACCGTAAGTTTTCGGCTCCGCGCCACGGATCCCTGGGCTTCCTGCCCCGCAAGAGGAGCCGTCGCCACAGGGGGAAGGCCAAGAGCTTCCCCAAGGATGACCCCAGCAAGCCCGTCCACCTGACCGCCTTCCTGGGCTACAAGGCCGGCATGACCCACATCGTGCGTGAGGTCGACAGACCTGGCTCAAGTGAGTGCAACTTCAATCTGTTTAGTAATTTACGAAGCAGTTTGTATTTACAACTGATTAGTTCTGTCTATGATGATCCCATCGACGGGCGGACATAATGGGTTATCTACCCCTTGCTGAATGTCGAGTTCTGAGCACAGTCATTAACTTGGAGTGAAAGCCTTTTAAATGTTAAATTTCTTCATTGAAATAATGCAAGTACTTCTCCCCTGCAAGAGGTGAACAAGAAGGAGGTGGTGGAGGCCGTGACCATCGTGGAGACTCCACCCATGATCGTGGTCGGTGTCGTCGGCTACGTCAACACCCCACGCGGCCTGCGCTCCTTCAAGACCATCTTCGCCGAGCACATCAGTGACGAGTGCAAGCGTCGCTTCTACAAGAACTGGTGAGATGCTGCACAGTCGTAGCTCCTAGGGCGTGAAGCAGGTGTTAGTTGCCCAGTGGAAATGAAAGCAGAGCTGTGTTTTCACTGAGTGAGTCTAACATCCCGGTGGCCTCTGTGGCAGCTCCTCTCAGGCGCCTCGTGCCCTGATGAGCTCCGGGCTCCTCTGGCCAGTGGAAAGTGCTTCTTAGAAGCTGTGCCATGAGCCGAAATCCCCCCCCCCAGCTGATGCAGCCCCACCCCCCCATCCACATGGAGGGAGGGGAGGGCGAGCAGCTGTGCACTGAGTTCTTCCGCTGGCCCTCGTGGCTATGAAGGACCGGTGCCAACCTGTGTCGTCCTCTGCCGCGCGCTCCCAGGTACAAGTCCAAGAAGAAGGCCTTCACCAAGTACTGCAAGAAATGGCAGGACGACGAGGGCAAGAAGCAGCTCGAGAAGGACTTTGCCGCCATGAAGAAGTACTGCCAGGTGATCCGCGTCATCGCCCACACACAGGTGAGTGTGACCACTGTCTGTAGGTCAGAGGGCTTAGTTTGTTAGTCAGTGATGAGACCACGGATCTAGCGTCAGGCATGGCGCCCGACTCTTATGAGGACACCTTCCAGCTGCCTTCCTTCTGAGACTACGCAACTTGAAACGGTTCATCAGAAGCGTTGCGCTCCTCTTCTGTTCTGACTCGTGTCTTTTAATCTGTGCAGATGCGTCTGCTGCCCGTGAGGCAAAAGAAGTCTCACCTGATGGAGGTGCAGCTGAACGGCGGCTCCATCTCTGACAAGGTGGACTGGGCCCGCGAGAAGCTGGAGCAGTCTGTGCCCGTCAACACCGTGTTCACCCAGGACGAGATGATCGACGTGATCGGAGTCACCAAGGGTCACGGATACAAGGGTAAGATCAGACACTGTGACCATAGTAGCGGTGACCTGGTGCGTCTCAGGTTTCTAACAGGCCGTCTTCCTCCCTCGCAGGTGTCACCAGCCGTTGGCACACAAAGAAGCTTCCCCGCAAGACCCATCGTGGTCTGCGTAAGGTGGCCTGTATCGGTGCCTGGCATCCAGCCCGCGTGGCCTTCTCCGTGGCCCGCGCTGGTCAGAAGGGCTACCACCACCGCACAGAGATCAACAAGAAGATCTACAAGATCGGTCAGGGCTACCACACAAAGGACGGCAAGGTGGTGAAGAACAACGCCTCCACAGAGTACGATCTGTCCAACAAGAGCATCAACCCCCTGGTAGGTGATGTCCACAGCCCGTCTGGCCCTGTTCTCTGATCCAGGTGTGATCCAGATGTTGACTCGTGTTCTCTCCTGGTCATCAGGGTGGATTTGTCCACTATGGAGAGGTGACCAATGACTTTGTCATGGTGAAGGGCTGCGTTGTGGGAACAAAGAAGAGGGTGCTGACTCTGAGGAAGGTGTGTACAGGCTGGATCAACACTCCTACACATCAGAGTTGTCTGGTCTCTTCAGACTATCTTGTCCCATGTGCTGTTCTGACCTGGTTTCCTCTCGTTGCTCTTCCAGTCTCTGCTGGTGCAGACCAGCCGCCGTGCTCTGGAGAAGATCGACCTCAAGTTCATCGACACCACCTCCAAGTTTGGTCACGGCCGCTTCCAGACCGTGGAGGAGAAGAAGGCGTTCATGGTAAGACTGAGTCCTGTTTCAGAGTCCTGTTTCTCATGCACATCTGCACTGTTCGTAACCTGGTTCAGTCTTCAGTATGAACTTTGGGTTCCATTCCAGTGCCAGAGTGATCTCCAGTGAGGCAGGGGAGCAGTGCCCGTTTTGTGCTCGCTCCCTGTTCACTCTCTGGGAACACCGGCTGCTCCGAGCCAACAGTCTCCTGCAGCTTAGAGGCCATTCACTCACTGATCACTGTGCTCCCCTCTCCTACAGGGACCACTCAAGAAGGACCGTATTGCCAAGGAGGAGACTGCCTAAAGTCCAGACCTTCTGTTTCTGCTGGCATGACTTTCAACATCTTGTCTGTCCTGCAGAGTTGTTTAATAAAAACCAAAAACCCCAAATGTTGTTTGTGTTGTGATTGAGATGTATCTGTAAACATACCTTCAGTTCAAGAGTTGGCATTAAATGCAGGTAGATGACTGCAAAGATGTATGAATGAAGTTTTCAGCATAGTGGTATTTATCCCCGTGTGGGAGAATGATGCATCACTGCTGCACATATAGCATGAAGTGCAGGTAGTAGTTGTAGTAGAACTAGTTAGCCAGCAGAGGCATCTTCCTAACCTGTGATGAAATGCCACAAATGTGAAGCTGTTCAAACCTGGAATTTATCATGAGGGCAAATAAGTTTAAAAGGTCGAACTAGTTTATGTAAAGATCAGTTTGTGCAGCTGTACTAAGCTGGTATCTCACTAATCTACAACTGTGTGAAAACTACACAAATCACAGGTGAAAGTTAATTTCCCTCTGAGCTGCATTAACAGTAAGTCTTCAGTCTTCATGGAGATCCAGTGTATCTGTGTGTGTGGATGTGCTGTGCAGCTGCTGAGAGATCTTCCTCGTCTTGGTCTGTAAAGGTCAGACGCTGGAGTGCGGCCTGCTGCGTGGAGCTGACAGACAGCAGGACTCTCCGTTTAGCCGAGCTGGCTCCTCCTGGCCGGCCGGGAGCCGAGCGTCCGTGTCCTTGAGCTGTGAGGCGTGTATGGGGCTGACAGCAGAGGTCCAGCCGTGGCAGCGCAGTAATTAAGCCGGCTTCATCCTCTCTGACTCATCAGCGGCCAAAGTAAAAGCTGCACCTCAGCAGGTAGCGAGGAAGACCCTGAGAGGCCTCCGCAGGCCACTTAGACGCCCTGCACTGCGCCTCTGAGACATCTCTGCATAATATTCAGCTCTCCTTGCAGAAATGTGGATTTCCTGTTTGGATTTTCAAGGTCCCACCTGCCTCCCCATTAACCCGCAGTCGAGGGAGCTGAAGGACGGTTGTTGAGCAGAGTTTCCACAAACGTGACGTTTCCTCTGCTGGAGCACTTCTGTAGACTGCTTAGTAGAACTTTTTTAGGGCTAGGGCCACATCATTGTTAGAAGATAAGTTGACGGGCATTCGTCTTAGATCCTGTCAAGGTGATCTATATTTGAAGCTTTCGTTTCATTGAAATATTGACATTTTGAACACCTTTAAACACCAGGTAATTTCCTATTTTTGAACTCAGGGAAATAGATCTTAAAGCTTTCAGAAAATGAAAAGTAGCAAGACAGTAGTACAGTCTTTATAAAACTTTAAAACATTTTTGATTTTAACTTCAAGAATATATTGCACTTGCTTATTGCCCCAAATCTGAGGTAAAGGGGAATTTTTTTGTCAGTATGTTTAGTTGCATGCGGTGTTGATATGATATCAGAGCTTTTTGGAAATGCTTTGGAAATGCAATGCCAACCCTGTGTTTAAATAACTTATAACACTAGTGGGGAATGAAACAAGCTGGCTGTGGCCCCATCGCTCCACAGCTGCAGCACAGCTCTAGTTACCACCAGAGGAGAACGAGCTGAGGAGCTAGACTGGATAGAATCTAACAGAAAATAAAGCAACCATTCAGACAAGAGAGTCAGTCGGTGTAGAGCCTGTGTGTGGTTGCCAGATAAGTATTTAGGGCTCCAGATCTGTGCAGAAATGGAACATAATATTTCAATAAAACAAAAGGAATTTTAAAGGCTGAAAAATAGCACTGCTGTATCTGAAACACCACAGAAGAAGCATTAACACTCCACTCTACGTCCTTTAATTCATTGCTCATTATGTTATGGCCTCGGGGCTGATGTTTGCAGACCCACAGGCATCCAGGCACCTCAGTCTGTCTTCAGCTCTGAGATGGTTCATGATGGGCCCTGCTGTGCACCTGGAGGCCGTGGGGTGCAGCCCTGTGTGTGTGGCTGGAGGACAGTCATGGAGATGGACCTGCTGTTACATAACCCGCTCCCGAGGCTGCGACCTGTGCCCCGCTGCAGCGCAGGCGGAGCTGAGCTTCACAGCTCCTGCACCGCGCTGCTTTACATAATGCCCCCTCCGCTCAGTGTGACGCCTAACAGGCCACAAATGACGGCAGTAATTGCTCCCTGTGTCCCGTCCAGGTGAGGGGCGGCGTCCCAGCAGGCGCTGCCTTCCTGACCTCCTGCATCTGCTCAAACAGCAGCTCTGTGCACTCCTCACACTGGCCCATTCCACGCTATTAGTCCGGTCCTCCATCATCTCCAACCAGGCCAGGGTTGGGGGGGGGGCTGGACCAGAGTGTGTCGATGGTCTGAAGTCAAACAAACCTCAAATTAGCACTCAAATTATTAATAGCTCAGTTGTTTTTTTAAATTAAGTAAATAAATGTCTAAAACACAATGTTGAAATATTCAAAAAAAAGCTAATATCATCATATGGTGAAACAAACCATACACATATTCTGGGAATGTGATAAATGTACATCACATTATCGAGGACATTTTGGGAGATGAGATACTGAAAGAAAGCAGTTACATACCTCGATGAAGATAGATATCAAATAAAAATAAGATTACCTGTAAGAAGACCCACTACCATTCAGTGGTTTGACAGTATGAGAGAGCTTTACAACATGGAGAGAATGACATACCTGTCTGTGGAACTAGGTTATGGAAATGACAGTGTAAGATACACTGAGTGTGTGAAACATCACTGGATTTGTCTGCTTGGCTTGGATATTAGATAACAGTAACTGTGACTTTGTGACTCCACATGCATACTCAACGACAAATGGAGATGCAGAACATCTATAAACAATGGTTTGTGTCTGTCTTGTTTTGGTAGATTTGCTTTGTTTTCAGTAATGTTTTGGTGCCACTTTGTAGCCACTGTCTGGTCTTTTTGCATCTCTTCTGGGTCGTGCTGGGCTTTATGTGGCTGCTTTGCTTTTCAATGTGTGTGTGTGTGTGTGTGTGTGTGTGTGTGTCTCATTACTTTGTGGTTGTTTTGTGATCTCAAAAGCAGCTTCATAGACAACCTTCAGTTCCTGTGGCTCCGGGCCCCGCACCCATGAGGCCTGTTCAGTAATTCATCAGCGATGCCATGAAGCCAACTACCTGCCACAGTCTGACTGTGTGTGTGTGTGTGTGTGTGGGCACCGCTACCCCAGGCCTCCTCTCTTATCCTGCCCCTGATCACTTCAGTCCTCTATCATCTCAAACCAGCCCGTCTCAAAGCTAAGCCAGCACTGTCTATGTCCCTGCTTCATGTGATCACATTTGTGAATGTGTATATGTTTGTGTGTGAGTGTGTGTGTGTGTGTGTGTGTGTGTGTGTGTGTGTGTGTGTGTGTTCTCTCCTGCAGCGGAACCTCCAGTCCAGGCCTGAGGTAGCAGCTGTTGCAAGCGGGACAGCAGCCAGGTAACCAGGGTGCATGCTGGGATAGCAGAGAGGCGGGCCAAGCATTTGATTCATGCAAGTGTGTGTGTGTGTGTGTGTGTTTGTATGTGGGTGTATGTGTGTGCGTGTGTGTGTCTGTGCGTGTGCGTGTGCGTGTGTGAGTGTGTTTGTGTGTGTGTTTGTGTGTATCTGTGTGTCTGTGTGTGTGCGTGTACTTGCTTTTACATGTAAGTAGGTGTGTTCCTCTGTGTGCCAGTGTGGGTCCTGGCACAGGGTCAATGCTGGGCCGTCCTGCAGAGCGGGGACCACACACACACACACACACACACCCACACACACACACACACACCCACACACACACACACACACACACACACACACACACACACACACACACACACACACACACATACACACACACACAGGACCATCTACAGGCTGCAGGATCGGCTGCTGCAGCCCTGATGGTGGTGACAGCTGAACTACGGTTGCTTTCTCTATTTCAGCTTTGATTCCTGTGCACTGTTCATAATAGTAATTTCATCAGTAAATATTAGTTTTATGAGATTAATACATTAATTCAATATAATTTGCTCCATTCTCATTCTTATTTACCAGACAGGCCCACACCCAAGCATCCCTGCGTGCTTTGACAAACTGTGACGAGTGATTTCAGTTTGTGTTTTTAGCCAGATAATTGATTCATCAATCCACAGATGTGATCCGCAGACACATTTGTTTCGAGCCGCCGTGCAAATCTTTTATTTTCAGGAGGTGAAATCAAAAGCACCACAGGTTGCTGCAGGCTGCAGGAGCAGGAGACGACGCTTCGCTCAGGCCTGTGTGTGTGTCTCAGGATGCGTTTTGTCGCTCCTGTGGCTGAATCCACTCCCCTCGGCTTGATTTCAGAACTAATTGCATGTCATAGTGTGAACACTGAGCCTGAGTCTTGTTGTAAATGTATTGTGTTGTAGGAAAGCAAACGTTCCCCTCCTGCACAGGCGTCTGAAGGTGTGGTTCCTTGTTTGTTAATGTGAAAGCGGTCTGAGAGGAGCGAGGAGGTGCTCTCTGCTCTGTGTAACGGACGGTGAAGCTGAGGGAGAGTCTTCCTCCTGGGTCTGCCAGACTGCAGCTCCTGCACCCCTGCACTGTGGCATCAGTATTCCAGGCCCGTCCGTGGACACAGCGTTCCCTGCACCTCCGGCTCCCCTCTCACCAGCAGAGGGCAGAGTGCAGCGCTGCCATGCTGCCTTTGCTTCACGCATCCCAGAGCACTTTGTGTGCTTTAGCCTACTTTGGTTGGTCCTCTTTATCTCTCTGTTTTTTCTTCTTTTTCTTCTTGTATACGCAGAATTACGTGCCCCTATTCAGAGCCAGGGTTCAAGAAGCGACGTTTTGGTCCGGATGGATCTGACACTGCTTGCATCAGCAAGCGGGGGTGATGTGAGTGTGTCATTTCAGACTATGTTTGCTCCAATGATTTTTTTTTCTTTTTCAGTTGGTTGACCATGCTTATAGCTCTCTGTTGCCACTCAACTCTGCATGACCCAAAAATAACCTGGGGTGAGCGCAGTCAGCAACTGTTCTCTGGTCAGCACAAACAACAGGCCGCATCTTTCTCCCTCTGCTCACACACACATACACACACACACACACATACACACACATATGTACATAGGCTTGCACATGCAGATTCAGTGTTTGCATGCAAAGGGAAATGGTAAACATTCCTCCACTCAGGTTTCAGGTTGCATTTTGCATTTTGCAGTCAGAACTGTGATTCACAGAGAACGGACGTCGAACTATGCTGTGACTTCAAGTTTCAAGCTTTGGGAGGCTTGGGATGAAGCGCCCACACAGCTCCCGTGGGTCCTCCGCCCTGCCTCCCTGTCCCAGAACGTCGTCCAGTAAAGTCAGAGAAAGGTCATCAGCCGGTTTGATGCGAGCTTACGTAAGCCTGCAGGCCGCCAGAGACGCTGCCCGGCCACAGAGAGAGAGAGGCAGCGTGTTAGCTCTTAATGTTCACAGCCAGGACGAGACGGTATGGTCCTCAGGCATGATTATCCCCCCTGACCCCACCCCATCACTGCCCCGTCCTCCCCCACCTCTCCATCACACAGCATTGCAGAGACACGTTGATCAGCACAGCGGGAATAAAAGCAGGAGAAGGAGGGAGGGACTCAGAGTCCTCGCATCTACCCGACACTGAAGCACAAACCTCAGGTCAGGTAGACTCAGCTAAGAGACAGGATGAAGTCTTGTTAGTTTATGATCTGTAACCTCGACTTTGTTGTTAATTAATTTGTTGTTAATGACAGTGTGTTCCATACACAGTGGCTCAGAAAACTTCCTCATTCAGATAAACATTTCTCAAAAGGAAGCTAGAAAACATGCCAATCTGAACAGAGACTGCATGTGGTAATCATACCAAACCATACCACCCCCTGCCTCCAAAATAGTTCATAAGTTCCCACCTGAACTTATGAACTAAGGTGAAGTTGCTGGTGACATCCTTCCTCAGTCTCTGGTTCCTCTTCAGGTTCTTCCTCAGTCTCTGGTTCCTCTTCAGGTTCCTCCTCAGTCTCTGGTTCCTCCTCTGATTCTGGCTCCAACATATCAGGCTGGATGTGGAGCATCGCTCCATAGCTGCAGCAAAGCTCCAGTTACCACTCAGTGAAGGAGAACCAGCTGAGGAGATGCGCTGTTCTAGAAGGAACGTACAGTCATGTAATCATTCATGGGAGGGGCAGACGAGAAAACCAATCAGTGTAAAACCCATGTTTCATTGCCAGACATGCTTAAAGGGTGCCAGATGTGTGCAAAAGCAGAAGAGGACAAAAGGACAAATGCTCCATTCTAGGTTGCCTTTTAAAATGACAGGATCATTTATTTACTGCATTAATACCTTGGGTAGAAGATATTTCAACTTATTTGGAGGCTTTAACTGTTGTCTGTCCTGGTTCAGGTCTCCAGAATAGTCGCTCCAGGCTGAGACACCATCCTGGAGCCTTTAGCAGCTAAACCAGGTATTATTTGCTGGAGACAGGGAAACAGTTAGAATTTAGTACAAACACGGCTCTGAATGACAGAAAATGTGTAAATATCGGTTCTCGCAGGTTTTAAAACGTGTCAGAGCTCCTGATGTCTCTCGCCCCATCACACTTCTTTTTTGCACCGTCACCGTGTTCCCGGATCACAGCAGTAATTACGTAACAGTGGGCGAGAACAACATTATCACAGGAGATGGAGACTGAGGCTGAACCCATCCAGCCAGACCCAGGGAGTTATCCTGTCAGGGCCCATTTCACCTCAAACTTTCTACTTTATCTCCTCAAACGTCAATGAGTTCCAAGGCCCAGCAGTGAAGGACGGGCAATCAGTGAGGGACACGCACACAATGGGGAAAGCAAGAAGAGCAACCCCCCCACCCCGTCCTCTTGTCCTATTTTTCACTAAATGACACTCTGTGCCCTGCAGCAAACAGAGCATGGAAATGTGGCCCTGGAGCATCATGGGGCCCCGCTCCGGCTGCAGCGTGCAGCTGTGGGTGGAGCGGTCACAGCTCCGGCGCTAATATCATTAGCATTAGAGCTGGAGCTCCGGCCCTGACCCTCCCTGACACCACTGTCCAACTCTGTTAGCCTGCCAAGAGAAACAGGAGAGCCTCTGACTCTTCAAGGGCACATCTCAGTCCCTCTGTCAGGAGGAGGAGGAGGACAAAGAGGAGGAGGAGGAGGAGGATGGGTTTCTGACTCCCACACCTGCACTGGGGTGGGCTGGATGTCACCTTCCTCAAGCAAAGGGGTTGACACTGAATTTATTAGCAAAAACAACAGATTTTACATGAATTTAATACGGTTTGCCAAGCGCTGGAGCTTGCTGTTTGTACCAAAAAGTAAAGAAATAAAAGAAGTAATGTGTCGGCATGGACGTCGCTAGAGGTCAACATCCTGGTTTAAAGTCTGAGCCTCCTCTCATGACTGGAACACACGTCTGCAGCAGTAACCAGAGCAAAGTGGTCTGGAGCACATCCATGCTTGCTCTTTATTGAAATGTGAATCAAGTCAAGTTTCTGTCTCTGGGTTGAAGCTTGTATTACCTGCCCTTAAGTCTGATTGCTCTGGTGTACAGCTGCAACAGACACTTAGTGTCAGAGAACAGAAAATTTAATCAAAAGCTAATGAATAAATATGTGTAAATGTTCAAATCAGTGAAGCGGTTATGAAATAGTTAACAGTCCATTATTTTATGAGCTAATAAAATGATGACTTGTAGCGGCATAGAGGCAGAGGGAATGTCATTTATATTAATATTCTATATAAGCATTTCATTGCTTCCGATTACTTAACATGCATTTCCTGGAAAGAGGCTGGAGCCTGGAACAAGGTTATCATCCAATTTATGTATTTTTAATGTTGACTTCAGTTTATCCTCGCTATGACATCTGCTTCTAAAATCTGCAAGTGACAGCAAAATCCTCTTCATCTGGGAAATGGGATTGGGTTATTTCCTGAAAAAAAACACACATATTAAAGACAAATCAATTAAAGGAAGAGTGGATCGACAATTTAGACTCACTTACGGGTCGGCCAAAACAACAAGCTTCATGACATCATGTTGGAAACGTTACGAGGGGAGGACGCAGAGAAACCTGAGAGAAAGATGCCTTCAAGGAGGAGAGGGAAGACGGAAAATTCATTCATTCCTACAAGGTATTAAAACTGTGACATTCAGACACCAAAGCCAGGTGCTGCTGCTTTATGAGAGAGCTATTATCGCTCAGCCTTTCCACACACACACACACACACACACACACACACACACACACACACACACACACACACGCTCTCTCTCTCTCTCTCTCTCTCTCTCTCTCTCTCGCTCTCTCTAATCCAGGCTTGTAAAATGACTTCTGCTTATGAATTCTGAACAAAAATGGCTATACATACATAAAAAAGCACTATTCATTTCCACTGCCACATTGACACATTTTCCCCTCAAAATTCATGGAGAGCAGCTTGTGTCAGTGAACTCAGATAACAGCAGATCAGCATCTCAGCACTTTTTCTCCGAGAAACTTTTTCCTCCCCTTCTCTTTTATTCCTCTTTCATTTGATGAATGTTCAGGGCTCTAAACTCGTCCGGATCATAAGGAAGAGCACACCCTTCACACTGTCAAACAGAACTTTATTTAGGCTGTGAATCTTCTTCTTTTATTGATGTGGTATTTTCCTTCCACGCTCGGCCCGGCTGGGCTGGGCTGGGCTGGGCTGGGCTGGGCTCGGCCCGGCTGGGCTGGGCTGGGCTGGGCTGGGCTGGGCTGGGCTGGGCTGGGCTCGGCCCGGCTGGGCTGGGCTGGGCTGGGCTGGGCTGGGCTGGGCTGGGCTGGGCTCGGCCCGGCTGGGCTGGGCTGGGCTGGGCTGGGCTGGGCTCGGCCCGGCTCGGCTGGGCTGGGCTGGGCTGGGCTGGGCTGGGCTCGGCCCGGCTCGGCTGGGCTGGGCTGGGCTGGGCTGGGCTGGGCTCGCCAGCCCCCACACATGCTCGACGCTCTCCAGTCCTGGAGAACCAGCCCCGCTTTTGTCCCACAAATAGATTTGCTTTGTATTTCGGCCTCGGCTGCATGCGTGAGCAGCTCCTCACACACAGATACACACTCGCAGCGGTGTGTTTGGCCCTGAAAGTGATGCTTTTAGGGCAGTGGTGTAGAAAGGTGTGGGACGCTCTGCTCACAGGAAACCTGCCGGCAGGACAAACCCGTGTTTCTGCCTCCCGGAACGTCCCAGAAAAGATGTTACAACGGGCTGCGTCTCACACAGCGTCTTCTCTGCGGCTTTTTACCTCAAACACATACACATGCAAACACACACACACACACACACACACACACACACACACACACACACACACACAGAGGTAAAGAGTGAATCTGCTTTCTAGGGCAGAAGGCTGCATCTGTGCTGCAGGCGTCACTGCTGTTGTGATGTTTCCTCTGAGGAAAGTTTTGAAAAACTGTCACTTTGGACTGATCTATGCTGAGAGAAAGCCAAGCTTGTGAATTGTGTAAACCAACTCGTGGCAAATATGCTTTACACATAGACACACTTGTGTCAGCGTTTGAGGGCCTATGCCAGTGATTGATCAGGTTTTTCACATCAGGATGAAACTGGTTTAAACACAACATTTGGAGCTTTATTTCTCATTTCTTATTACTAAGGCTGAATTAAATCCAATGTATGACAGGTGTTAGGAATAGACTAGAATAGAGGCATAAACTTGGTTTTGACCGTTAGCAGGTGTCGGACACACTGTGAAGCAGCCTCTGATTGTGGTTTCATCGAGGCACAGCATGAATCCTTTCACACAGACAAACAATGAAAAACTCTGGAATCACCCTCCAGTCACTCGCTGTGTATCGCCAGTGAATACAGTGAGATGAAAACAGGTGAAATGGAAAAACAAAAAACAATCCGTGTCAAAACGATGACTAAACTCCCACACTGCAGTCATTATCTATTCTTTGTGAGGATAAAAAGTTCAGGCCCAGGTTTGGTCAAAAAACAAACAAGCAGCCAGGCTGATGATGCCGCAGACAGAGGAGAGCTGAGACACAGGAAGGTGTTGGAGGGCAGGTGTGTTAGAGACACGCAGTCAAACGGGCTGATTTGTTCCCCCTAGGGTTCGTATTTTATTCATCAGGACTTGATGCATCCAAGTATAGGATCATTCGGTTTTGGCACCTTTAAAGATTTCATTTTTCAATTTGAACAACACATTAAAAATCAAAAAGAAACAAAGAAATGGCTAAGGCTGTGTGAGTTTATAAAATAAAATACATACATACATATATTTATATATTTATAAAGAAAACAACCAAACCATTTAAAAAAGCAGTTTTGTTCAATGTAGATTGTTTGGTTTGTCTCACAAAAAGCAAAAAGATCAAATGAACTAAACAAATAAAAAAAAGAAAACATAAGAAAAATACACATGAAAACATTAATACTTTAGCGTCTTTGCTTTTTTTCCCCTTATAATTATTAACCTTTAAAACTTAAGTTTCTCAAGAGCAGATTTGCTGTAATTTAATAGCATGCATTTAATTTCTGAAATTGTGAGTCACTTAGCTTCTCTTGTACTATTTCATATTTAACTTGTTTTTATTTTTGTGTTTGGCGTCCTCTTCTTTTCCTTCCCCTCTGCTGCTTCCTTTTTTTGTCGTTTTTTTGTTTGTTTGTTTCTTAACTCTGCAGAAGTCGTGTTTGGAGTCGTCGCTCAGTGACCTCTGACCCCGCCCCTCACCGTCGGCTCTTCCTGGCTAAGGGGTCCCGACTCTCCCACTACGACCCGTCCCCCGAAAAAGAAAGCAAACAGGGACTGAGAAAAAGACGAGAAGGTTCTATTAAAAGAATAGATATTATTCTACTGCTGACTGTCTGGTCTGGTCTGCGGCTGTGACCTTCCTCCTCTGGTTCTCGACCTTCAAGTGAACAGATGCTAAAAGAGTCTCTTCCTCGTCTCACCAACAGCACTTGGTTTTAGTTAACTTGTTTTTTTGTCTTTTTTTTTGCTTCGGTAAAGTCTGTAACTCTTGGTTATTAACGTAATAATTTATTTATAAAAGTAATACATATATATAGTACCTTTGTTAGAGATTACAGATTGGGCTTATTCGTAATGAATCCCAAGCTGTAAGAATTCACAGTTTTAATGCAAAAAAATAAACATATGAGTCAATAAATAAATGGGTGTGTGTGTATGTGTGTATGTGTGTGTGTCTGAGCAGTGGACGGGCTGATGGGGGAGCTCGACCTGTTGCTCCAACCAAACTCGTGGGGCAAAACTGTCAAACCAAAGGGCTATGAAATCATGAAATCGATTCTTTATCTCATAATCGCCCACCCCCACCCTGCGGCCCCCCCACCTGGCCTCTACAGGGGCCTCCACCCCCGCCCCCCCCCCCACCCAGCCTCTACAGGGGCCCCACAGCCTCTCGTCACGGCTCTGCCTCTCCATCCAGGATCACAGCAGACTTTTGGTGTTGAAACTCTCTCAACAATGGTAATGGAAAAGTCATGCAGCTGAACAAAAAGAACAAATGTCTATAAACATGGAAATCCATCTTCTTCTTCTACTTCTTCCTCTCCTTCTCCTCGGTCTTCTCCTTCCGGGGCGAAGCTGCACCCACAGGGGTCCCCGTGTCTCCTGCTCCTCGCCGCCCGAGTTCGACGTCCTCATACCGGCGTGGTGCGGCGGTTGGCTGTGTTGCTGTGGCTCGAGTCTTTCAGGTCCTTCTGGATGCAGTTGTGGACTTGCAGGAAGTTGTGGTCCCTCTCCGAGTTGTAGGTGGCGGTGGGCGTGCCGGAGGACTTGAGCGTGTCCCTGGGCAGCGTGTACATGGAGATCTCCGTGGACGGCAGCGCGCTGAAGCCCTTGAGGCCCACGGGCGAGGTGTCGCGGGAGTGCGACGGGTCCGTGGAGCGGGAGGAGGAGCGTGAGCGGCGCCGGTAGCGGTAGCGGTAGCTGGGGATCCGCGTGATGGCCGAGCCCTGGAGGTAGTCGGCGGCCCGCGCCCCCAGCCGCAGCTGCCGGTGGCGGTCGATGAACATGTGCACGGCCAGGACGCCGACCATCTCCGCCATGATGAAGGAGAGCGCGCCGAAGTAGAAGGACCAGCCGTACGAGTAGCTGTTCTTCTTGGAGTCGCTTTTGGAAGGGTCCCCCGCGTTGGCTGATATGTACACGATGATCCCGATGATGTTGCTCAGGCCTGGATGGAGGTCAGGAGGAAGGTTTATTATACACAGATCTGTCCTTAGCTTCAGAGGCAGGCAGCAAAATAGCCATCAATGTATCAATCAATTATCAATATGCATCTGCATGCATCAATATGTGTCAGTAACAATACTTCATAACACAATGCCATTCTATTGATATATTATCAGTAACTAATTTACATGGAAGTAATGTTTTCACATCCATCAAATCCTTCATGTTTACACTGTGTTTACACTGTTTGGCACAGGCTAGAACTTCAGAAAAAATGAAATTATGTTTATTGTGTTTTTTTTTTCTAAAAACTGATAAGAGAAAAGAAAGAATGCCACATTGCTTATAACACATATCCTTTATAATTCCCACAATGGGGACATTTCCATTTATATTACTATTTATTTGTGTTTATGTTTTGGATTTCTTTATAGCGTCACAATATACCAGAAAGTATCAAAAGGCCAATAAACATCCGCATATGCTATATTGTCCCAAACACACACAGAGCACTCACACACACACTGACTAGTATGTGAAACAGCAAATTTACTTTTCCAATCCACTACTACGTTATATGACAAGCAGGTGAAGAGATAAGAAAGCAGCCAAATCTTTGTTAGTCTTCTAGAATCTCCTTGTTGATGATGGAATACACATAACATTGATATATTCACATGAGAATAATAAAGTATTGGTATTTCCGTGCACATCCGCCCTATACATCCAGTCACACTCTGATCTCTGACAAGTATAGGATCATTCGGTTTCGGCACCTTTCTGATTTCTGATCTCCTGATCTAGCAGGAAACTTGTCGAGACCACCAGACGCAGCTCGACTTGCTCGTTTAGTGAAACAGAGAAATATTTGACGTGATTTATCTGGGAAGATGGATGGTAAGGAAAGTGTGTCAGGGACACCGTATTTTTAGAGACGAGTCCCACTGGGCGGCTTTCAGCCCAGCAACAGGATCCAGAGAAGAGAAAAGAGGACAAAAGGAGGAAGAACAGACAGTGACGTGCAGCTGGGAGGAACGGCGCCTCCACCTGGCCGCTGGCTGCCTGTTTAGCAGCAACGTGTCGGCTTGATAACTGTTTTCATACGGTTTCATTAACGCACCGAGAGGGAAACTAACGAGGTAACAAAACCTGTTTAGATAGCAAGAGCAAAACACAATCCAGTGTGAAAGTATATTTACCTCAAGTATCTGAGGTCACCTTGATAATGTCACATTTATTCTGAAATCATGTTGTGCATTAATATTGTCTGTCTCATGAGGTAGTTTTTCAGACGTGTCAATATAAAACTTTATCACAAAGGGAAGTTCCTCACTGTAGGATCAGTAAAATCTATTGTATCATATCGTTTTGTGTCGTGTCATATTGTTTCGTATCGTATCCTATTGAACATAAAGTGCTTTGGATGTCCATTTCCTCAAAGTGGACAAGGTTTCCTGAAAATTAAGGGATGGGGCAAGACTAGACTTTACATAGAATTTCAGCTCATGTGCAAAACACCCTTCAATGGAAACACCTACATATTGTACTAGAAATATTACTTTTACTCTGTAAAACTAAAAAGCTAATGACATCAGTGTCTCACACTCTATGCATGAGAGACAAACCAGAAAAATATTACATCAAAAATCGAATCTCACCATTAGATTAGGATGTTTGAGTCGAGGAAATGCTTTTTTTCTGCTTTGCAGTGGAGCCGCAGCAGGAAGCAACCCCACAGGTTAACGACTGTGAGAAGAGACTGTTTTCGACACAAACTCACCTGCAGACACAAAGAAGATCCCTGCGCTGAGGATGATGTTGTGGCGTGACTTGTAGAACTCGCTGGCAGCTATACACAGGCCTCCCATGAAGAGCAGGATGACGCTGAGGATGGGGAAGATGCTGGAGGCTCGCACCGCACCTGGGACGACAAGCACGGGGTGGGGGGTGGGGGTGGGGGGCAGCAGGATGAAGGAGGGAGGAGGGAGGGAGGAGAAGAGAGAAAAGCACATTAGAATCCATTTCAGCATCTGCCCCGTGTGTGTGTGTGCGAGCACATCCTAATCAACACCCCATCAGGCCTGTGAAAGACTCCATCAACACTGTCTAGTGAGTGTGTGTCCCCACAGTGAGCCTGTTACCCAACCTTATGTAATCACACCGCTTGATGCCCCCCCCCCCCCCCCCCCGCAGACCACAGGGCTCGCTGGCTGCTCTGTAGCATCATGTGAACGCAGACGACAGACGGGCTGCGGCCCGCTGGGCTGTGTGGTGGGGCGTGTGCGAGCCAGGCCGCAGTGCAGAGGGAGGCAGGCCTGCGTCCTTGAAGCCGAGCGCTGCCCTCGCAGCTAATTACCAAGGAGCAGAAACTCCGGAGGACGGAGGAGAGGATGCAAATCCTGAGCTCCCGCACAGGTCGGAAAAGTGCCCATAGGCATGTGAAAATCCCCACGTTGAGAGGGTTACTTTAAAACTGAACAGCACGGCAGATTAGAGAACACACGCTCCAAAATGAGACGTATAACGTAATCCCTCATATTGGTCAGGGGTTACCTTAACATGGACCAGAGTACACCAGAGTAAAGCTATGTTCTGAGCAAGACATGGCTGTATAAACTATCAATGTATAAACCATATAAACTGTTAACTGTATAAACTACGATTGATAAATATGCCGTGGCGTGTCGCTGATTGTCCCAGCAGAAGGTGGAGAGCCTGACTTCTGGGGCGCTGAGGAGCTCCGGTCACCTCCTGCCTTACTTGCCTCTTTCACTGCTCTCCCTCCGGCCCGTCCTTCCTCCCCTCTCTCCTGTTTAACATGCACACTTAAACTTTCATCAGGCTGGTTAAATTTTCACCACTTCACCTCATCTCCCCACGCCGCTGCCGCCTCAGCACTTTCTCAGCTTCTCCCCAAAGTGCTGACGCCGGCCCGGGTGGCCTGAGCCCTCCTCGGCCCATCTGCCTGTAGTACCTGCTGCCATTCCTCCTCCTCCTCCTCCTCCTCCTTCTCCTCCTCCTCATCACTCTACACACTCCTCTCTGCCCCACCCCACCCCGGCATGGCACCCTGAGGTTCTGTGGCACCTGTCCAGCTCAGCGGGGGGGCAAAGTTTAGCCGGCAGGCGTCTGATGAGCAGCAGTCAACAGCTGCAGCTCAGAGGAGAGAGAGAGAGAGAGAGAGAGAGAGAGAGAGAGAGAGAGACAGAGGGAAGCCAAGCGGTGGCCACAGATGGGTGGCCCTCATCACTCATCAACCACAGGCTTCCAATCCAGCTCAGATCTACTCAACTTTATTTAACATGCCAACTCATAACAAATGTGGCCTCATGACATTTAACGTTCAAAAGACACTAATAACCAGACATAAACTGAAAAGATCTCAATCAATTCCACATGAGCCACACACTTTAGTGGTAGCCACAGCCAGACCTTGTTCCTGACATCTAGGGGTGTGAGGTGCAGGCCGGAGGAGGAAGGAAAGAAGAGGGAGGGAAGGAAGAAGAAAGGACAACGTTCTAGTGAGGACATCAAAAGAAATCAAAACTGTGCACCAACCATAACCCTTGGCAAAGACAAAATAATGGGTGTCTATTTGTAGTATTCCAGTGTAGTGTAGTCAGGCTGTAAGTGTAAATGTTTGTTGAAGTGGAGTTATACAGGTTTGTCATTTTGTGGCATTGAAAAGTTTTGTAAGGATGTGGGAAGCTTTGGAGGAGCTTGGACGGTTCCTTGATGGTTCGTTGTGAATCAAAAGCCTCTTATCCGTCTCGCTGCGTTTGTCTTTGAAAGTTTCCCTCTGGGAGTGAAAGAACAGGCTGGGATGACGTGAATTATTCTGAAGGACGATCCCAGCACCACGGGGTCAACAGCCACGCACCAGATTGCTGTGAAACATCAGACGTTTCTTTGCGGTCCCTGGAGGTGAAATACCCATGACCTGGCCGACCTTTACAGAAGCACCGGGACCTAATGGCCAGACACCTCGAAATCTTCCACACGCATTGATTTGCCCTTTGGCACTTGTATGAGCACTTATACAGGGCTAAACATTTCAGTTTTATCCCTAAAAAAGATCGAAAGATCAGAAGAAAGAGGACCTGTCTGACATTGGACCCTCTTATGAACAGAGGAGAAAGTGTCACTATGTCTCACATTGTGTGTTGTGAATGTGATTTTTTACATAAATTTTGGCTGACATTATTATTACAGTAACTTCCTTTGGAGTCAATAAAGCACTATCTTATCTTTCCTTATATTGAATAATAATAGGACATAAAGGTGCAAAGACATAAAAATCTGCATGGAAAATGTAATTTTGAAAAGAATGAATTAGTTTAGTTTTGAATGAGATAATTGATATTAGCATCCTCATTCTCCATTCCTGTTCAGCTGACATGAGACGTGGTACCCTAGACCTACAAAGACCTCTTCTATCTTCCCATTTGTGTTTTTTGTGTATAAATCCTTGAAACTGGACTCGGTCTAACTGTGTTTTATAATAACTGGAGGGAAACGACCGCTCAGCCTTCATGAGTGTGTTCCTGCAGTCTCACCTGTATTCATCATGTCATTTCTCAGCATCATCCTGCTCTTATCACTCCCTTTAACCTTGCCTGGGAGAACGCGCTCCGACATAGACCTGAACGCCGCTCCTCCATTTTTCTCCCATCTGTCCGTCTCCGTCTGCTGCACACGCTCATCTCTGTCACCCATCTCATCTTTTCTTTCTCTCCTCCATCTCTCTCTCTCTCTCTCTCCCTCGCTTAACTCACATTCAGTCAAAGACTGTTTGAAAGATAAAGTGTCGTCTGGCCCTCCTCCCCCGGTCTTCTCTCCATCCCCACCACCTCCACCTCCTCTTCCACCTCTCCCACTTGTCTCCTTGTGCGACCAGAGGGGATTGTGGGGTTTCGGGTTACGGGTGAGGTGGCTTGATTAAATATTAAGTTGTCCTGAGAGTCGACCCTGCTCCTGTGTCCCGCTCTAAATGCATCGCTCCTCTTCCTCGCCCCCCCCACCCCCCTCCTCCTCTGCCTCTCGCCTCCTTCGCTCCATCCAGTTAACCCTGGAGATATCGACACGGCCGTTCACAGCACATTACCTGGGAGGGAGAGGGCACCGCAACCTCTTTTTCATCCATCAGCTTCATTTGCAGAGACAAAAGAGGGATCGAGGCCCCGGCCAAATTTATTGATTGTTGACAGTGCGGCTGTTAAATAGTGCCGGACCTCAAGGTGACACCTGAAGTCTCAGGAACAGCAGAGAAAGGAGCAAAAACTTTCCCAACACCTGCAAACTTACATGAGAGTTTAACACAAACTAACTTTTACCCACTCAAGAGAAAACTATCACTGGAAACTGAGAAAACTCTAAAACAGAATCCTGGATGATCCACTTTACCAAAAAATCTAATTTTGAACGCAACTATCTGAGCTGACAATGTCATGATCAAGTGATCATAAAGAAGATGAATGATTGTTGGATCTTGCTACGTCCTCCTCTGGCACCTCATGGAGACAGAGAAGCTGGGTCGAATGAGCTGTGAGCGTTCAGACTGAAGTCGCTTTGAAAAACATAATGTGTCTGGTTCGGGACACAAGTGAAAGTGTCCTGCTTTGATTTAATACTTTTCACAAAAAAAGAGTGGGCTTTGGGCCACAGTTGCCTGCAGAGTGAACGCAACCTTGAAGGAGAAAGGATTTGAACAGTAAACGCTACAGGTACAACAAAATGACCTGGTACTCACATACTCACAGTCAAAGAACTGTTTAACCCATAAAATCAGATCTCGGATCAGCCATTTAACCCAAAAGCTCTCTTCGGGAACATATTGATTTTAGACAGATCCATATTTTAGTTGCTGTTGCTGCAGCTTTCATGATGTTTAAAAGGTAATTCAGACTAACGCTGTCGTATGAGTCTCATAATGCCACAAAGATTTCATTCCAGTGAGCAGCCGAACTAAAGTGTGCACACTATCGTTAAATATAGAACCATCCTATGTGGTCTGAGTACTAGATCTGTGCCGAACCTGCTCAAAGTGAATGGATCCTCATTCAGATGTGTCAAAGATCAGGTCGAAATCAGACTATTACTACAAAAATCAGAAATTCAAGATGATCAAATTCAGACACGAAACCAAGCGTTTGGCAGAATCAGAGTGACAATATGAAGCATCGTAGCAGTATCTGCCTTGAAGTCCCTGCATGATGTGAAGCCTTCTTCAGAACACATTGTATCCTGAACTGTAGGAAGCGTGTGTGTGTGTGTGTGTGTGTGTGAGTGGCAGCTGGTCTCCGCAGCGCCTCAGGTTTGCGCAGCGCCACAGTTTTCCAGGCCAGGAAGATCCAGATCCAGATCCAGCTCATTTGCATGAGTCCCAGGGCCGGCTCTGCCTGCAGTGGCTCTCCGCTGCCCGTTACAACGTCCACGTTGAGCAGCACGCTGGAAAGTGCAGTGACCTTCACAGCGACCTCCCAGCACACACCCTGCCTTCCCGGGCAGCGGGCTCTGCTGTTGCTGCCCCTGGGTTTGGCTGACCAGGCTGCAGATCTCTCTGGTCAGGACGCACCGGCACGTGCGGGAGACGAGGGCTGCGGCCTGGGGCGGCCAGGAAGAGGCCTCCTGTTTCAAACCAGTCCTTCATGCACACGTTCTGCAGGTTTGTCTGCCTCAGCCTCCTCCTTTTAAGGACGGGTTGGTCCCTGTCAGAGTTTGGGATGGTGCCTGGAGGGATGTTTAAGCGCGGCAGCGCCCCGAGGCTGACAGGCTGACAGACAGCGACGAGGCTCGGCTGAGCATGTGTCCGTGCAGAAACAAAAGCAGCCCCCCATCATACGCCATGTTTAACAGTCCTGCACAGGGAGAGACAAATCTATTGATCTGTTGATATACTGAGCTGATGTTGACCTTCTATTAAACTTTAGCTACGGGCTAATAATGTCAGCCACCTCTGACATATCGAAGCTTTATATCACTGATCAGACACACACACGGAAACTCGCACAAAAACCAGCAGCGGTGGAAGAGGAGAGACAATTACAGAGCAAAATATAGAATTTCCTTAGCAGAGAGTGGCGATTTGTTTACATTCAGCAGAAGACTGAATTACTGCTGTAGTCATATCAGCAGTTTGTCAAACTGAGGGAAAACGACTGTGACACAACCAGGATGACATTATTCTGACAGAGGCTGCTGGGACAGCGACTTTCATCTTTTTTATGCATAAAATGGATTATTACACACAGAACTGTGCCTTCTCTTACAGCGTGTCTTCTCTGCCTGCTAGAATGTGAAAAACAGAGGGAGACAAGGTCACGTTTGAAACCAGTGATTCGCATTTTCCGAGGAGTGAAATACAAAAGTAAAACACCTCGCTTTTATAAATGCACCTGAAAGTGTCTGATGTACATTTTCATTCATGACGACCGCGCGCAGCCGTTCAGACGTGTGGTGGAGCGCTGTCGATCTGCGGCTGCTGGCAAACAACGACCCGTCCAGATGAAAGCTTTGACCTCGCCGCTAATGGCTAATGACAGCGGCGACCTCCGCGGCGTCTTGTGTTTCTGAGGCTCTCGCCTCGGCCCACATGGAGCGGGGCTCCAGGGAGCCCTGCGATTAGCGCCGAGGTCGCCGTTTTGATTTGGGTCGAGGTCACGATCACACACAGAGCCCGAACGTCTCCCGTCTCCTCCCCAGCGACGCCCTCGCTCACACCACACCCGGCTCAGACCCCGACTCCTCACTCTGGGTTCCTGGTGAATGACTTTTAATCAGAGAGAGGAATTTTGTGACTGTTGCTTTGTCAACGCACATAGATAAACAGACCACGTCTTTAAGCTGCAGGAAGGAAGACTGGAGCATCTATCCTTGTTGTTCACTGTTAATATGGAAACTATGGAACAGCTGTTTCATCGGAAATGCCTCAGATGCTGTTATGTCCTTAAATTCTACACAGATCAGTGGCTTTTTCCTGCTTATCTGGCATCCACATGGAAGTGGCGATGGTGAATGATGATGTGACTTTACATTTTACATTACTTGCTAAACAACTAAACAGTAGCTACGGATCTAGCCTTATATGTTGGAGTCAGACTCAGGAGGAACTGAGGACTGAAGAAGAACTAGAGGAGGAACCAGAGACTGAGGAAGAACCAGAGGAGGAACCAGAGACTGAGGAAGAACCAGAGGAGGAACCAGAGACTGAGGAAGAACCAGAGGAGGACAGAGAGCTGCAGTTATGCAGCTACAGTTAGTCTATTCTTGGTCCCCTCTAATAATACGTCTCTCTAACCTGTTTGCTTACGATGCAAAGCTCCACCTGCAGAACCCAGTTTATGTCCACCTTTATAAATAAGTGACAGGAAGTTGCACCCAACTCTTAAAAGTTCTGCTCACATGTGACAGAACCCTCAAAAACTCTGATCCTAATCGGCTTCTATTTATTCTGCCTGTTTCGCTGTTTGTTCCTCGATGATTGGCACTTTTCTATTTACTGCTGCGATCACTGCTTGTTTTCCCCGTCAGTAGCCGAGTGGAGAGCTGGCACGCAGCTCCGGCCGCCCCAGATGGAGGAGATCTCATCCTCTTTGATTTCAGCGAGCAGACACGCTGAACATTTTCCTCAGACGAGGAAGAGTTGACCGAGTTACACAGATTCTGGGAGGCGAGGGGAGATGGGAGACCGGGGAAGCAAACTAATGAGAAGGGTCAGGATACTAATGAGTGACGAGGGAAGAATTCAACATTTTGGGAGAGCTGGAACATCGACACACTCGTCGTTATGTCATCTATACGTTCTGAAAGGCCAGCTGTAGCCTACTGTGGAGGCTGGCTCTGACAGACTGGGGCGGTCGGGTCCTGCAGTCGACCTGAGCTGACACCAGTGGGCAGGTGTGAGCTGTCAGCAGTGACCTGGGCTCCTCTCTTCTTCTCCGCTCTGCCTTGTTTTTTCTTTTTCTTTAGAGAAACGACAGCAGCCTGCTCTGTCTGGGCTCCTCGGTTTTGTTTTGTCTGGGATCAGTCGTCTCACATGTAGAGCTGCCAGGTGAGTAGTCAGCACAGTTTGACTGGTTTGAAGTCTAAATAACAAAGCACTTTCAGAAATCTGGTTCCAGTTTGCATTGGATTTATAAGCTGAATGGATGAAAAAGTATCTCAATCATCACAACATATTACTACTGTATATATATATATATGTACATAAATGTAAAATTCTAATTAATATGATATATAAAGATGTTTAGCCATAATATATGTCTATATCTATCTATCTATCTATCTATCTATCTATCTATCTATCTATCTATCTATCTATCTATCTATCTATCTATCTATCTATCTATCTATCTATCTATCTATCTATCTATCTATCTATCTATCTATCTATCTATCTATCTATCTATCTATCTATCTATCTATCTATCTATCTATCTATCTATCTATCTATCTATACAAGCTTACAGCCTCACATTACATAATATGTAGAAGTGTTCCAAGTGGTCTTGGATCAGTTCTTACAGTGTGATTCCCAACAGTAAAAGGATTTAGTGACACGTTTCATCACATTTTAGCCTTTCCTCCAGGTCTTAGCCCCGCCCCCTCCCCCTCCCCCCGCCCCCCCGTCCCGGTGCTGTCGTCCTGCCAGCGTGCGTGCCAACCTGCTCGCAGAGAGCCGGGGTGAGAGCAGATACTGTGTGTGCTGTATCGATTGGCACTGGTGTCCGAGCGCTGGCACTCTTCAGCGCTGGCTGACAAACAGCTTAATGAGACTGAGCAGCCGTGCAGCTCTGGCTGCCTCCCTGCTGCAGCCAGCACTCTGGCTCCTCTCATGCAACCTGAGAGCGGACGCCAGGCGACCTGCGAGGCTCTGAGAGCCGCTCCAGCGCCGACCGCCACATGCTTCCATTTCCCAGGGAGCCACTCCGGGAGAAGCTGCCTTTAAATATGAATCTAGAAATACAGAAGCGAATCTGAGGCTAAATCTGTTGCGTTTGAAAAAGTCACGATTCCTTTTAACTTCCCAAGCTGCTTCTCGCTAAAAATCTACACGTGGCGAATTACGTCTGAAACCAGCCGAGCGCTCCTGTGAAGATTGAGGAGCAATTTAAGGAAGTGAACACTTCTGCAAAGAGGTAATTTGTACATTAGATCACCGTAGATATGTGCTCTCACTCTGACATTTAAAAGGTCTCTCTCTGTTAATCAGCTCCATTAAACCTCCTTTAATTCACTCCTGGACTCATCTGAATACATTACACAGGCTCTATACTATTTCACGTGTTTTATGCATGTGATAAATTACTGGAATCACCTCAGCAGATCATTCGTGCATCTTTATAGTTAATGTGACTTTGCTTGACACGTGTGGCTTGTGAGGTAGCAAACCCTTATTACAGTCATCTCATTCACAGCCATCGTTTAGAAAAAACAAATGTGACCTCAGTTTAATAACTTACGATCAGGCTTTAAAATCACATCTTACATTGTTATCTCCTCTTGAGCCAGAAGAAGTTTGCAGAGCGTGATGAAACTTTGCAGAGTGTCATGAACTGAATGATTTCCTCTGGTTTTACTGTGAAACAGTGGGTTACGCTGCACGGTACACAGCAGGGGTCTGGGGGATAAGATTCACCTGCATCTGTCAGACCCAGACGTTGACGTGCTTCATCCTGTGATCTCAGATGTGAACAACCTCCAACGTGTCGTGACCCAGTCCCTCAAAACACCCACAACTACAAAGCCTGCATTTCAGGAAGGAGCAGCAGCATGTGCATGTTTTCCTGCAGCCATTTGCAGATCATAGGCACGTTCACTGCAGGTCTTGGAGCTTAATTCAGATTTTTTTATTTGAGATCTGATGTCTTCTGTGTGTTTGTTCATGTTAGAGTGTAGACCTGACGCTATCATCCTCCAGAGTGGACAGTCTGGTCCCTGAAGCATGAGTGACGTCACAGGAGTAAAGTACAGCAGTAAATAGGGAAAACATCAGATATGCATCTGATTCAGACATATGAAAGTGGACCTGGTCTGATATGGGCTAAAAGTTAGATTAGCCTGAGTTGTCTTTGTCCTGCCAGAACATGAACATGTATCCTAAACCTTGTTAAATTGAGTCAGTCCAGAGCTTAAAGAGTGACGGGTACACACCAGACGAGACTAATGGCATGAAGGTGAGAAGTTATGCTCAAGTAAAAACACAAATGAGTCACTGAAGCGCTCACGTGACTAAATCAGCCGAGTCGCCACCTGCTGTGGATCCAAACTTTGACTGAATGAAAGAAAAGAAACTCGCCTCAAGATGCATGTGCACATAAAACACATGTGCACTGTCCTCTGTACAAAGCGTCTTTGCTCCCTGCAACTCTCTTTCTCTCTCTCTCTCTCTCTCTCTCTCTCTCTCTCTCTCTCTTTTTGTCTTTCTCTTTTCCATTGACAGGGGATGAAGGGAAATTAGCATTGGCTCTTAATCAGCCTCCCGCAGCCCAGAATGTGCTGATGTGCAGGACGGGGTCATGCTAATCAGGTGCCTCAGCTCCCAGGCACATTGATTTAATACTACAAACGCTTATTAATCCCCTCCACACCTCCTCCTCCTCCTCCTCCTGCTCCTCTTCTTTCTCGATACCGAGCCCTTGCATCGTCCTCAGCTTGTTGCCCCTCAGCCCCAAACTCTCACCCCTCCCTCCCTCCCTCCCTCGTTACCCATCAGCCCTGGCATCAAACACTCGCAGAACATGCCTGAAAGAGCAGCTCCAACAGCCGCTGACTGACACACACACACACACACACACACACACACACACACACACACACACACACACACACACACACACACACACACACTGTGTAAAACAGTGTGTGTGAAGGAGGGAAATAAGCTTTGGTGGCTAAATTCTAAACGTGCTGGAGTGCTTGCGCAGCTCTCAGCCTGCATCTAAAAAGCTTATGTGTCTTGACAACGCAGCTCGCAGGCAGAATGCAATTTGACTTGAATTGATTAGAAAATGAATGCGAGTCGCACTCGCTGGCGTTTATAAACCCGGACGAGAGTGAGAGCGGAGATGTCGGGATCCAACGTTGAAGACACCTCTGGGAATTCGTCAGTGAGTTATTTTGATGATATTTGCGCTGGTTCACGTAGCTGCCGAGTGTTTCCCTGTGGCAGCCTCTACACGCCTGCACGACTCAGATCGATACCGAAACATTGATCTCTTGATTCCTGACTTCAGGATTAACTCAACAAAATTTGGTTTAGGTGTGGATTTTATGAACAGGGGAGACACTGGAAACACACATGGTTATGAAGCAGTGAAATAAATAATAAGTACACACAGTTTAGAAAGATAAGGGCAGCATCTTTCCAGCTCTTCTTCTTTTCATTTAAGAAAAGGAAATTGTCTTATTTACTCCAGATGGAGAGAACTGGTGAAAAAGTAAAAGCCGCCAGACAGATCGATGAAATGAAGTTGACGGCAGGATATTAACAGAACACAAAAGGCAAATCAGTTTTTCATAAAAGTGCGACAATTAAATTGAGTGGCTTCACCTACTTTGTTAATAGATTATGTTGCACATTTGTTTGCAGGTGTCATATAGTTTGCATATTTTTATGCATGCAAAATAAATCTGCTCCTTAGCACGTTTTACTCTTACTGATGATACCATGCTGTTGGCTGTGTGAGGCTTTAGGTGTTTTGCAAGTTCACATTGCAGCTTTAGTACTCTTAGTCAAACGAAGAACTTCTTCTTTACATGGATGATCTAAGCAGTCCAGCCCCCCCCCCCCCCCGCTCCAACACAGCTCTGTCATGTTAACATAACGTCACACACACTCTCGGTCAGGTCAGTGGAACAGTCGAGGGGCTTCCTCACTCTGTGAAATCACTTCACATGACAGCCTGGCTCAGACAATTAAAGCTTCCATCCGCAGAACACATTTCAATTACTGTAATTACCTCCACTCGGCTGCTGATGTCCCCGCCGATCACGGCTGAGCGTGACAGCGCCGCGCCGGCCCGGCCAGGCTCCGCCCACTCTCTGCCGCACAGCATCAGCAGCCACGCTGGCAGAAAGCCTCCTACCGACACAGGCTGGACTGCTGGCATGTGCACGACACCCAGAGTGAGTGTGGTTACAGCTCTCACATGTTTACATCCCTCCCCTCTAAATATTACATATTTATATGAGACAAACCCATATTGCCAATAAACTGCATTGTGATTCTGACTTATCATCATACAACAGCTACAACATATGTCCCATCGCTTCTCCACACACACATTTACAATTCCAACACTCAAGACCACACCTGAACAAAAACACTGGAGGAAACCAGACTCCTCGGCTCATGCTATTTACAGACACTAATACTATATATAGTATTTAGTATACAGCAAACAGACTCTGCTACTATATAGAATAGAATAAAACCGTATATCTGGAGGTTAAAGAGGACACACGTCCCTAATTTCCAGCTTCCTCTCACAGCAGATGGGATGTGTGCTGGTGAATGAATCAGAAGGTGCGCGGTCCTCGCTAGACGACATGGCTCGCCTTCTTTATTCTGAGCTCGCCTCCGTACCAGGACGCACTCTCTCACCTCTGTGTTTTACAAGCTGCGCTCTCTCCATTCCCCCGCGTTAATAAGATATAAAGTAAGAGCGCTAACACTCACTCGGTCAACCAGGACAAAGATGATTGGCTTTTAATTTATTGGCCCGTGTGCTTGTGTGTGTGTGTGTGTTTTACTCATGGGTCGATGGGTTCCTTATTTGTTGCCGTGGTTACCGTGGGAATGTCACCTGGGACACCTGCTGGAGCGAACGCGGGCCGGACGCTGCCTTCTTCATCTCGCTCTGACACATTATCTACCCTCCCGACAACCTCGCTTCACGTCACGTAATCACATTAAAGCCCTCCCTCCCTCCTCCCCCCTCACACACACACACACACACACACACACACACACGCACACACACACATACTCTTACACAAACTGGTACTGGAGCCTCAGCGCTGGTGGATCAGCCTCCCCCTGCTCTGCCCTACAAGCCCCTGCGTGTCCTGGTCCAGACCCATTGATTTTATCGGGCGACGGCAGAGCCAGTTCAGGCCAGCGTCCAGTCTGCCGCGAGGCCCCGGGGTGACACGGGCGCTGACAGCGCTGCCCTTCTGCCATCAATGTCAGCGGATACGCTCCCACCGACGCATGCAAACAGCACAGGGCCGCCAACCCTGGCCACAGGGGTCAGGAGGAAGTTATTAGCCCGAGCAGGTGGAGGAGGGAGCGGCCTGGCACGAGGCTGCTGCAGCCGCGTCGCCTTTCACCTTTTCCTAGTTTCTATTTTTTTGGAAATTTTCATTGACTTTCGACTCGTTTGCATGTTGAAACTACTCGCCCGTGGCTGCTGGAAATGAAGCGTGGCAGCTGGATGCTGTGGCCTAATTCTAAAGTATAAACTTCCTCTGATGGTGTTGGAGTTCAGCGTAACCTGAAATACCTGAAACCACCGCGCTCTCCCTCTCAGGCAGCGTCGCTTCTGTACCTCTTTGGTCTTTAATCATCTCAGGACAAAACATTATACCTCCTCACTGAGATTCTATTTGCAATTCTGTGTAAATCCGTGCCTGGAATGAGTGTTTCAGAAACGCTGACAAGGTTTTTGTGGACCTTTGAATCTGTTCGTGTCCAAACATTTATGGAATAGTTTTACTGGTTTGAACAGATGTAGCTGTAAAAAGTGACACTTTACTGCAGAATGATTGCTTCTCCTTGTTATACCTTTAAATAAAACATTAGAACTCCTCACTAAGACTTTATTTCTGCTTCTGCATGATATAACAGAGTTAGTATTTCCTCATGAGCATAAGCTTCCAGTCTGTGCCCAGATCGCGTCCAGAGACTTTGATAACATTTTGTTTATTTTCATTTTCGCAGCGAGCTGATGCATCTGACGCCACCTGATGTTGCCTCTTAGCTGTGTTTCAGTTTCTGTCTGCGTGGCGAGCAGCAACTGTCTGCAGTGGAGCAGGAGGCGATGGCCGGATCTGCAGAGCTGGAAGCTGCGTTTGAGGCGGGCGAGTGAGGAGGGCGAGGCTAAACGCCGGGCTGCAGAGCCGAGCTCTGCTTGCCACCACTGATGACCTCTTTCTCACACAAGTGATCATGTGACGTGTTGTTAATATAAAAATATTGATCGCAGCTGCTTTAAATTGGTGACGGCGTTCTGAAATTACAAGCTGATTGACTCGGACCATTTCCTGGTCAAAGCAACAAAAAACAATTCCTCGATTATTTACAACTAAAATGCAGAAGGATACATCTCACTTGATTAATGCAGTTTCTCCAGCATCTTATCATTTTGAGACACCAATTTATTTTAACCTGTTTGACAATGAACGTGTCCTCTCCTGTTGGTTGTTTAACATGATTTACTCTGTTTTCATTCTAGTTTTCGAGACCATTTGTTTTGCAGTTAATTATTAGTCTATCCGGTGGAACTGGGGCATACTGCATGATTGGGGGATTGTTTCCAGTTGACTGCGGCAAAAAAGAAAGGAGTTTTTGATCTGACGACGAGCAAACACAGCCTGGAGCTGGAGGAGTCGCTGTGGCCAGGAGCAAAGGGAAAAGCTTTAATAAACAACAACAAAAACCAAGGAAAATGAAATGAATCAGTGGTTCTATAAACCCTGCTACAGGCTGAACCAAACATGTGAATGGTTGAAAGTCATTTTCTGATTTTCCTTTTTCATTAAGTTATTATCTGAGGGTGTAAATATAGACATATGGAGCTGTGGAAGGCAGTTTTTACTTCATAAATTAACCTGCAGCTGTAGCAGTTTAAGGATCATCTTCTCTATTGTTTGGTCTTTAAATTATACAACAAACAATGACGGAAAAATGTGAACCTGAATGACTCAAAGTGCTTTCAAATCTTTCAAATGTTCTCAGAAAACTGTCATCAAACAGTTTGACTGGCAAAAATATTGATATGGCTGATTTATAGATCAATGAGTAAGCGGATTAAATTCTCCCTAAAGTGAAAACTTCTGTTGATCAGCCGATTTCCTGCACCAGCCCACACACACACATACACACACACACACACACACACACACACACGCACACACACGCACACGCACACACAGACCCAGACACATACACCTCTCCTCCCCTCACATGATCCTCCTCTGTGCATCACGGAGAATTGATGTCTATGGCTCAGTATTAGCCTCTTGCATAACGGGGCGTTTTCTTCCCCTCTTTCTTCTCTCTCAGCTGCTTAGCGCCCAGTAGAGCAGTGGATGATGGGAGCTCCGACACGGCATGATCTAAAAACCCACTGGCGCTTTAGTGTGCCTCAGCTGGCTTATATAACCCCGTGTGGATGTGCAAACCGCCTTCCTATTGGGAGAGCTGAGGACTCACAGCACACACACACACACACACAGAGCAGCCACTGAGATGTGTTTGGATGTATTTGTGTGTGTGTGTCAGCATGAGAGCAGCAGATCAGAGTGTGTGTGTGTGTGTGTGAGGCGGAAGCGGGGGTGTGTGTTTTGATAAATTCACATTTGTCCATTTTCTGCTCGGCAACTCTGCGCTCTCTGATGACATCACTGGCGAGTCTCCTCGATTCCGGACGACCTGCGAGCTCCCGCCGTGATGTCACTTCCGCCGAGGCCTTCACCTGAAGTGACATCATTTGGATTGCATAACCACCCCCCCCCCCCACCCCCCCCCCCCCCCCCAGCCAGTCTGCTGCCTGTGAGAGCGCAGGCAGCTCCTCTCTGTCCTCGGCCACCCAGAGGCGCCGTGAAACGCCTCATTATGGAAATATCAGGTGTGAGTCCGTGAAATGGAAACGGGCAGATGTAGAAAATACATCAGACTGACTTTAACACTCAGACTGTCCCCGCGCGCCCTGAACTCCCCCCACCCCTCCCACCCCTACACCCCACAGCTGCACGGACGACAATAGGTGCGGTCTGAGTCCCGCCGTGAAATATTCCGGGTGTGAGGGTGAAGAGCGGCGGAGTGTGAGAGACAGCCATCGAGAGAGGCCTGACCTATATAAGAAGGAGGCTGAAATATTTATGGATGTGAGTGTCCTAATTGGCAAGCCACTGGGAGCACTGCGGCCTTCTCCTCCAATCACAGTCTGGGAAGAGGTTAACGCACACACACACACACACACACACACACACATATGCACTCCAGTGGTCCGAGAGGCCGGAGAACGACCCCGTGACCCCCCCAACTCCCCCCCTCCTCCCAGATGTCTCCTCACAGGACAGACGCGTCTCTGCAGCCACGGCTGGAGCTGTAATCGTACGCGTGCTCTCTGGCACATATGGACGGGAACAACCGCTCTGAGCACTCAGTCAAACGCAGCCTAATTGGCTGGGCGTAATCTCCAGCGCTGGCACGCACACCGCTCGGCTCGCTCAGACCGTCTCCATTACCCAGAGACGAGGAGCCGGACGCTCTGCCACGCTCTGCTCTGAAGCCTGAGCAGGCTGCAGCCGGGAGGTCGCAGCCTGCTCCGGACTCTGATGCTGACAGCCTGAACCCTGCTCTGGCTAGAGGGACATGCAGCCATGCAGGCAGATCAGCAGCCAGGACGCCCAAATGCAAATGATGTGTCCTTTTTTTTTCAAAACGGATCTACTAATGCAGAGATGAGCTCCAAAAAATGTTTCTTGCACAGATTGCCTCATGAGAGGACATCCAAAGCAGCAAAACTGCAACATTTCGGTTCCAAATTAAAGCAAAATCCAAAAATGAGAAGCAGACGAGCTGATTTAGAGAGTACTAAACAGTCCAAAAAAAAAAAAAAACAACTTCTGAAGTGAATATGTTTTTCTGTATTCTGTTACAGATCGGTCGACAAGGTCCAGCTCCACCCTGGAACCAAACTAATCTCCACAGAGGATTTAAGACACACACACTATAGGCCAAAACACGAGTGACAGATATGCTATGTAAGTGTCTGGGTCTGATCTGTGCTGTTCAGAACATCATAACAAAATCTGATCAAATGTGAGCAGAAGGGTTTTGTTCTGTTACTGGGTGAAACCACAGTGAACACAGGCTCAACTAGAGACAAAAAGCTGCAAGTTCTCCACCAATTAGGAGTCAATCCACTGCTGCACTGCACCCCTTGGTTCACCTGCAGGACTGCAGGCGTCTGTAGGCCACAAACCCCAGCTGACACGCTCAGTGATCGGCCAATCAGAGCGGAGTATTGAACTGACGACACTAACAGTCCATCAGGGGCTCCGGGCCGATGTTGTGATTTTTAGGATTAGCAGGCAAATGACTTGGACTGGCGTCTCTGTCTTGCTTGCACAAAGGGAACGAGAGCAGAAATCAATGGGCTGTGTTTACAGGGTACACGGCCGACTGTAACAGTGCACGTTGTGTTACACACAGCCAAGCAGTAAAAACAGACGAGCCGCTTGGCAGCCTCAGCCTGGCCCGGCCTCCCTCCAGCTGAAGGCAGCAGCGGCTCCCGGGCCAAGAGCAGTTACTGGCAGTCAGAGACGCAGCTCAGAGAAGTGGGACAAATCTTAAAATATAGTAAATGTCAAGAGAGATGTGGAGGGGAGGGGAGAGTCTGACGGGGAGGGGGGAG
This sequence comes from Karalla daura, assembly GCA_029224185.1. Taxonomy (NCBI): domain Eukaryota; kingdom Metazoa; phylum Chordata; class Actinopteri; order Chaetodontiformes; family Leiognathidae; genus Karalla; species Karalla daura. Next base: position 2,469,278 of record CM055203.1, on the reverse strand, counting down.
GAGGGTTCCTCTTTTTCCTCGATCCAGCAGCTAAAAAGCATCAGTCCAAACGATCAAACAGGTGATGACACATGATACTCACGCAAGAAGTACTCCGATGGGTCTGCTTCATAATCCGTCTCCTCGGGAAAGTGGTCTATCTGTTTACACATCCCTTTGAAGTTTCCTGATGGGGAAAAACAGACAGAGAGAGGAAGAGGGTTCAGCAGAGTTCACAGAAGGAGAAGAAGAAGACGATGACGACACTGGTGCTCAGTATGTTGACTTCATTCTGAATGAGACAGGAATGCTGACACATGAAACATTATGGAAAACTGCAGTTCATACATCCTGAGAGAGGGATTAATAGATCGATTGATCAATAGATAGATAGATAGACAGAATAGCACAATAGAGCAATAGAAAGATAGAACAATAGGGAGATGTAGACGGAAAGCAGCTGTCTCCAGAATAGAATAGAATAGAATAGAATAGAATTACTAATTCCACAATGAGAAACTTTCAAATTTGCAGAGATGTCCATTCTCTCAGCATTCTCTCAAAGTAACGTAGCTGTGGTCGACTACCACTGAACCAGACCCACAGTTGCCACCACGTTTGTGTGAATGAGACTCTTATATTGCACATTATTCAGGTTAAACTAAGGGTAGCCTCTGTTTACATTCAGGGTGTGATTCTGGTAAAGCTGAGAGTGTTTCTGCCTGTGCTCCTGTCCTCCCTCATCCTGTCAGACTCTCTCTGACTCTCTGACGGAGGCTCAGACCGGAGCTGCTCCAGGTGGCAGCTTGTAAACAAGAGCGGTGCAGCTGCTTGGACCTGGAGCCGCTCCAACCAGGACACCTCGTATGTGAGGTGGCTCGGACGCTGCCCGGACGCCTCTCGCCCCGCTCCTGCTCCTCCTGCTCCTGCTCCTCCTCCCCCTGTCTGCTCTGCTCCTCTCACGGGAGTTTTACCTCTGATGAGGTCGCACCCAGGCAGATGCCGGGGCGTTTGATTGGACCAGATTAGCGTTTCATTACCTTCTTCATCTCCTCTCCCTCCAGTGTCCCTCTAATCAAGGAACAGGTGTTGGTTACCATGGCGCCAGGTGTTGCACGAGGAGGTTTTGGCAGCGAGGAGGCGCAGGGCGCCGCGGGGGCGCCGTTATTACTTTGTGAGCGGCCCACACTCAGCCCGGAGAGAGAGACCCGCCTCCGAGGCTTCTCCATAACTTTGTGTGTCATATATAGGCACATGCAAGGGTCAGATTAGGCCTTAAGGGAACTGTATATGTTTCCATCATCCCTAGAAATGTGCAAAACCTAAATATTGCAATAGAGAGCTCGTCATGGTATGAAAACCTCTCAAATATCATAAATGCATTGTTGCTTTGTTTTTCAGACATATGTCTGAAGTGTAAGGTATAAAGTATTATGGCAACACTCTTTTCACACTTACAAATCAATGTGACATGATGTAGGGGTCACATGACCAGTCAGGGGTCACATGACCAGTCAGGGGTCACATGACTTTCAAACCACAAGGACAGAGGAGGAGACTCAACTGTTTCTAAACCTTGATTCAAAGATCTAAGAAAACAATTTTCCTCAAAGTATAGTTCAGAGTTTATGAAAATTATGGGATGGGATGACTTAAGAACTGCATCTGATACACAACTGAACTTTATCTAAATGTTTGAAATATTGCTTTTATCTTGCAAAAAAAACATAATGGAAACCAAGCTGACCAAGTGAGACATACACTGCCTTTGCTCTCATTAGAGTCCGAGGAAACAAGAGTTTCTGATTATGTTGTGTTTCAGATATGTGTTTGCCTGGAGACTGGACAGAGCTGCAGCCAGAGGTCGATGCCCTGTTGACCCTATAGGAGAGTCGTCTGACACGGCCTATGAGACCGTCAGACCAGAAAGACTGACAGAACTGAGCATCACGACAGATGTAATTTCTAGTTATTCCTTCAAATCCCTTAATATCAAGAAACCTTCCCATCGCAAGACGTCTTCGACTTCAGTGGACATACTCCTGTGACGTTCTGGCTCTAGATCTGAATGCTGCCATCTATTCTGAGGCTCGGGAGATGAATTTAGAGGTGTGTGTGTGTGTGAGAGAGAGAGACAGCGAGAGAGATGTGTGCATGTGTTTGTTTTCATCGTTTCAATGTCATTTGTCAAATTTCCCTCCAGCTGTGCAGCAACGTGGGACAGATTTCCAGAAAAATGAGAATTAACGCGTCTCATATATTAGCGGCTTTACACACAGATGAAGACAACAGAGTGACGTGATGTCGCTGACTCGTCGACCTCCGTCTCACAACACAATGGAAAACAACTTCACTTCACCACGCAAAGCCTGTGGACACGTGCGTTAAAACAGGGAGAAACTTTTCAGCAGGTGATTAAAGTCGAGTGTGGGAACAACCTCGGTGTAATCCTCAGTGGATACAATCCAATGTGTTTCTGCTCCTTTTTCCCACTGTCTCAGCTCTGGCCCATAATCAAAAAACACTCATCGATTTCCATCAACAGGTTCCGTTGCAATTAGGACAAGGAGCGGGAGGTGTGAAGACCGAGGAGAGGGGGCAGGAAGACGGCTCGGTGTGAAGGAGGAGGACAGATAAATATAGGAAGGGCAGGGAACAGAGAGGTTCTGAAGGACGCCCAGAGAAGATGGAGTGGGAGGTGGAATACATCAAGCCTGAGTGTCACAGTTTAGGCCTCGGTAATTGCTGAGCCATGAAAAAGCCCTCCAGAGTTTAACGGACCTGCACAGTTTTGAACTCGATGCTCTGATATACGGCACAAAGCTGCTGGTCCGGGGGCAGACTGGAGATTAGGACTGGGCTGGCTCCAGCCAGCTGGAAGGTGAGCTCTGCTGGCTGGAGCTCCCAGCCTCCTCGGACAGACGCCGGGGCTGTGGCGGCTGTAGGTGTAACCCCGACGCCTCCTGCAACTACTCCTCCAGGCTGCTGCTGGAATAACTATATGTTCTTCTACAACTCAATAAGCCTTAAAGAGGACCTGCAATGTTCAAATCTATCCTCTAACTCGGGTGTTGAAATAGAAGCCATGGTACCGGCTTCATCAGAAACACCTCGGATACTATTTTACAATCCTTTTACAATTGCATTTTTAGCTGCAAAATATTACAATCTGTTTCTGAACAGATCTGGTGCCCATTCATATCTACCTGGCAACCACATGTATAGCAATATGGCACATTTCAGCAACAGGGCCAAACATATAGCCCAAAGGGCACTAGTAAAGAACCTGAGGAGGAACCAGAGACTGAGGAGGAACCTGAGGAGGAACCAGAGATCTTTATGGAGACGGGAAACTAAAAACAAAATTAAAGAATGTTTTGAATCACATTTACATATTTAGATTACATTCGAATATATGAATAGGGATGCAATGATGCTTTAGGACCTGCTGTACATCTTTGGCCAGGAATTAGAGTGTTATTCTTCAATGAAATCCAGCTGGTAAAAGTGATTTTTTTCACTCTCAGTCTCCTTTAAATAAGTTTTTAAGCATTTCTGAGGAGAGGAGCGCACTCTTGTGCCGCCTCTCAGTGCTTCCTCCACTGAACGAGGACTTGTGTTTACATACCAGTGCATTGTGTGCGCTCCCAGTGGAGCAGTCTGAGCAAACCAGCAGCAGCAGCAATCCACAGAGCGCCACGTGTGTGTCTTAACAACATTATCAAGTGGGTGTAAGATTAGGTTTGCAGCTGGCCGTCCCATCCGCAGTTGTGCGATTTGTAATAGCAGCTGTGGAGAGTGGTCTGTTGGGGGAACCACTTCAATTAGCATGCTGAAAGATTTATGTGACACTTAACCGCTCCAAACGCTCCTTTTCTTGTAAGACATGTAAACTCAGCAGGCTGGTAAATGTTTTATAATGGCATTTTCATTTCCAGAGACCTCCCCGCGTGAGAGCGAGCGCGAGGAGAGCAGAGCGATGCGCGGCCGCTGAGAGCTGTCGAGAGGAGAGGTGTTACCTGAGGCTCAGGTGAGCACTTATCGCATCCTCTATTCACCCAGCGGCTCAGGATTACTGCAGAGCTCTGTCTGCAGCCTGCCCTGCTTCTGCACCTCCTCACTGATGGGGTGGCTTGGTGATAAAGTTGTTATTTTCCTACTGTTGTTTATGTCTCCTGTTATTCATGAATGAAAACAAAAAGCTCAGAAGGAAGTTTTTTCTCTCCTCATCTTGAAATAAGAGAAGGCAAAAGGTTTCGCTTTTTTGGCACTGAAGTCTCTGAAGACACATTATGTTGTGAAGAACCGACTAACAAGCTGAAATGTTTTCCCTGACTTTAAGGGCAGCGAGCCGAGCTTATTTGTGCAGCCTTTAATCACAGCTCTCAGTCTCCGAGGCCTTCAGATAATGAAACAAATGAAAAATGAAACCCTCTGAACTTTAAACCCTCGTCGAGGAGCCGAGGCCCGACTCCACAGAATAAATCAAGAGGTAATAACGGGCCGCGGCGTCATTAACGCAGGCAGCAGGTTATCTGAGATCTCCAGCTGGGATGGAGCTGAGGTGGAAACCTCAGGGCCGGGGTGGCTTTGTCCAGGACGACTCCATCAGTGCAGTCACCGCTGGCCACTGCGCCCCCGCGTCGTGTGAATGAGCTATGGGCTCACCCCGCGCCCCCAGCGTCCCCTCCTGTCCTCTGCAGCAATAAAGCACTTCATTACCAGCGAGCCTGGAGAGACAGAGCAGCACTCCAGAGCAGAGCCGAGTGGAGTGGAGCGGAGGAGGGAGAGGAAGGGGGCTGTAGTAGTGGGTGGAGAGGTGCGGGGGTGGGAGGGGATGGAGATTTATAGTTGCCCACCTCAGCCAGGCTCTGGGTCGGCTCCAGAGGGAGCTGGAGGCCAGACAAGCCTGGAGGAGGTTCACCTGGACCCAGGTTCATGCTGTTTGAGGAGACCTGGGATGGCTGAATGGAGTATTTCTCCTATTGAGAAACACTGCTTCATCATGTCATCATTCATCATTCGCTATTTTCCAAGCAATTGTTTCTTTTCTGCACAGATGTGGCTTATCTGGAAACCACACGTAGGCTTTACTCTGATTGGCTGTCTCGCCTGCCACTCACATGAACAGTCACATGACTCTACATTCCTTCTAAACAACATAGCTCCTCAGCTTGTTCTCCTTCATTTAATGGAAACTGCTTTGCTGCAGCTATGGAGTGATACGTCCACATCCAGCCTGATATGTTGGAGCCAGAATCAGAGGAGGAAGACTGAGGAGGAACCTGAAGAGGAACCAGAGACTGAGGAGGAACCTGAGGAGCAACCAGAGACTGAGGAGGAACCTGAGGAGCAACCAGAGACTGAGGGAGAACCAGGAGCAGAGATACTAACATCTCCCCACAAACTGAATACACAGTGTGGTTTCAATCACACTCATATTTATTGCCACATTTTTGTCCAGCTGTGATTTCAATATCCCTCATTTATACATGACCTGTTGTGCATCTTAATCTGGGAACAGACATCAACAAAGAAGACGTAAAAGTGTTTTTTCATCCTAGCTGCCCTTCAGAAAGAGGCTTTTCTGAGGCCTGTTCACACTGAGGAGCAGGGATGTGGAGCAGCTCCAGCAGAGGCAGAGGTTTGCTCAACGTGGAAACATTCCAAAGTTTAGATGTTGACCGGTTTACAGAGGTCAACTGAGAAGGCTTTTCTAATCCCATTGGAAGTGAACCCTCTTTGGGAAGACAATTTTGAAGATTTCCCACCTCAGACTCTTCACCGCTTTTCTTCTTGTTAATCAGTAAATTAACAGAACGAGAACCCGCTGTCTGTGATCCTGAGCTCAAAGCACACATATTTATGTAACGACAGCCGGGCCAAGCTACTCTGTGGAGGTTCAACAAGCAGAGCAAGCAGTTTGGTGTTTTTCTGACCTTGAAGTTTGCTTTTCCTGTCTCTGTGATATATTTGTGCAGAGCGTTTTGGCGGCAGCTGTGTGAGCTGATTTTAGACTCTCCAGCCAACAGATGCATTTAAGTCGACATTAAAAAATAACTTTTACGGGAAGTCTGGTAAATCAGTGTGCATTGATCCCATATATTAATAATGACTCCTCTTGTATCTGCTCTGCACAGCTCTGCAGGTAGCAGCACTGAGAAGATGACAAATCTGCAGCCATCTATTGTATTTACCTTCATTAAATCGCAAAATGAAATCAAAACCACCACGCACTCATCAGATGTTTTGTCACAACTCGATATCCTGCCTGTTTATGCAGGAAGCATCAGATTAGCTCATTAATCTTGTGCGCTCTTTAATCCTGCGCACCCTGACCTCCTTTCCAACTTTCGCTCCACTGTTGAAAATATCAGTGACCACGTAAACAGCAGCAGCAGACACGTATCTCAGAGTTTATTCCTATCGACGTCTCTCATTTAATGAATGAAATGGCGGCGGCAGGGGCGGGGTCGCTGTGCGCTGCGTCATGCCGCCCGGCTTCTCCCGGACAACACGACCGTCTCCCCACAAAGAGCCTCTTCATTTGTGGAGCTGCACACACTCCCCCGGCCCCGATCTGCTATGTTCAAACACTGCGTTTTACAGCCGCCCCAGGCGTGATGGCCTGGCGCCACCCATGACTCTCACTTCATCTTGGTTGTGCCGGCCCACCCCCACAGCCCCACCACAGGCCAGGTGCAGCACACACACCAACGCACAGTTCATCTCCCAGCTCATAGCGCTCAACCTTCAGGGCGACGTCTCTCCAAGATGATAATGAGTCTGTCCCATACAGCCAAATCTAGATCATCAGAGATTGAATCTCATTTAAAAGTTCACCTTAAATTCAGCTCTTTTGTGGTGCAGAGCATCATGAGTTTGAGATCAGTGCAAAGAAATGAAAGTGAAGACATCCAAGCATTAGTGAAGCATCCATTTCACTAATGACAAATGGAAAACATCTGAGAAAGTCACTTCCAGCCACATCGTCATAGCTGAGGTCACTGGACTTCACTTCGCTTTGCTTTAGCTTGTTTGAATAACTATTCATTGATTTCATTCAACTGCATCTTTAAACTGGCAACACACAGACGTACGTCTGGAGCTCAAGTTCTCTTGACTGAATCGACTGAAACGATGCTTCGCTCTGAGAACTGCTCCTCCAGATCAGTTCAAATGTGCTGCGACTGGTCACTGCCACCATCACATGGAGCTCCACATGCTGCCAGATTATATCAGACCTAGCACAAACACACACACACACACACACACACACACACACACACACACACACACACACACACACACACAAACACACACACACACACACACACACATATACAGTCATGCACCAGTCCTTCCTCTCCACACTGTTTTCACATTGACTGTCTATCATCACATTGCAGGTAGGAAAAAAGAGGGACTGGACAATCCTTCCTGCTCGCCCGAGGAGGGGGAGAGAGAGAGAGAGAGAGAGAGAGAGAGCGAGAGAGAGAGAGAGAGAGAGAGAGAGAGAGCGAGAGAGAGAGAGAGAGGGAGAGAGAGAGACAGAGAGAGAGAGAGAGAGAGAGAGAGATAGAGCGAGAGAGCGAGGGACAGAGCGAGCGAGCTCCTGGACCGGTCTGCCCACACACCAAACCCTCGAATGGTGATCAAACATGATCACAGCTGCCACAGCGCTGCAGACGGAGACAAAGGTTTGATGAGACACAAACACGGAGGAGGTGCATTATGGGAAAGGGAGGCGAGGGGATGGGGGGGGGGCGGGGGGTGGCGAAGGGGCTCTGTAGTGGGGGTCAGAAGGACGCTCGACTGAGTGGGAGGTGTCGTATGAAAGAGAAACAGAGTTATTCTGGAGCCCACTTCTGATTCGCTGGTGGGCGGCATTCTCAAAAACTTTCCAGGCGGTCATTGAATGCGTCAGCATCAAGAACCCTCCGCCAGCCCCCCCCCCCCCTCCTCCTCCCCTCATTCTCCTCCTCCTCTCTGGTCCCTACGGCAGCCGTTGCCATGTGGACGTCAGAACTGTTCATTTCCGTTGCCATGGTGATAGCTTACCAGCCCCCCCCCCCCCCATCTCACCAGATGGTGAGGTGTCTTTAACCCTTGGACTCAGCTGCAGCACAGTGACCTGCAGGTGCACCCTCGTCCTTTAAAGGGGACCTTGGAGTTATCGTGGTGCTCCGGAGCTAACATAGAAGCTATGGGACACTGGTTTCAGTCCATCAGAAATGACTCAGATGCTGTGTAGCCCTTTCACAATCCTTTCTGTGAGACTATTATTACAGGTTGTTTCTGATCCCTTTCATACTTATCCAACAGCGAGATGTTAATTTCAACAACTTTTTCCTGTGTAACTGGAGCTATGCAGCTAAGTCATTGTTCAGCTTTGTCCATTTCTTTGACTGAAATGTCAAAATTCACTGTCTATGCTGTATATGAATGAGGACCTGACTTTAGATCTGTACATCTCTATACTGTCGTTACTCATCAGAACTGAGGTCGAAAGGTTTTTTTTTTCATTCCAAGTCTCCTTTAAGGTCAAACACCTGGCACCCAGCAGCCGATGGAAAGAGATACATGGCGTTCTCGGGTCATTTAACCGTATAAATGAACACAAATGGTCTCTGCTCTGCGATGCTGGGCCATTGCTGCATTCTCACGTAAGCACGTTCGTATTCCCAGAGGATGGAAAGGTAATGGGTTCACGCATGTTACACGCTGACACCTTAAATGAACAGCCGCCCGAGCAGCGGTGACAAGAGCCCTAATCGCCTTATTCATCTTCATAATCACACCTTATTCATCCTTATAATCACTATATTCATCTTGGTAATGACCCCGCTAAGGCAGGGAGGCCCATAGTGAGGCACCGTCCCTCTCCCTTCTCTCTCTCACACACACACACACACACACACACAAACACAGATGTAGCGAGGCATCTGGGGCTGTGAAAACATGCTGTTTTCATGTCAGCGCCGGAGCAGAGCTGCTGTGTGAAGACTTAAAGACACAGTGAAATGACAGGTAGAGCATCTTCAGCCTGGGTCTGCTGACGTATCTCAAAGAGAAATAGAAAATGCGTCCGGGGTGTAATTTACGGAGGCATCTGATCAGATGGCTCGGGGTGGGAGAGCACAGCTTTTCAGGCTGCGTTAAGGCCTGTTTTACCTCCACTCACACCTCCATCACCACTGCCATTACAGCACGTGAGGAGGAGTCATTTAGAGCCATAGGGAGGTGCTCTCAGCTATTCTCTCATTAGCTGTTCGGTCTATATAATAGTGACAAATTGTGAAAATAGATGATCTAAGATGTCAGTATGAAAGTCCCTTTGTGCTATCAGTAAGTCAAAGATGAATGAAGTTGTTGTCATAGAAACCAGAAAATGTTCATATTTAAGAAACTGATATGATAGGGTTTCCTCAATAGGTTTCTGCTTTTCTATTAATCAGTTAGTGGCCAATCAAGTGATGAGCCGTTGCAGCTGTGCAGCATTGATGATACGCTGAGGCCCCGAGGTCGTCACCTTCTGTAAATCAATGCTCACTGTTCAGTTCATTGAGACACACTGAATGAGAGAGAAGTCACTCACTAACACTCTAGATGTTATTGTCTATATGCTGCTAAGAGCAGCTTCAGTAATCAGAAATACTCTGTTTTATAAAAAGTGAAAGAGAGAGAGAGAGCATTTAGACATGTAAGGGAATTATCAAAAGCACTGTTTAGGAATAAATGTTTGACTTGTAACACAAGGGCAGATGAATTAAAAAGTGAGTGTTCCTCTATACTGTTAAATCTTAAATAAGCAGCCTGATCCGTTTGATCAGGTCTGTGACTGTGATCTGATCAACAGCAATAAGTTAATCTCACAACTGCTAAAATACAATACAGGAACCTCCACTAAAACCTTAAAAAAATAACATTCATTGTATCATCATGCCATTGCATGTCATGTAGATACATGACATGCAATACTATGTAGGCATCGGTTGTATCTTCTCATGTCATTTTGCAGTTTGTCAAGTCAAATATCTGCACATCAGTCATACAGTATTTGTATGTCATTCATAATGTCTGCTGCAATTTCTTATTCTATTCTCATCTGGTTTGATCTCACCTGCATCTTGTTAGATTTAACTCTACTTACTGGCTCCTACCAGGACCTCTGTTACCAATTTCATTTCATTCTTATATGCAGACTTAGAAGACAATAAAAACTCCTAGAATCTTGAATCTTTGTATCTATGATTTCTTCACTAATAACCCCATTAAATGTGTTTTCTGGGGTTATTTCTATTCCATATTGTCCTCTCTAACAGAAACAATGAATGCAAGAAGAAGTAGAACATTAGCAGCCTTGCATATAAAGATACCTCGCTCCCTCCCCCTCCCCCCTCCCTCTCTCTCTCCCCCTCTCTCTCTCTCTCTCTCTCTCTCTCTCTCTCTCTCTCTCTCCCCGGCTGTGCAGCAGTTGGCAGGTACGTGGTGCAGCAGCTGTGGCTGGAGGTGATGTGGGAGGCAGACTAATGGAGGCAGCGAGGTGCCGTCAGGTTTCGGCTGCTCGCAGGATGACTGACAGATGTTAGACAGTCATTTGACCTCCCACGGCTTCGCCTCCGAGCGCTTTCCCAACAAAGGCGGCGCGCTGCGCCCCGGACGGCGGGCTGTCCGACGTGTCTGACTCCAGACGCTGCTCAGTCTGTCTGCCAGGCGAGAGGAGGACGCCGAGCAGCGTGGGTCTGCTCGCTCCTCAGAGGCAGCGGGGATGGTGTGAAGGAAAAGTGGAGGAAAGAAGAGAAAACTGACGTGGGGAGAAGTCTGACTAAGAGTGAAAAGTAACACAAACCTAAGTCAGAAACACAAGATGAGGAACAGTGAAAGTTCTGTTATGATCTGGTACCAGACAAAACCAAAATATGGCTAAAATAAAATAAAAATGGTGTCACAAACGGCTGCATTTTGAAAAGAAACCTCTTGAATGTCGCTAAAACTCTTTTACGTTCTCACAAAGTTTTTTTTCTCAGAAGTGTTGGTATAAAAGTTAATCGTGTGATGGAAACTTTTCTCACAGTCACATGACCTGAGGCAGAGGTCACGTGACCAGATCACCTCAGAGAAGGTGACATGGTATGGAGCTGGAAACAAAACAATATGTTGGACAACCATCTTCTGCAAAGTGGAGGACAAGATGTAATAGGACACCGCTCAGTTGTTGGGGTCACAGGAGGCCGAGCACTCTCGCTGGATGAAACATAACATAACAAATATAATGGGATGCTGCCAGAAGAGACAAAACACCTTTTAAACACCTACTTTATCCAAAAATAAAGCAAAATAAGCAATATCGTTTTTATTCGGATAAAAACTCCCCTGGAAACCCAGGTTGTGTTTTCTTTCCTCACACAGCATTGAACTTTATAACGTGGTCTCGTCTCCGTCTCCCCCCATGGTGCAGTTGCTCCCAGGAGACAGAAACGTAACATAGTGATAAATAATGAAAACCATGTACTGTAAGCGATGTAAGGAGGTTTGTTTCTGATTTGCTGCTGATATTCTGGCCCGGGACGTTAGACGAGTGTTATGCTGCCTTGTTACTTATTAAAGAGTCTGAGAGCGGTGAAAAACGCTCCAGAGCAGGCCGAGTCTCATCGTCATCATGATTCACCCCAGAAACAGAGCGACTGTGTTAAACTCAGTCTCAGTATGTGTTTTAGAAACAACTACAGTCAAAGGTCAGGTCAGACAGAGCTGGTCTTTAATGTGTTTTTCATTACAATGCATGTTGCTGCAATGCTGTGACTAAGGTAACATGTGTGGACAAGTCTAGTGGGAAGTTAGTGACGTTAGTGGGTCGAGCTGTGGGGCCAAGAGACAGGAGAACGGATGTGTGTGAACCACAGTGTGTGTAGGATTTTAAAGGGGATGGATTCAGGGATGTGTGTGTGAGTGAGTGTGTGTGTGTGTGTGAACTGAGAGATGTGTATGATTTTCTAGGAAAGGACTGAGTGTTCAAGGACAAGCAAGAGATATGCAGGTGTGTGGATCAGGAATCTTACAGGATGTCCAGGTCATACAAAGTGCAGAATAGAATTTGCTATTAGAGCAGGAAAGAAAACTTCTGGCTTCAAAGTGACTGGGACAGGCTTATCTGGGTTCTACCCAGAGTTATAAAGGTCCGAGAGTTGGTCCTGGAGCAACATATTTTAAGATATTGAAAAACATGATTGAACCAGAACCAGAACCAGAACCAGAACCAGAACCAGAGCCAGAACCAGGAGCATTCAGGAGGAGAAGGACACCCACACACAGGAGAATAAAGTCTTTCCACAAAAACGTTCATGGTGACTCTACCCTAGGTCTTGCTGTGAGGTGCCAGTGGTACTCAGTGAAAACTTCATTTATTCCACAGAAAACGATTGTGCCTAACTGCACAAAAGACAATGAATGAATGCAGAGATCTGAAAGAGCATAGCATCTCTGCCTAACTCATTTTTTCAAGTTTTCAGAAAAAAGAAAAACTTTCCCCAACAAAATTGTAAGAACTTATTATTTTATCTTCCTTATTTTATTTATTTATTCATTTATTCATACATTCATGGTAACTTCCACCAGATGTGTGAACGTATTTGACAATTGCATAACAAACAAGAGGGACAATATAGGGGCAGTAGAGTTGTGCAGATAAGCTACAAGGCTGAAGACATGAAGTGTGGCTATATAAACAGCAGTATCTGTAGGTAACTGGAGAAGTTAAGTAGGACGGGCATAATAATTCAAATCTTGCATCAAGAATGGTAATAAGTGAATCTTGATGAGTGGGATTTTGCACCTACAGCAATATATTCTGCACCAACCAGAGCAGAGCCCGGCTGATGAGGAGGGGAAACATGCATGGGTGTGAGCTGTGTTGCTCTCTGCACCTCGGCCTCCGCTCTGCTCCTCGGCCCAGACGTGTGGACGCGCTGGGACGTGCGGGGGTCACTGAGTGGGGCAGGAGCCGCCGTGGAGGGTGGGATGAGATTTCACAGATCCAGGAACAGCGAACCAGTGAGTCAGCGGTGTCACAGCCGAGTGCGTCACAGCCTTCTGGTCAGACTGAGAGAGCGAGAGCTGTCCAGTTCTCAGAAGAGTCCCGGCGGCTCCCGCAGAGAGAGGCATTCCCAGAACGGAGGCCAAGTAAACACCTCGGACTAATAACAGCCAGGCAGAGGCTGAGCCTCACCTACGCCAGCCGCCATCATGCAATCAGCTCCACAGGGAGGAGGCGGCTTCACATTTATACATACACATCCTGGAAAACATGTGCCTGTCCAGGAGACCTGCCATGGTTGCACGCAGTATTTATCCCTGTTTTTTGGCGCTAACATAGAAGCTATGGAACAGTAGTATGACCTATCATACAGCAGTATGATCTGTTTCTACACCAATCTGATGCGTAGTTGTGAAATGTGTAGTTGGTAACCTGACTTTACATTCATTGCTAACAAACAGGCTTTGTCTTAACTGGAGCTGAGCAGCTGTGGAGCGATGCGTTCAGCTTGATAAACTGGAGCTAGAATCAGAGGAGGAACCAGAGACTGAGGAGGAACCTGAGGAGGAACCAGAGACTGAGGAGGAACCTGAGGAGGAACCAGAGACTGAGGAGGAACCTGAGGAGGAACCAGGAGCAGAGACACTGACATTTCGACACAAACCAAACCAAACTGCTGACTCTCTGTCAAGAAGCTTCGTGTTCACCTTCCTTATACCTTCAGCTCACACTCATTGTTTTGGAGGGGCTGGTGCTATGGTTTGTCTAACACTCTTATTTTACATCACATTCTGTCTCTGTTCAGATTTTCCTGTTTTTTTAACAGCGTTTATCTGACTTTTATAAATAAATGAGGATGTTGGACCTTCTGGCTGGGAATAGACTGTTGTTATTCAACAAAGCCGAGAGAAAAACATGTTTTTATTCTTGGTCCCCTTCAAAAGCAGCCGTCTACCATGAACTCAGAGACACAAATCGATGAGTTCCTCCATCCCTGGAGCTCGGCTTTCATGCTCCCACATGGACTCTGTCACTTTTTCTTCTTCTTTTCTTTTTTTTATACCTCATTTCCAAATCCACTGAGACGCCACATTTAGAGAGCACGAACACATGCACAGCCAACAGAACAATGCAAATGCAGCAAGATGGATGCGCTTCCTGCTGCAGGCCATGTAAAATGAGTCAAAGAGGAATTGACTCCAGTTTAAGTCCTGAGTGAGAAAATGTGCTCGAGTGCAGAGAAAGAGAGAGAGAGAGAGAGAGAGAGAGAGAGAGAGAGAGAGAGAGAGAGAGAGAGAGAGAGGATCAGCCAGAGGTCGGTGAGTAAGAGAATTATTAGAACTTGGAAAATGCTGCTTTGTTTTTTCGTGAACACTGACCAGAAACATTCAGCTGCTTCCTGTCTGCCAACTCTCTCCGCTGTACAATTATGAAAATTCACCGTCGGAATAGAAATTAGGATGCTCAGGCAGAGTTTGAAGCAGCCCGCAGTGACTCATCTGCCGGGATGACGTCAACCCAAATCACAAATCATAATCGGACCGCAGAGAAACGTCGCTTAAAACAACTTATCTGAGGCTCGTGTCGCTGCTGCGCGTCACGTCTAATAGAAGGCAGGCTGCTCTTTGTGGGACTGGGCCACATCAGTGTGAGATCTGATGGAGGCCTGGTGAGAAGTGACGTACAGACACGTCATGGGCTCACATCATCCTGCTACTCACTGGAGCTACAGGATGAGAAGGAGGATGAAGAGGACCAAGAGCAGCCGTCAAGACTTTCTTGACTATTCAAAAAGAGCGGCTACAAACTACGGTGGATTCTTTGCCATCTCAAATTCATCTCAACTTACATTACATTTAGATGATTTTATCCAAAACAACTTATATAGGAGAAAAGAACACTAAAGCTATGTTTAGACAGACCTTTGTCTAACAATATCTGCTTTTTCAGACAACCAAGGGATGAGGACCCAGTAGTGAAAGTTCGAGTACAAGAGCAGGTTTAAGCTGGTTAGGATGAGAAAGCAGCAGGAGAATAAGAAGGAAGATTAAGGGGAGTCAGGTAGGTGAAAGTTTGGAGGTCTGACTGTCAGATATATCTATAAAGATGCAGAAATGAATGATTAAATAAACCCAAGAAACACATTTACACATTAAGCAGACAATAAGCAGCAGCTTTGTGTTCTTCTAGTCTTCATAAACAGTCAAAGCACAAGTCACATCCATCCGCTTCCACCAGAAGCTTCTTTACAAGGTCATTCCCTCAGACATTCACACACCGTGACTCTGTGAAGTGACTGGGATCGAACCACCAACCTTCACAAAGTGGAAGGTCATGTGAGCCGCAGGAACGACCTCGAGCTATATATTATACATAACAGGAAGAGCAGCGCTGTGCAAACACAGAGAGCATCTCTGCGTGTTGTACCCTGGTCACATCCCACAGAGCCATGGCAGCTTCTGGCCCCTCTCATCTCAGTCTGAGCTCCCACATGAAGAGTCTGGAGAAGCCCAGGGGTCGATGTGAGGAAGAGGAGCGAGAGCTGAGGTGATGCAGGAAGCAGAGCTGCACTAACCATCAGGTGCCGACGCCACACGCCAGCAAACCTCCACTTAATCCCTCAGAGCTGATCTAATGGAGCGGCGTGAACCTGAAAGCCTCAGCGACACTGGGGAACCTGGGAGACAGATCCTGATCAAAAATTAAAGCTACGTAGGAAAGAAGTGGTTCACTGCAGGTGTTTGGCTTCCCTTCCTCCTCTGCAAATCACGGTCAAACATTTGTAATGACCAAATGTTTGACCCTCACAAGCAGATGTACTACATAAATAAGAAAAGAAAAAAAGAAAAAAAAGGAGCAAATAGCCACGTTTGCAACTTCATTCATTCCCATTTATTTCATTTCATTCTCTTTCATTCATTCTCTCACTCTCTCAACCATTGGTATTGTTGTTATTTGTTGCTATTGTTACACAGACTGTATAATTTATGTCGCTGTATAGTTTATTCATGTTTACATTACTTTTTTTTACTCTACGACCTCTTCTGCACTGGCCACTTTACTGCTGTGTCGCCAGAAATTTCCCCATTGTAGCACGAATAAAGACAGATTCTATTCTATTCTATTCTATTCTATTCTATTCTATTCTATTCTATTCTATTCTATTCTATTCTACTCTATTCTATTCATTCATGTTTCTGTTTCTGTTCAGATCTGCGCTGATGCCATCCCGTCTACACAGCTGCACTTGTATGCAAGAGCTGCTGAATATGGCATTGTTTATATCGTTTATATATATTTCAACTTCACGTTTGTTTTGTTTTCATTCCAAACACGTCTATTAAAATAAGTGGAACCCAAACTGCGTTTGCGCTGCGCTCCACAGATCTGATGTGTGACGTGGCTGTGAGCTGGAACAGCGCGAGGCTACAGGACAAACACGACGTTATAAATAAATAAATGTTTACATGCATCTTCGGCTCAGGAGGTAGCATGCGAGGAGAAACCTCTCGGAGGGCTGAGGCCTGAGAACAAACTCCCCTCCTCGCTCCTCACAAGCAAAACAAAGCAGGGATCGATATCTGACTCCGGCCTCCTCTCTTTTATCACTCTGACTTAGCGAGAGTTAATCAGAAAGCTTTCAACCTTGTTGTCAAACTTAGCGCCGCGTGGAGACAAAGGTGATGTAATGCTCCTTGTGTGTGTGTGTGTGTGTGTGTGTGTGTGTGTGTGTGGCTCTTGCTGTCTGTATTAGCAGCAAAGCTCACAGCTGTGCTTTGCATCTGAGCGGGAGAACAAAGCGTCCTTTAAACTTTCTCACCTCGGGTTTATATCCACAGCCTGGAAAACATCACACTCCACTCGGCTGACTTTAATAAAGAGGCAGCAGCAGCAGCAGCAGCCGGGGCTCTGCAGCGCTGCCTTACACTCATGCAGCCCTAATGATGAAAGCCTAAATGATCTGACCTCCTCCTCCTATGATTTAACGGCCAGCGGCCGGGACGTGAGCTCACGTATCAGCGTAAAAAAGCTGCAGAGTGAGCAGGGCGAGCCGTCGGCCCGCCGCCGTAAATTCCCCTTAAAACAGCTGCACATTGATCTCACAAACGCGCCGCACTCTTATTTAAATCGACTGGATTCCCAGCCACATTAATTACAACAGGGACACTTGAGGACACATCTGAAGGAGGGAGTGTGTGTGTGTGTGTGTGTATGTGAGAGAGAGAGAGAGAGAGGGAGAGAGAGGGATGGGGGGGCTTTACTTTAACAGGCGAATATAAAAGATCACAAATCAAAGGCAGTCGATGCAGCTGTTGCACTGTTATAACTGAGGGCAGTGATGGAGAGAGCTGCAGAGGAAGAGAGAGAGAGAGAGAGAGAGAGAGAGGAGAGAGAGAGAGAGAGAGAGAGAGAGAGAGAGAGAGAGAGAGAGGCCAGGGTCTACATGACACGTCTTCACAACCTCTCTACCAATAACTGTGCTCAGTCTGTGGAAACAGAGTCTAGTTTGCACAAGGATGGAGCGGAGACGGTTGCAGTTTTAAGGAGACATCAGCCAAAGATTATTTTATTATCAATTAGTACCAGTTGTCATAGATCAATGGGTCAATGATGAGAGTTCAGAGCCCAAAGATCCTCACAATTGTTCTCTTTATCAGCCAGTAAATTAGTCCTCTAATCACTTCAGATTTACAGTAATTCACTGAAGAACTGCAGCTGCAGAGATGGTTCATAAATACATGGAACTGAATTGAGTTTAATATTTCACTTTCTCCCTGCGGCGGCTAAAAGCTGCTAAAACTAAAAGCTGTGTAAATGTAAAAAACGTCCTCAAGATCCTGGTTGGAGCGAATTCAGCTAAAAAAAATAAGTCTCCAGTTTGTTCTCATCTGATCCGGTGTGAATACGAGTCACTGACCCTTCTGTGTGAGCTTGTTTCAATTCATTTCCAAAGTAATTTTGTTCTGTACTGTCGTGATTACATCTCAAAGTTCCCGCACCCTGTCGACGTGTCCTTGAACACAACGCTGGACCTTCACTCTGACTGAGCTGTGACTGAGGGGTGAAGTAACTGTGAAGGAGGAGAGGATGCAGAGCATGATGGGAAACACAACCTCACCTCTTTACTCCCGTTTGGAAAGTCGGGTCCAGAAACATCGACATGTTGTGGTCTGATCCTGATCCTTCTGAGTTTCCGTCAGGGATGAGATCTATTGATTTATTTTGTTTAGTTGGACCTGCTGCAGTTAGTAAACATCATCATGCTGCAGTATTGTGTAAGCTGCGACAGTACACGCGTGTGTGTTGTGTGTGGAAACGATCAGAGCTGTGCTGCAGCTGACTCACTCTGAGCTGGGGTCCTGGTCGCCCTGCCGACCTGTTCAGATGCTCTCCAGCACGGCCCTGAGCGTACACACACACGCATACACACACACACACACGCACACACACACACTCACACACACTCTACCCCGCCGGCCGCCCACTCTTCCCTTCACCTCCTCACACAGACACGTTACATGAACACCAACACACCAGCGTCTCTGTGCAGCTGCAGCACACCATTAATGAAGAGCAGCTGCACGCCGTCTGCATCGTTCCCAGTCTGCAGAAGCATCAAACACGGAGACAGGACACGCACGCCATTTACTCTCAGTCTCACTCAGAGGTTGGATGAAGTTTGCCGATGGACAAAAAACGGCAAAGAAGCCACAGGAAGGGCCGAGCAGATGAAAACAGCCCTCAGCATATTGTGCCTCTTCCTCCCAGCGTTGCGTGACTCTGTGACACTGTGTCATCGTGTGGTTAAGTCACACCTGCGCTGCCTTCTCTGTCCTCACAGCCGCGTTGAATCACAGACTTTTGCTGCGTCTGTGGCTCAGAACAGACGGTGGCTCCTCTAATAAGAGGCCCGTCTCTGACACCAGTGACTTTGCATGTGAATTTGACTCTGAACTGTAAACACGCGGCAGTGATTCAGAGCGCGTCGCCCTGGATCGCTTCCACCGTGGCAGCACACGCACCAACACAGGATCAGGTTCTAGCTACAGAGCAGCCACAGCCAAGTCCCTCCACCTGATACTGTAGCCAGCCACGTAAAGCCAGGACGCTTGGTGGCTGCTGTTTGACATGGCTCTGTGGCTGTTTAAGAGAGGGAGACAGCAGCTCCAGCCTTAACATCAGAGCCTTTCTCATATTCTCTGAGAGATACCTTTTTACTTTGCAGACTTCATCCAGACGAGGCTCAGTTACAGATGTGATCGAGCATCTTGTGCAGGAAAACGTGTGTTTTTGACCAGATCTATTCATCACATAGCAAGTTCACACCCAGGGAGATGGGTTTCAGTAATGTGACGTTATTCACTGTTTTACAGTGAACAATGAACAATACAGTGAACAATAACAATAGTACAACATGCTTTAACCTGCTTTCCATCTCAGCTCTCATCTCCACAGATTTTGTCCTGAAACCAAGGTTGCATTTTCACCCAAAGTATGGTTTCATTCCACTGATATCACAGCATGTATCGCGGTCTAACGAGCCCTGAAGACTGGGTGATGGCTGCATCAATGTGTAATTTTAAATGCTATTCATCACTAGAACATCGAGCACCACGTTGATTTAACCTGTGTTGAAGCTGCAGATTTTTGAAAAAGCAGTTTCAGAGAGTATTATGCATTAGGCTCTGTGATGGACAATCATCAACTCCCAGCAGTTCAAAGACCTAACAACTGCCTAAAAGGAGGAGTCAGAAAATAGTCTGTTAAATATGATACGAAGCAGCTAAAAGTAGCTACTCAACTCTACACCATGAACACATCAACCTGCTGTCTCTGCACACAGCAAGGCTAGCAGTTTCCCTATGTTTCCATTATTTATGCTAAGCTAAGCTAAGCCAGTATCGATCACCCCGTCCTTCCCTGTGCAGCAAAATGAACAATAACGGTGAGTTGCTGTCACTGCCGGTCACCTTCTGCAGGACGTGGCCTCGTGCTCCAGCTCTATCTGCTGCTCCTACATCCAGACTGTGAGGGAGCCCAGGAGCTTTTTTTCCAGGCATCTAAAGCTCTGTTTGCGCGGATCACCGTGGTTCCACTCCCAGCATATGATATTAATCTGAACAACCTCGCTCTCCTCTCCTCTGTACGATGCCCTCATCTCCTCTCTGTTTTTTTCTCCTCTGAGAAGATAAAAGATCACTCCCACCACTGCTGTGCCCGTGCTACAGTGTATGTGTGTGTGAGTGTGTGAGATGGAGTGTGTGTGTGAGAGTATGTGTGTTATAGAGAGAGGCCTTTCCTCAGGCAAACAAAGTACTCGTTGTTTTGAGTGGAGTGGGAACTGGCAGATGGGGAGCGTTCTTCCTTTTTTAACACGAGCTTTAGCTTTAGTTCCAGGTCTAACTTGTAGAAATTTCCAGTCTGGACTTTGGTCCATTTATGCCGAAATCTTTGGACAACTTGCGTTGTTTTCTCGCACCTCATTATAAGCGGAGAGAGTGCTGAAAAGCTGAAAAAAAGAACTGAAAAGAACATCCAATGTCCCTAATAAACCCAAACCCTGTTTTCAAGCCTAACAGACATTATGGTCTGTGTAAATATATACGTATATAGAACATTTTTAAAGAGCATTTTAGACATTTTTGCAGTATAAAACCTCAAAGTGATTAGCAAAAATTATATATTGTTTTAATTTCTTGGGATGCTCTCTAACGTCATAGCGATCTCATGGTGTGTATGCAGGGCATGTCCTGCACCTGCTCACATTCAAACAACGATTGAAACAGATTTCTCACTCGATTTAAATAATTCCATCAGCGTCCTCTTGTTCCTGAAAACTGCAGAGCTCGGCAGCACTCGAGCGCTTTTGCAGATAAGGTTATTGGGGAGAGATAACAAAGTCTGAGCACAAAGACAAGCGCACAAAGACAAACTCCGAGCTGCAGTTTCCAATGAAGGTGGAGGCGAGGGGAGGAGAAGAGACAAGAAGAGAAGAGAAGAGAAGAGAAGAGAAGAGAAGAGAAGAGAAGAGAGGAGGAGAGAAGAAGAGAGGAGAGGAGAGGAGAGGAGAGGAGAGGAGAGGAGAGGAGAGGAGAGGAGAGGAGAGGAGAGGAGAGGAGAGGAGAGGAGAGGAGAGGAGAGACTGAGAGGAGAGGAGAGACTGAGAGCAGGAGCCGAGGCCTGCGAGGGTGAGTAATGTTGCTTTACTGTAAACACATGAGCTCAGGAACACACGTCACAAATCTTATGCCGTCTTGGATGCTATTGGATGTCTCGAGTGGAAACATTACTCAGTTTACAAATTCACATGATTCCTCAGGCTTTGGATGGGCTGATCGATACCCCCCCCCCTCCCTCCCTCCCCCCTCCCCCACTGTGTGTGATGTCATCGTAACGTGCGGCCCGCTGAGCGTCAGACCCCGACTTTGCAGACTCATCCGGAGGATGATTTGAGCTTTTCCACCAAAGCTGAGCTCCATTTTAAAAAGCGAGAGATAACGCTTCGCAGAATCGGAGAGAAAAAAAAAAGAAGGCACGCTCACAGCGTCAAAGTCACCTTCCCCATCTCTGCCAATTACAGCGAGTTCTCTCTGAGGTGCAATACTGTAAGTCAGGCCCGCATCACAGGCCCGCGCTGCCAGACAGCTGCTTTATGCTCACCATTACAAATTGAACCGTCTGAGGCCGTATAATATATCTGAGCGCTAAAATGCAGAGTTATTCACTTTTATTTTATGAAGTCTCAACCCTTGTTTTAAAATCTAACAAACGCCAGCTTGTAAAAAAAAAAGGGAAGTGCTTTGGAGAAACAGAAAAGAGATTGTTCTTGTTCCGAGGTGGATCACAACATGGAACGTATACTGAACAGAACACAAAAGTCTAAAAGACCGAAATAGAAACAGAGAAAGTCTGCTCAGAAAAGCATTCTATGATCAACATGTGATAGAACCTCCAGTGTAAAGACAAGTGAGTGGCTTTGTTTTCATTTTGTTTGATTTGTGTTTTCACACTTTCACAACTTTTTCTTGTATTGCTTTTACATATTTGCCTCTTTTCTCTGTTCCATTTGATTCCATTCTAATTTCAGGCTTTTGAGGATGTGTTGTCCTCATGATTACAAAATACAACACACATAAGGAAGTTTAAATGAACCACAATGGTACACATGTACATTGATCATTGTTGTGGACCTTGTAGATGTTTGACAGCTGACAGTCCAAGCCTTCGGGTTCCTTAGTCTCTCAGTGTGAGATAAAGTGGATTCCCAAACCTTTTTTTTATTTTGTTGAAAACTTACATTAAAAGTTTTGTCACATTCACACGTGATCAGAAGAAATGATGACACTGTTTGTGGGTTCATAGATAGTTTGGATGATGTGGAATCACACAGATCCGATCAGACACCAATGACTAGAAGATTATTGATTATTATTATTGATTATTATTGTGTGTGCTCCACTCAAAGATCTCCTCACTGCGGCTCTCCCTGCTCTGTGTGTGTGTGTGGCCCCAAAATCCCTAAATTCTTCACGTCTTGAGAAATCGCTCTTAATACCTTTCTGTTGCTATCTAAACGGCCCGCTCTCTGCCCCCCCCCCCTCCTCCTCCTCCCCCTCCTCCTCCTCCTCCTCCTCCTCCTTTGCACTGCCCAAGGCAGAATGATTAATTTGTGGCTATTGATTTCTCTTCCTGAGCTGAAAGTATGTGAGGGAGAGAAAGGGAGGGAGGGAAGGAGGGAAGGAGAGGGTGAGGTAGCGTGAGAGAGGGTCAGAGAAGCACAGGGGTGAGGAGAGGGAGGAGGAGGAGGAGGGGGGGGGGTACATCCAGTATTCAGTGTAGTGCTTTGCTGCAGTTCTTTTTTTCTTATCTTTAATGTAGGAAAAAAAAGCCAATGGTTGCAGTCTGGATGCGTCAAACCACCCCCCCCTTCTCCCCCCTCCACTCCTCTCTCTCTCTCTCTCTCTCTCTCTCTCTCTCTCTCTCTCTCTCCCTCTCTCTCTCCCTCTCTCTCGGTGGCGATTGGCAATTCACTGAGTGTCCACATGTCATCTCTTGCCCTGCTGCAGCGGCGAGCAGCACGGCATGCTGGGAGGAGGAGGAGGAGGAGGCCGGGGAGGAAGAGAGAAAAAAGAGAGAGAAAAAAGGGGGAGTTTAAGGGAGGGAGGGAGGGAGTGAGGGAGGATGGATGGAGAGATGGATGGAGGCATGTATTCATCCATTTCCCTGTTTCATTACATCTATGTAAATGCTGCTGGGTATGCATGTGCCTATGTGTGAGTATGTGCTCACAACACACACACATATACATACATACGCACACACACTCCTGCCCCTCCCCCCACACTCCCCCCTCCCCCTCCTCCCACGGCCGATATGAGACAAATGTCGTCTTGAACACAGTTCTCTCCCCGACTATTCCTCTCTGCCTCCTTTGATTCCTCCTCCCATCGTTCCCAGCTCCAGCGCCGAGCGGCTGCTCCACAAACGTAACATGAAGGGAAAATAAGGAAAAGAAAAGAAGGGCAAAGGGAAGGGAGGGGGGGGGGGGGGGCTGTGTCCAGTAGTGATGGACACTTGATTCTATTGGCTAATCGCTTTAATTAATCCTGCGTGTGGCTGGCGTTCGCTCCCCTCTCAACACACTTTACTACAAACACACTTTTGACACATGACGAGTGGAGAAGAGTGTGACCTACATTTGTCTGAGAATCTCACATGCACATCCACACACACACACACACACACACACACACACACACACACACAGAGCTTGTCTGACACTGTATCATTAATGAGAGATATGATGCATGAACCCTGATCTGCAAACGTCCATTCAGACTCGACCTCTCAAGGGCAACGCGTGCAGCAGTCACCACGGAGGAGAAATTAATAAAATCGCATCACAACGTTGACTCAAAGAGGAGTTAACGGATAAAACACAGCAGAGATGGACAAGTATGTTCAGTTGACCAGCACGGTCACTGCTGGCAAAGTCCTAAGCCCCTCCCCCCTCGCCTTCCTCCAGCCAATCAGCTTCTCTCTTGTTCTCCACACCAGTGTCTTTGTCAGGTCATACGCTACAGTTATTATTTTCATTTCTAAAACTTCTGAATTTGGTTCTGGTTTTCTGTCAGTCTATGGGGGCAACAAAGCACCATGATGAGATGTGATATGACAAACTGTGATGAGGAAACTTGAAAACTGCACAGAAATCTGAATAATGTATTTAGCTTTTCATAAAGGTTAGCACTCGAACAGAGCACTGATGTTCTGCACAGCAGCACCAAACAAGCTGGACGCTGAAAAACAGATGCTGCGTCTATTCCTTGTGGTTATTTCCTTATTCGTTCATACAACTAATGATATAATCTGATACTTTGAGGCTATAATCTGACCTCTTTGTGTTCAAGCAACAATTTCATGTTCAATCATGAGTCCACGTCGCTTGATTCTCAACGTTTTACCATCTCAGCTCACACTGCCACAAACAACATCGAAGGTAAAGACGATGGGATTTTATTCAGTGATCGGCGCAGACACGTGAAGTTATATGTTCACTGTGTGTGTGTGTGTGTGTGTGTGTGTGTGCGCGCGCGCATGCTATGACATCACCACAGCCAGGGTTTTGCACTGTGCTGGTCTTCACAATGACTGTATGATCATGTTGTGAGAATGACTCTTTTATTTACCCACTGTTCTCCTTCCTCTCGCTCTGGGGCCTCAGCATTACATTCAACACACACACACACACACACACACACACACACACACACACACACACACACACACACACACACACACACACAATACAGTCTGATTACAGACATATGACTGTGAGGCTTTGTAAAATGTCATTACACACATACACACACATCCACACAGCTGTGTGACAGCTGCAGTCACTTCCAGGTGACAATATGCTCATCTCTCCCCCTCTCTCTCTCTCTCTCTCTCTCTGTGTGTGTGTGTGTGTGTGTGAGGCTCTCTCACACCCAGCGCTGCCTGTGTGCATGCTGCTATGATCATGAGAGACTCCCTGTCCTGGAAAGCGATCTGAGGGAGTGAAGGGAAGCCACGCGGCTGCTCATTAAAAATTCATCCTCCTTCCTTACTGCTCACAGAGACATGAAGGTGAGCGCTCACATACATACATACATGCCTGCACACACACACACACACACACATGCAGAGGACAGAGGAGAGGGGGAGGAGAGAAGCTGCATGCTCTCCTGGAAATTACATCATCCTGCTCGGTGGACTTGGCAGCACCTTATCCTCGCCTACATCAGGATGTAACCACGATAGCGGCGCCAGCTTCATTTTGACGAATTCCCTGATTCGCTGTGATCTGCAGATTAGCGCACGCATTGTCTTCTTTATCCCGCCGAAAATCAGCAGCGTCGTCAGCACTGGGCCGGACGCTTTGTCTCGGCGTCAGAGTGGCAGCGCGCACCTCCACAGACATGAATAATCGTGTGTCACCCCTTTCCCAGACACCAGATTTACATCATTTCCTGTAGGAAGCCTATTAAATCATCATCCCTCAGGTTAAGCACCCGCCTCACTCCATCAAGCTGCTGCGGCGACACATGTGAGTGATAGAACAGGCGGCGTCCAAATCAATTAAAGTTGCGTTCCTGAAATGAAAACTGGAAACACAAAACTAACGCAGAACGTGAAACATTCCTTCTGCATGACCTCTGGGACGCACTCAGTGCCTCGCTGGGCCTCCCTCGCTCTCTCGTCCTGCGTCTTTGGGTAGAAGTGGGTTTCTCCCACCGCCTCATTTGACAGATACAATCTCATTACAACTGTTTGTTTTCCCAACAGCACCATTTGCTGTGACAGTGGGGTCTGCCAGCCCGGGCGGCTGCAGCAAACAGCCGCTCTGGAGCGCGGTAAACATGGCCATCTGAACAGCATCACACACACACACACACACACACACACACACAGACAACATGGTTGCCAAAGGACGTGCCACAGCTCTGGAAACTCTGGAAACTGGAAGTCTACTCCTGTTTTTTGGGTTTGTTTTTTTTCAAAATCTGTACAGTGTCTTAAATTAAATCAAATGAAATATCGAGGTGTAATCCGCATCCACAAAATAGCAAATTCAATGAACGAGACACAACAGTATGGTTCGTAAAAACGTTGCTGCCTTTTCTTCTCGTCTCATCATCTGTTGTTTTGTTTTTAACTGATGCCACACACAAAGAGGGGCTCAGCATCACACCACTCTGAGAAAATCTGATCGTTACTTTACGTTTTAACGACATATTTTTCAGGTATATTTTTGCGTTCTTGCCTCACATGGTGTTTCCATCATGTCACGGTTCCAGTTGACTACGATAAATAATTAATAAGTGGGAAACACACACTTTTGTTCTAATGACTGTGGGACATAAACAGATTAAAAATCACTTTGAAAGGAAAGAGGAAGAGTCTCACTGTTTGAAGGAGTTGTGTGTTCTTGACCGATTGACTTGTTCATCAGGAACTGATCGAGTGATTCTTTCTGAGGCGACTGATGGGGAAACGATCAGTAGATCAACGGATTCAACACACACACACACACACACACACATTCTCACACTCACTTAAACACTCACACAGCCCCTGGGTGCAATTTGGGGTTCAGTCTCTTGCCAAAGGACCCGTCAACATGCAGACGAAAGCAACTGGGAATCGAACTATTGAACGTGCGGACGACACGGCGAGCCTCAGCCGACAGGGTGACATGGGCTCTGTTGGTTAACGCTCAGGAGGAAAACACACCTGCAGAGATCTGTCTGAGATCTCCTGAACACCTGTGTCCTCCAGAACCATCTGCTCCAGCTGTCAGAGTCAGACCCCGACCGCCGCCTCCACCTCCAGCCGTCCTCCTCTGTCCTCCGCCTGACGCCGGGGCTGACCCACAGCTCGCCCACAGCATCCTTCACCCCCCCCTGCTCCCTCCCTCCCTCCATCCTTCACCCCCCTCCCCCCCCCCCGCTCCCTCCCTCCCTCCCTCCCTCCCTCCATCCTTCACCCCCCCCGCTCCCTCCCTCCCTCCTCCACCCCCCCTCCCTCGGCCCAGGCCTCAGACGCTGCTGTGGGCAGATCTCCCACAAGGTGCTGAGAGGGCGTCGTGGAGGTGGGAACATCTCCATTAAGAGTCTAACACGACTCCTAGCACCATTATGAGGGCGTGTGAAATGGCAGGAATGCTAATCTACCAGTAATTCATACGTTATTTCATCCAGTCTGTATTTATACAGATCAGTCTCTGTTACATGGTAGACTTGGTTGACACAGTAGCAACAATGTTACACACATGACTAGAAGATGTTTTAATAGTTGGACTTATCCCTTGATTTGTCCCTGATTGATTGATTGATTGATTGATTGTAATTAAATTCAGATATGAGAGGCCATGGACCAACCATCAATTGTATTATAGTTTTTCATACTCTAGTTTTGATTTGATTTTAGCTTTGATTCTGTTTGTATTATCGACCATCCTAATCCTTTTTTCTTGTCTGTCTCACTTGAAAATGTCCATAAACAGATGGTGGCAACATGTGAATTTAAGCTGACTCACATGAATCACAGAAAGCCTGGAACCTAAGGATCAACCACTGGAAAAAAATAACCTAATCGCAAATTCTGAAGGTGAGATAGATGATCATAACAGCTGCTGATCAGTTGATTCAACTCAAACTTCACTGTTTAAACTGTGTGATGGCGACTACGGAGCCACAGAGACCACTGACCCAGAATCAGAGAAAATAGTCTGAATGAGATCCTACTATGTAAACAGCGTCTTGTCATGACTTTAACCCTGAATTAAGAAGACATGGAAACACCTCAGTCACAGTAAACACGGCCATGTGTGCGGATCATGAAGGAGACGATGAGGGGTAAAGTAGGAGTAAAGTAAGAATGTAAAGTAATGTGAGTGTGACATTAGGCACTAATCCTACTTTGATCTTTCAATCCTGTGATGAGCTTTTGATTCTTAGGGTGTACTGGCCCTAAAGAAACCACAACCAGTACACGTCTGTTCCTCGATCGTTGTTGTTAGCATTAGCATCATTAGCCGGGGCAGAGCCGCCAGGCAGGGTCCGGCTCCCTCTCCGTCCTCCAGCTCGGAGATGATGCAGTGTGTTTGGGCTGCGCTCTGACACAAAGCAAATACGCCGTAATAGATTGCAAATGAACTGCGCCTCGGACACCACCAATTAATCAGAAGGCAGATTGTCGTACTTTCGACCGTGCCATCGCAGGAGGAGAAGGGGAAAAAAAAGAAAAAGAAAAAGAAAAGTGTGAATCGCACCTCCTTAAAATGACTGGATTGTATCTGCAGTTAATCATCATTTAGCGCAGGGTCTCGGTGGGATGTTTCCAGGGCTTAAGGATCTGGAACGCAGAGGCGCTCTGCAGCCATGGAACCACAGCTCGGCCCGCTGGTAATTACACTTTCATTGTAAGAGGATCAATTCTATGTAATCAGAGCGCAATCTCACCGAAAATCGAGTGGTTACCCGAACCACTTTCACATGGAAGTTTTACGTTTTTAAGGAAACAACATTAACGTGAAGTGACAAACAGCACAGGAAAGAAAACAGGAGTGGATGAGAGCGAAGCTCGACCTCTGACCTCAGAGCTCCACTGTGGTGTAAAAAAGGTCAATAATGAATCTTTTTATCTCATTAAATATAATCTCATTACATTTTCTAACCTCCCGAAGCACAAGGTGATGTCTTCATACTGCGTTTTGAACTTCAGTACATGTATATTTACATAAGCCATCCATTCATCCATTCATCCATTCATCCATTATCTTATCTGCTGGTGCCTACATTAACATAACTTTAACAATTATATTATTTTATGATATAATTGCATTTATATTATTACTACTATTATTATGCATGAGACATTTACATTTGAAATCCACATTCTTCCTTTCTTCACTCTTGATGTATTCATAGATGATTATTTTGCTGGCTGACTCATTGATTAATCCTTTCTAATTGATTAGTCCTTTTCAGACAGCATCATCACTTTCTAACTGTCATTAAATCTCTAACTGCAGATCTTCCAAACCTCCAAAACTATGAACATGGAACATTTTCAGAAACTGCCAGTAGAGCTGCATCAGGTCATTGGTGCATTGATAATAAGTGTAATAAACCACTATTTTCATAATCAATGAGACAATTTGAGGCTTTACAAGTATTATGAGGATGTTCTCTATTTCTTTTTCATTAACATTTTATATTCTATAATATTTTTATTTTATATGAAATGGATTTATTGTGAAATCGACGCCTAAAGAAACAACGTTGCCAACACAGTCGCCAGGCAACCAGTTGGTTATCCAGGAAGTAGTCGGATCCAAATCTGATTTTTTTCAAAACAAACAAAAATCCCTCTCATTTCCATGTATCCTGTTTCCATCTGTCAAACCAACAAGTGTCAGTCTGGTGTGTTGTGCAGCATCTGAGACCCCCCCCCTCCTCCTGCCCCCCCCATCCTCCCCGCCCCCGCCCCCCCTCCCCATCCAGCCTCCCGCCTCAGACCAAACTGTGTGTGGAGTTAAAAGAGCAAGACGACATGAAAACAGCCGGTGGCAGCGTGCTCCACACAGTGTGCTCACACAAAGACTGGCCCAGGGTGTGCAGAGTATCGATTTGTGCTCCGGCCATGTAGGATAAACATAGACCCCACCCAACAGGACCACTGCGGCTAAAAATAACGCCTGTAAATCAAGGCTGCAGCCACACACACACACACACACACAGGGATGAGGATGCCGGGTCAGAGGGGATAATTATTATGTAGTAACTGAAACGCTGCTCCTCTTTTGACGCATGTCCCGTCTTTAATGCTTATCTTTTATTTCTATTTTGTCTAATTTATGGCTGCGTGTGTGTGTGTGTGTGTGTGTGTGTGTGTGTTGGGGGTGGGGGGCTGTCTTCATGCTGACAGCGTTTACAGGAGAGCGCCTCTGAAGTTTACAGCCCCTCTGCCATCGAGCGAAGCCATCGCAGCCATTAATCATACACTAAAGCAATTACGCTGCCATCAGAGCCGTCTGCTGCCGCGCTGCTGCCGGGCCGGCCAGGACGGATGAGCGCCGCCTCTCCAAGCTGCCCAGACACCACTATTAATACACAGGAGGGGAGTCATTACGGGGTCTCTCCTTCCCCTCCACTCCGGCTTTCAGATCATTCAGGAGATAATGATGTTTCTTTTCTCTTCTCTTTCTGGTGACTCCTGCAGCTCCGCCCGGGAGTGACACAGGCAGGAGGTGCAGCTAAACAGCTGGGAGGGTGTTGTTTGTGTCCAGTGTGACGCCACGTTGGATCTATGTGTCCAAATAAGCTGCAAAAGTGAATGTGCTCCATATGTAATTTTCTGTAAGCCCTCCTTTTAAAATCCAGAGACTGTCATGACGACTTAAGACAGAGTGAGGTTGAGACGGAGACAAATCCATCAGAAGGTCAGAGCTGGTGTCACTGAGGCAAAATGCTAAATCACACTGATCAAAAGTCAAAAATGGTTTTAAAAGTTTGGATCATTCTCCACTCAGAATCAAGAAATGTGGACAGTGAATTTTCCACAATATTTAGTAGGAATGGCTTTATTGGTCCATGACTGATTGATTTGTCTGGCTCTAGTCTACCATATGTAGAAGAATTGAAAAGGTAGATGTTTGATCTGTAGGTCCAGAGGATCTTCTATAGAAAGAGAACAAAAAGAACTCTGTGTTCTGGCCAGAATGGACTCTATAATCTTCAGTGATTATTGAGCCACAGGATGTTTCATCTGGATCCAGCAGCAACTTCCTGGAGAACTGTACACAGCTGGTGAAGAGGCGTTGTTGGTCAAGTTTCTCTTCCCCTGTTTATTTCAACATCACACCAATGGATAAAAATTATTTAATTCCATACAGTTTAGTGAAACACCAAATTAATCAATCCTGTGAATATACCTTAATGAAACATGTTAAAAAATAAATCTGAAATGTTGTCTCTGTTGTCTCTGTATTCTTCCGACCCGCTGTCCAAACTCAGCAGACCTGCAGCTGCTCTCAGTCACAATCAATGCTCTCCACACTGATACCCGGCGTATCTGTGGCTGCAAGCAGCAGCTACAAGCAGCAGCTACAAGCAGCAGCTACAGGCAGCAGCTACAGGCAGCAGCTACAAGCAGCAGCTATTAGCAGCAGCTACAAGCAGCAGCTACAAGCATCAGCTACAAGCAGCAGCTACTAGCAGCAGCTAAAAGCAGCAGCTACAGGCAGCAGCTACAGGCAGCAGCTACAGGCAGCAGCTACAGGCAGCAGCACGCCGGCCACAGGCTGCTCTCAGAGCGTCTCCCACCGTGGAGCGGACCGCTCACCTGGGCCTCTCCCTGCTGGTCTCACACCAACACAAAGTCACAGCAGCTGAATGACTGAGTCGCATATCGACATGGTGATGAATTCTGATTTGATACTGATTCTAATCAGCTGATGTTTGGCTTGTTGTCTGGGCGAAATGGGAAATCAAGGAGGTGAGGTGGAGACCAACAAAACAAATCAGAGGATTCAGGACAGAGTGGCAGTGCAGCCCCTCTGTGTCACATTCGCCCATTCACGCCCATTCATACACTCAATGGTAGCAGAGGTTAGCCGACACAGTCAGTCTGCTTTAACCAGCAGATTTAACCATTCCCACCCTGATGACAGAGCATCAGAGGCCATCAGATGTTCAGTATCTGCGAACCAGCAACCTTCCGAGCTACATTGAGATGTATGTAATTCTACATTTCTTCCTCTGGTTTGTGGGCTTTTTATTTGAATCCAGTTTTCAGTTTTGTTTCACACTTTTGGAACTTCTCTGAACTTGTTTGTTGAGTCTCGCTTTAAGTTTTGGATCTTTGGTCCAGTGTCTTGTTTCTGTCTCTGGGTCGTTATCTCGCTGACTTCAACAAGTGGCAGCGCTCGCCTCTTCCTCCACGCCGCTCTCGACCTGTGTCTCACGGTAATCCGGCCTGTGCGGCCGGGTGTACAGTGGATCGGTGTCATAATGCGGCGTAATGCCACTTCAGGGCCGGGACATTAGCCTGGGTGGGCTCGCTCCAGCTGCGTAATCCTTATCTGATTGGACTATGAGACTAATCCCGCTCTTCTCTGCCTCTCCGCTCCGCTATCTGCTTTTATCTCAGGCCTGCCTCTCATCCCGCCTCTCTGCTGCTCACACACACACACACACACACACACACACACACACACACACACACACACACACACACACACACACAAACACCAGCGCTCAAACATGCAAGAGGACACACGCACACACACATCCGCTCAACATACTCCCACATGTGTTTCCAAATGCATGAACGTACACTACATTGATACTCCCACATGCTTATACATAAAATCATGAGGCGGTGTGTGTGTGTGAACTGTGATCCAGGCTGATTGACAGGAACTGTGGGAGGCCACGCTGAAGTGGTCGCCATTTTAGATAAAAAAAGAAAATCACATTTTTCTAAACAGTCTCTGCCGGGTGCACAACACTTTGGAAAGACTTGACGGCTAAAACACTGAGAGGAATCGACTTTGGAAAGTTAATTTTAGCGTCTCCACCTCTAGGATGTGTGTTTCTTATTGGCTGAAGATCACTTCAGTGGAGTTTATGTTTATCTATCATCAGTCTGAAGAGCTCAGAGATGCTAACAAACACTGTTGAGAATGAATGGCTCTGGGTTTAACAAACTGTGATATATGAAGATAAATGGTAATAACACAAGCAAGACTGTGCTGCACTCCTCAAAACATTTCAGGATTTATTTTAGGATTTTAAATTGTTCTGAATCATAACGTGATGTAATTGTTACTTCCTTCCTTTTTAATAACTCTGGACCCTGTGACACTGAGGAGGTGCATGTTTGATGTCTGCTTAAAATACATTTTCATCTTCATTTATTTATCCTTTCATCTTTTAATGTGAGCTTTGACTTTGTCTTTAATACTTCTGCTTTTCATTGTTGCACTGTTGCTTCATCAGACTTCAGACTGGCGACAGATTACGTTGCATATTCTGCACTTTGGCTCTGAGAGCTTGACACCCAGCGCGCTGAGCGATGCAGCTGAACTGAGACGTCTGCGGGTAAAAAAACACACAAACGGCGGCAGCACGGTCGCCCTCCGTCATCCAGCGTTTCTCCTCCAACTCTCGTCTGAGGAGCCTGAGGGCGGCGCTGTAATGAAGACGAATGTCTGAGATTAGCAGCAAACGCAGCAGAGCTGCACCTGGCCCAGAGCGGGGAGGGGGGCAGGGGGGGCAGGGGGGGGGGCGGGGCTTCAGACAGCCTGGGTGGGACAGAGGAGCGAAGGCCTCCAGGGCCTCGTTCATCTGCTTACTGTGAGCCACATACACCTGTGTGTGTGTGTGTGTGTGTGTGTGTGTGTGTGTGTGTGTGTGCAGTCTGGATAATAATAGAGACAGAGGTTTGATTCTTACACATGGACACTGGACATCTGGATGCAGCAGACGTATGTTCACATCTCGCAGGCTCGGTCTCTGAAGCTACAGAATAGAATCAGGTAGAATAGAGTAGAATATGACTTTGTTTCTCCAACAATGGGGAAACGTGCATACCTTTTATTCCCACGTTTGTATCAGACTTGAGTTGAGTATCAAACATCTAGGGCTGCAACAGGAATTCATCCACAATTTATTTTTGCTGATACTTTATTATACCTTTATATGGGACAATGCCACAGAAGGGAAGCATGAATTTATCTTAAAGTAGTCAGAGTGACTGTCCTCTCAAAATAACTCAACACAGTTCGGGAAAATATGTGAGGGTGTACTCACTTTTGTGAGATACTCTATGTCATGTATGTTTTGACCCTCTTCAGATCTAATCAACAGCTGCACCAGAGAAGCTGGAAGCAGCCAATTAATCCATTATCGGAACATTTGCCTGTGAATCTTCTGCCGATTGACCGATCAATTGTTTGATTGTCGGAGCAACTCAACCTGCCTGTAATATGCTTAACCTGCGCCGTGTTGAGGAGGAGCTCCGATAAAAATCATCGGACGTCGTTCGAGCCAATCAGATCTGGGGACACGTGATCCCTCCCTGGAGGGACATGCATCCCAAACTGCACCCATTGACCTTTAATGGATCCGTAACTGCTGCACTCGCTGGTCAAGAAAGCAATAACACTCGTATCAGGGAATTCCCCATCGGCGCCTCTGAGAGCTGCCAATAGCAGGTCTTTGCATCTCGGCAGGCTTCACCTTCTCAGCCTGTAGCGTTACGTAACGAGCAGAGGAGCAACCACAGAGCCTACCAGAGGGGAGTCTGACCCTCTGTGCACAGCTGGATGTTGTCTAATCAAATGGGTGAAAGCTGAAAACCTGAACGGAAGCTGCACATTTATGGTTCTCTGGAACACATACGCTCAGATATTTGACTTCACTTTGTCTGAAAGTGAACCCACGCTCCTCCACCAGAAGCTTTCTCCTCTCACAGTGAGATGTGTTGTTTTTTTTTTTCCTGTGCGAGGTCGAGCTGCAGCTGAAGCACCCAGTGTGGGTATATTCCCATTTTACTGTTTCGCAGGTTCTCCTCTCCAGTCGCTGGTTACACAAACACGAGCCGTCGCCCACCTGTGTCCACTCTGCCAGCAGGATGTGTGGGCCCGCGCTGCCAAACACACAGTCTGTGTTCTCCAGCGTTAGACTGCGAGCTGCCGCATCCTCGTCTCGCCACTTTGAATTAATTGCGCCGAGCTGCAAACCGAAGCCTAATTAACATCTGAAAATGTTAAACTTGATATCGCTCCTCCTGATTTTCTGCTGGAGCTTATCGCTGCCTCTCTCCAGCTGCATCCGCTCCCTGCTTTTCCTGTTTCCCAACACACACACACACACACACACACACACACACACACACACACACACACACACCCTCCCACCTGCCTCTGACTTTTGGTTTAAAATGTGCAAACCACCTATAATTAAATGTACTCACTTTTTAAGACCCTATTTCCTGAGCAGGAAGTCATTTGAATTAGAATGTAAATGAATCTGACCCCGGTAAGTAAACGCGCCCCCACCCCTCCTCCACCCCACCTTTTTTTCCCACTCCCTTTGCCTCCTCTGGGCCGGGGATCATTCATGAATCGCAAATGACAAATCTGGTTTCATTTCCTGCCATTTTGATGTCGGATTCAAAGGAAGAGGTTCATTGTGGCGATACAAAAGCAACACACACACACACACACACACACACACACACAGAAACACGCCGAGCCAAGAGTGTGATGTTCTGATCTCGTCTTGACTCTGGGCCGTTTTGTTTGCCAATAAAATAATGGCCTGGCAGGGATAAAGGCCAGTCACTGTCACAATTACACCCCAGCTGTGATTAATCCTATGTGCATTAAGGTAATCATTGTGGGAGCTGTTCACACACACACACACACCGCAGCCCTGCATCAGCATCCTGGGCCACCAGCCCGACCTGCGAGCAACGCCTTCACAAACTTTCAGTCTGGGGTGAAACCGCAGCGCTGTGTTCCTGACACCTGAGCAGCTCCTCGAGAACGAGGAGGTGTGAGAACGAAACCAAAGCAGATCAAGAATAACTGAACCTCACTCCTTCGACTTGGTGCAAAACACACTCTCTCTCCCTGATCGAACCGGTAAATGACTTGGATTTATAAAGCTTTGATCCAAAGCACGTTTCAATTAGCCTCTCATCCACACACACACACACACACACACACACATACACACACACACTGTCTCTACTGAACTCTACTGAGGACTCTACTGTTCTACTATTCGGTTGAAGTACTGGAGTTCTTGTATTTTTTTGTCACTTTTTCTTCATTATGTTATGAATCAATAAGAATAACTTTTTGCTGCATCATATTGACTCTGATCTGTAAGTGTCGAGCTTGGACCTTGAAATGTACGTTCTCTGGTTCCAATGAAACATACGATAGGTTTATGAAATTTAGTGATGGTACCTTTTTGGTCCATTAACACAATAACATTCAGAGTCTCAAATACTTTTGCTAAGGTCATTTTTGAGCCCTTTTAAAGAACTTTTAAGAGAAACTGTGGCCTTCTGGTGCACTGTATGATACTAATCTCATTTGAGAGTTGCTTTGGATAAAAGCATTTGCAAAATGACGTAATGATGTAAATGAATTCAAGGAGAATGTGAGAAAAACAATCAGATTTCAAAATGTCAAAACTCAAGCTCTTTTAAAACCTTGCAAACATATGATTTCTAAGGATTTAAAGCAACCACACGATCTACAAATGTTGGGCTAGCATTGGGAATGTCTGATTGATCAACATGAAAAATGTGCACCTTGTAGACAGACTCAGAGAGACGTCTCCAGGTGCAGAACCCAAAACAAGGTGAGCTGCTGAGCAGTTTTTTCAGGGTTTGAGCAGAGGGAGCTCAGGGACGACAGGAGCCAGAGGAGCGTGTCGAGATGAAACGCTGCGGCCTCCTGAGACCTCGGCTCGTCTGATGCTCTGCAGCTTCACAAGGTCACAGCGTCAGGGGACACGTGTGACAACGTGGATGCAGCAGGAGAAGGAGGAGGCCTCCAAACCAGCCGGGGTCAAAGGTCACAGAGCTCCAACATCAGCGCAGAGCTCACGTCTTAACTACCGGTCCAGTCACCTCCTCCTCTGCAGCGACCTATGAGAGCGCTCCGGGTCGGTCTGCCGATAGATCAGACTGATAAATGATGACGGTTCCTCGCTAAGTCCAGCTCCTGAATGTTTTATTATTTCATTATTTAAACTCCAACAGTCTGACTGGAGGAACTGTTCCAGAGCGGTGTGGGAGGCTTTTATGCAACAGCTCCAACAGGCTGCAAACAGAAAAGCTGCAGGAGCCGAGCACGAAAAAAAGAGTTCTAGTCCCTTAAAATGTAGCAGTGTCACAACCCAACACTGATTCATCTCTGCGAGGTTCATTAAAGCGAGAAGAAGAGAGACCATCCAGCACTGAGAGGAGTTAAGCTAAGGACATTGTGAAATGAATGTAAGAGGAGAGTGTGTGGAAGAACTGTCCTAGTGCAGGTTTGTCACAGTGTCCCATGCTGGAGC
This sequence comes from Karalla daura, assembly GCA_029224185.1. NCBI lineage: Eukaryota > Metazoa > Chordata > Actinopteri > Chaetodontiformes > Leiognathidae > Karalla > Karalla daura. The sequence continues at coordinate 2,432,129 of CM055203.1, read as the reverse complement.
TCTCTCCTTCTTTTGGAATCTCCTCCTAACCTCCTCCTAACCAGCACTCTGTGAACTCTCATTTTTACTGGTAGCCAGACAAATGTAGATCACCAAGATCTCTTCAAAGAATGTTTGCTCTACTATGTTAGATGTTTTGGATAAGAGTAATAGTATAAGAAAAAGATGGCGCAGAGTTAAGTTAGCTCCTTCAGGAGCTAATTAATTCACACACATTGTCACTCAATCTACAAGAGTCCAGGAAGGAGCAGGGATCAGCAGGACTGGACATGTGACAGTGATGCACCATACTGTAAATGTGTGTTGCCACACGGGTTGTTTTGCTCCTACCTTCCAAGCAGCAGGTCCTCCACAGGCCCGAGTGGGTCATGACCTCCTCGTTCTTCTTGCTGGTCTCGTTCTCGGACATGGACTTGGTTCTGCAGACGCCGCGGGAGTAGAGCCAGTAGTCCGTGCCGACCGCGATGGTCATGAGGCTGAAGGCCGCGAAGGCTCCCACCGTAGTGAGCAGCATCTGGACTCCGCGGTCGAACAGACCCATGTTTCCACATTCCATGAAAGGGGGACCCCCTTTCCTCTTGATGTACAGGAAGTAAATATTTGAAAATTTGCGGGACCAAACCAAACCGAAAAAGCGGGACACGCTGGTGCGGAAGGAGAGGGAGGAAGGAGGCGGAGGGGGCGGTAGGAACCTTATGGTTGCGTTTGGGTGAGGACCACAACAAGAGAAAAAGTGAAAGATGCTTTTTTTCTGGAGGGAGAGAGGAGGAGGATGCAGGTGGCGTCCCTCCTCTCTGATGGTTCTCACTTTGGTGCCTCCAACAAGAGAAGAATGAAAACAGAGCTAAAAGGCGCGTAGAGGGGGACAGCCCTTCAGGAGGCCTCCGGCCGCAGGCGAAGCAGCCAAATCTACAGGGTGAACGATGTCCTCGGGCCTCCGGCTGCAGGTGAGAGGAGGCAGAGTGAGCTTTGCTCTCTGCAGCAGCAGCAGCTACAGGAACCTGAAGGAGGCTGAGTCCTCACATGAGAAGCTGCTGCAGCTGAATGAACATGGGCTCAAAGTGAGCACAGAGATGGAGGAGGAGGAGGAGGAGGAGGTGGCGGAGGTGGAGGGGGCAGTGTTAGAGTAATGGCAGGATTACAGTACAACAGTTCAATACGTCTGTTACAGTGAGTTACAGTTACTTTAGTCAGAGGTTATAACATTGCATTTACTGGCAAGGACTCAGAACCATAAGGAGCTGTCCTACCACACTATGATCAGCTGATATTGTTAATATTACTGCTGTTAACGCTGTGTTAGTCTAATCTATCACATTAGTGGAAAGCAAAAGAAAGTCCCGTGCAGAGGGAAAGCAGAGCAAATCTCTGTTTGCTATTTTATATAATTGTTATTATTATGATTATAATTATAATTATAATTATTATAAGGGGCTATGGTGGAAGGAGGAGGAGGAGGTGGTGGGGAGGGCGCAAATAAATAAAATATCGCGCAAATCAAATGCTGAACACGATGGAATAAGGAAATCAAGGATGAACCAATAAATTAATAAATAAATCAAAATTAATTAATTAAATTATCAGCAGGCTATTTCAAAAAAGGACAGACAGCAACAGAACATGACCGGTGCGGGGAGGGTGGGGGGTTGAGGGTAAAAAAAAACTAAATGTAAAAAAAATAATAATAATGAATGAAATCAACCGCGTAGATTTGCCTTTTTCCTAAAATTCTGGTCCCCAGTTTCCATATGGAGCCTCTATCTGTCGCTCAGGGAAGATTTCCGCCGAAAATGAGGGTCTGCGTCGACGATCCGGAGCCAGCGGGGGGAGTCCGGGCAGGCAGGCCGGGCATCAGGCCACATGGAGCGGCCGGGAGCAGCAGCAGGAGCCGGTGTCAGATATCCACACGGTCACACACACGCACGCACACTCTCCCGCTCTCACACACACATTCATTCATTCACTCACACGCACACATACACACACACACAGACCGGTTCAGAACCAGAACCAGGAGCGGGACCAGGAGCAGGAGCGTCCCGGCTGTACAGCTCCATGCACCGGGAGGACACAGCCTGATGGATGGATGCAATCCCCCTGTTTCCCCCTCCTCCTCCTCTCTCTCTCTCTCTCTCTCTCTCTTCTCTCTCTCTCTTCCTCCTCCTCCTCCTCTTCTTCTTCTTCTTCTATTCCTCTTCCTCCTCTCCTCTCCCTCGCTCTCTCTCTCTGGTTTGCAGGAAGAGAGAGAGAGAGAAAAATATATTACACAATCAGGAGGAGAGAGAGAGCCGAGCTGCTGCTGCTGCTGCTGCTGTCACGATGTCAGCGGAGCTTTACATTCACTACATTCAGGTTTTCCCACCTCCTCCTCTTCCTCCTCCTCCTCCTCTTCCTCCCCCTCCTCCTCCGTCAGTGCAAAAGCAGCTGCTCTTAATTCTGCAGGCGAGTTTCTCTCTCTCTCTGCAGACGTGTGCATGTGTGTATGTGTGTGCACGCTGCAGCAATGGAGGCTCATTGCAGGAGAGATGTTAAAGGTTTTTTTTTAATTCTGTGAAACTGTGCGTGGAGTGGAGTGGAAGGGGTGGAAGAGAGGGGGACTCTTTCTGCCCCCCTTCCATAAAGGTGGATGATTGGATGGAGGATTACTGAACTGCAAATTCGTGTATACGGTCTTAGATTTATGCATTTACAGGCTTATTATTGTTGTAGGATCCAATTGTTGCGGCTCCGTGTGTATGTGTGCGTGTGTGTGAGTGAGTGAGTGTGTGAGAGAGAGAGAAAGAGAGGGAGGGAGGCTGTGGTGCTGAAAGAACAGCGCCTTCTCTTCTGTGGACTTTGTCGCCCCCTGTTGTCCAGACACGGCTATCTATCTATCTATCTATCTATCTATCTATCTATCTATCTATCTATCTATCTATCTATCTATCTATCTATCTATCTATCTATCTATCTATCTATCTATCTATCTATCTATCTATCTATCTATCTATCTATCTATCTATCTATCTATCTATCTATATAATATGGTAACGAACAACATGTAGGCATTCAGGGGAACAGGTCCTGGATGTTTTCTGGCCTGCTTTACTTTTATGTGTGTGTTCCTGTGTTTCTCTGCTGTCTTGTGTGTGTGAGGACTCTGTCGTGTCAGCAGTGTTTCCACCCTGATCCCGAGTGTCTGAGCTGAGCTGAGCACAGCTGAGTGAGCGTTTTGACACACACACACACACACACACACACACACACACACACACACACACACACACACACACACACACACACACTGTCCTTCACCTCTGATGTACATTCACAGCTGCTCATAAAGTGATAAAATAAATGTGTTGTCTTGATTTCCCAAAGTGTCCATTAGTGACACTGTTGTTGTGTGCCTATAAACCTGCTCAGAATAACTCGGTTACGCTCAATAATCAGTAAATATCACAGCTGATTGGAACGATAAATAGTCCCCATCACCTCCACTGCAACACTGAAGCTTTTATGACACCAGGTCTCTCTACTATACAAATATTAGTTAAAAAAAGCAAAGTAGCATTGTAGTATTGTAAGTTATTATAAAAACTGAGCAAATTGATGTCGCAAAGAACTGACGCCCATCATTCTTTAATTTTACCTTTACAAAGTCTTTCACAGAGACACATACAGCTTGGCTATATAAAATAGGTAAATGGAAATAAAATAATATGAAAATAATAATAAAATAATGCAAAAATAAAAAGATATATAAAATAATAATGTTTTCGTTCTTTCATGTTGAAGATAAAGAAAGGAAAATCGTTGCTGTGAGCAGGAAATACAAGCTGGGGATGAAGTCGATTCATAGAAACTTCTACAGCAGGTGTCGTGTTTCTTCTCTATTGAAATAAGACATAAAAGAAAAACACTGCAGTTCCTTCAATGACCACTACAGGCAGACTCCAAGAAGTGGAGTTTATACTAAAAGGACCAGCTTTATAGCTGTAGTATAGCAAACAAGCTGAGTAAGTTGTGTTAAGGATCAAAAATCAAACATCCCTGATCGTGAACAGGTGAGGCCAAAGTGGAAGTCGAAAAATCCAACGTTCTTTGAACGCAGCACAAACTTTACTCCAGGTGAAAACGTCACGACAGAAAACAGAAGGTGAATCACATTCGGAGGTGGTCACATGACCACGAAACCTAGACGAAGAAAGACGGATACGGTCGGAGAAGTATGGATCAACTTTAAAATCTGAGAGTCCAAGAGAGTCGATCGATCAGGTTCCCATTAGATATTGATCCTTGATTTCGGTTCCACACAGGTGTTTGAAGAGGAAAACATGTCTGCATCGAGGTGAGGACTCTTTGTGGAATTAATATGTTATAATGTAAATAATGTAATATGTTTAATGATTGTTTAATGCTCTACATCAAACTGGGCTGAACTGAGTATGTCAGGTGTTAATGATCCAGACGTCTGTCTAAGGTATGGCTAAGATAAGAAAACATAAGGTAATCTTTATTAGTCCCACAGCTGGGAGGTTCCTGGTGTTGCAGCTGCAGCTCCTTCTCAAACTCTGTTAGTCATTTAAAGTATGTACTACTATGTAGTGGACTCTGTCATTGCACAGATTTAGAGATGCTGGAATTCCATTTCTTACAACCAAAATACGTCTAAAAGCTTGTTTCTCTTACAGTATTTTGACTTTTCCAAGTAGCAGCGAAAAGTGAAACAAACTCTGTTTAACACTGAGATTCAAAGTTAAACATTAATGATTACAAGTGGTTTGTTGCCAATAAGAAAGTGTCTTTGCTCCTAGTAAAGCCTTCTGGTGTGTTTTTGCAGCAAAAATTAAATCAACATCATGTGGAGACATGAAAATGAGGGGACAACAGATTCAACAAAGGTTGATCAATCACATTCCTATTAGCTACTGATCCTTGATTTAGATGTTGGAAGAGTAAAATATTTCTGCATCATGGTAAAGAGTCTGAATCTTTGTGAAAGTTTGAGAGGATACTGCTGGGCCATGTGAGCAGAAAGCAGCTGTTAACTTCACAACATAAATAAAAATAACATGGAATGAGATTAAATATGTTATCAAGCAACATACTGAACTCGATAAACTTGTTTATTATGTTATGAGTACGTTCAATGCCTGATTCTATTGTCTCCACATAGTTATTGGTATCTGGACTGATAAGGGATCAATTCAAGCAATACTGAAACAGATTGTACAGTTGTGTATGTGTGTCTCTCTAGTTGGGTCTATTTCTATGCTGCTTTTGAGTCATTCTGCACATCTTGAGGATAATTTCCTTCTCTGATTTTCTTCTTCAGAATCTTAGAACCTTGCAATTGAAAGAAATTCCACTCCATTGAAGGAACATATTAGATGTGTTGCATGATTTGCCTCAAAATATAATCAGTGTAAATTCTGAGGCCCTCCATAGTTCTGTATACCACTGTTTATGTGCAAATCTCACACGACACGACATCTTATCTTATATCTCTAGAAATGTTACATCCTGTTTACCAACATAATTTAAAATTCAGAACTGAAGTGAACTATAATCTGAATTCACTTCTGTATTTTGAACGCTCCAGTTTGGAGAATCGGCCACATGGTTGTTGAGTGGTTAGCACCGTTGTCTCACACCAAGATGGTTGCTGAGTACACATGATTGCATGTGTGAGTGGGTTTTCTCCTGGTACTCTGATATCTTTCACTGTCTGAAAACACACACGTTTTGGTTGTTTTCTAGATGTGAGAGTGAGAGTGAGTGGTGTGTGTGTGTCCTGTGATAGACTGTAGATCTGTCCAGGGTGTTTTCCCTGCATTCACCTTGTGAATGGTCAGAAAGGCTCCAGCAAACCCTGCAATACTGTTAAGGTATAAACAGGTAAGATGATGAATGGATGAATGGCTTACAACTTCTTCTGCACTAACTCAAGTCAAAGTCAGGTTACTTGAGTTGTTTCAAAAGAGACAAAACAAAATGTTTGTTGTGATCGGATACAATATCCATGAATGTGTGAAAATTCCTTATTAGCTCTAAGTCTCATTATAAAGGTCAATTTACTTATTGGTTTTGCTTATTTTTTCATTTCACTAATTTAGTTTAATCAGTGTTGATTTAGAGGACTTGAGATGTTTCTGTGACTTTACTGAAGTAGTTTTTTTTTCTCTGTTCAATGAACAACAATAATCCATAGTCGACACAATGGTGATATTCTGATTATAGTGATAGCGTCATGTCTCAGGTGTTATATAGCTATACCTGTAAAACTAACAGGCCACTGGTGCAGACAGATTAGCTGTCTGCAGCACCATGCATATTAACCTACGTTAATGGAATGTATGTATGAATGGAAAGTTAATGTTGGAATGTATCTTCTCAGAATTTATTATTGCATACTTTTATTGCAAAATTGTATATTTTGTGGAAGTCATGTGACCTTCTTGTGTGTCAATGAAAGTGATGAGCGCCTAGCAGCAGGAATGTAAGTGAGACAGAAAATAAAGGCTGTGTCTGAAACCACCCCCTAACCCCTACACAGGCCCTACTTAACGCCATTTAGATACTCTCTGAATGTGCAGTGAAGAAGATGTAGGGCACTGATATGAACTGGCATTTAAAACAAATAAAGTTGAAGTTGTTGACTCAATGTATCCCACAATGCACCTGGATTCCAAGTGTACATCTGATGGTCACTAGCTGGAGCCTTATATCCCGTCATGCTCTGCGGTCGGACAGCGGGAAGGGAGCATGGATAGGAATGAATGGGCCGGGATGTTTAGTCCTATCCAGGTCTTATAACAGATCCATGATGGATAGGAATGAATGGGCCGGGATGTTTAGTCCTATCCAGGTCTTATAATACATCCACGGAAGAGAGAGACAACAGCTGACTCAGCACAGCAGCTGCAGTAAATTACCCCTTCATGAACTTTGTGATATGCGAATGGATATATTAATGAAATTCACAACAACTAGTTGTTTAATATTTTCCAAAGTTCTACCGTCATTGTGTTTCCTGCCAATCTGGTATGTATTGTACAACAATAGTGACATCATCCTGGGTGACATGCGTTCAAGTGTCTGACAGTATTTGCTGGTAATTGAGGGCACCATGTAGTGCAATATAAATAGTACCGTATGTGGGGGTAGGGAGTAGGGGCTAGGGGTGGTTTTGGACAGAGCCAAAGAGAAGAGACAACAGAAGAAAATAAACTTTTATTTTTTCCTCCTAGAATAAATGATGTAGCAGAAAGCACAACATTACGTTAGCACTGAACTGTATAACTTATATACCTCTACTGCTAGGTTGACCTGCACAGTCGCTGATTCGGCTGCTTTGTCCCCTCCGGTTAAAACTGTCCCCGAAAATGTCCCCGATTTTGAATGGGAGAGAAAAAAGTTGCACAGAGATAAGAGGACAAAGAGTGAGAACCTCACTCAAGGTTGGGTGTCCCAGATTTTGGAGATCAAAATATGTTATTATACACCTCATAGCCCTGCTCAGGGAGGTCACATGTCACTGATATTTTATCATAAAAATATCCTTGAATGTTGATGACAAAGAATATTGATGTCATACAGCTTTAATAACACAATATATTTGGGAAGTTCAATAAAAAGCAATTTGACAGTAGCTTTGAATTTGGGACTTTTCTGAATTTTTCAGGATGCCTTGTCACTGTACCCAACCCCCAGCCCCCCACCCTTCCTTGTTTTCAGGTTATGATATCATGTTATCATATCCTCTCTAGGGATGATTCATATCCTATTTATTACCCTAAAGGTTTCCGTGGACAATGGGAGAGGAAAAAAAGCTTCATGGAAGAGATACAGAGGGAGAGGAAAAGAAAGTGAAAGCTGTTGAACCCCTCTCGAACAGCCCAGCCCCCACCGCTCGAGGCTGGAAAATACCCTTGCAATTTGCAGACGGTGGGGAGGGGGGGTTCAATGGCTTTCTCTTTCTCTTTCTGCTCAGCTTTCTCTCCCAAACAAGGTGAGGATATTTTAGGGATTTGTCCACAGAAACTTGTGGATCTGAATCACATCCAGAGAGGTGGACAAATTATAGCTTTGGGGGCGGGGTGGGGGTGGGGAGATGGGACTGCATAAATACAGATTCAGGAGAACCGACCGTTCACGTTTCCATTTGATATCCATCTTTGATTGGCTCTACACAGGTGTTGGAAGAGGAAAGCATGTCTGTGTCAAGGTAAAGACTTGAATTCTTTGTAAAAGTTGAGGTGATAGTGCTGAGTCAAATGAGGGGAAAGCAGCTGTTAAATCCAGTAATTAAGAAAACAAATGTATGAAATACATTGAAATGTGTTATTAGGCAACAAGCTGAAGTTGTTTGACTTTTTTAATATGTTGTGAATACTATCGTATTGTACTTATCCATCCCCCCTACTGAACTGTGTTGCTCTGGGGTTATTCTGTGGCTCTTGGTGGTCACTGTGAGATCATTTTGTATCTGCTTAGATCCATTTTTCTCTTTGTGTCTCGACAGTCATCATGTTACACATTAAATGTTAAACTAAATGTTTCCAGCATCCTGTAAACAGCATGTGTGCACAAATTGTACATGCCTATGTATGTTGCATGAATGCATGCAGATGTGAGCTGGTGGGAGGTTTGTCACTCGTCTTGATTAGGTGGTGAGGTGTAAAGGACACCAACACGGGTGGGAGTCATGATAATACAGCGAAGGAACCTGTGATCCTTTCTGGGAGGTTGAAGACGATCCTCGCTTTCTGTGGGATTCTATCAAGTCGTGTATTTTGCCAGATGATTGTGATGAACCCTCTGTTGACAGAAAAAATTAGTCAAAAGTAAAATCAACTATGATAATGGACTCCACCATGACACCATGATTATATGTGTTTTGTGCCTCAAATGTTTGAAAAGATACACGTGTACAGCCTTACAGATAAAAGAGTTATTAAAAGTACATATGACATCATTGAGATGTGATCAGTAAAGTCAATTGGTCAGTCCTCAGCTGTCAATACTACTCGCCATAGTCATGGTGACTGTACATTGACTGTGTATGTCTGTGTGTGTGTGTGTGTGGGAACATCGACTCAGAATTCTCAATTTAAAATCAGAATTCCAACTTTTTTCTCATAATTCTGACTTTAAATTCTGAATCGATGTTCTGAAAAAAAAAAAGTCAAGACTCAATTTTTTTTCCCACAGTAGCCCTAATCCTCTTCCGTATAGATGTGATGCAAGATTTACCTAAAAATATAGTCATTGTAAATTTTGAGAAGTACTGTGCATCTGAAAATCTAAAGTTTTCATAGTTTTGATTGTCCATCCTTTGATGGCACAAAGAACTGAAGTGAACTATAATCTGAATTCACTTCTGTATTTTGAACACTCTGGTTTGGAGAATCGGCCACATGGTTGTTGAGTGGTTAGCACCGTTGTCTCACACCAAGATGGTTGCTGAGTACACATGATTGCATGTGTGAGTGGGTTTTCTCCTGGTACTCCGATATCTTTCACCGTCTGAAAACACACACGTTTTGGTTGTTTTCTAGATGTGAGAGTGAGAGTGAATGGTGTGTGTGTGTCCTGTGATAGACCGTAGATCTGTCCAGGGTGTTTTCCCTGCATTCACCTTGTGAATGGTCAGAAAGGCTCCAGCAAACCCTGCAATACTGTTAAGGTATAAACAGGTAAGATGATGAATGGATGAATGGCTTACAACTTATCTTTCTTCTGCACTAACTCAAGTCAAAGTCAGGTTACTTGAGTTGTTTCAAAAGAGGAGAAACAAGATGTTTTTTCTTGCAGAACAAAACTGCAGGAGGCCCTGCGCTCATATACCACTGAAACCCTCAACTTCATCATCACGGCGAGAGATTTCTGCAGCTGCAGCCCCATATGGATGATCAGGAGGGAGACGGAGCTGGAGAACATGATGAGCATCAAGACCAGAGTCAACGTAAAGCCGAACCAAGGCACAGAGGAGAAAGATGAAGGGAAGGCTGCGGAGGAGTACCTGTCCAGCTTGGCATCTTTGTCTGCTGACAGCAGGTGGGCGGAGCTGGAGAAGGAGCTGGAGGCCACGCTGGAGACCATGCTACAGGGCCTGAAGGAGCTCAACAGCTTCACTGATGCCCTGGAGAAACTGGCCATCACCTCATACCACGTCTTCCAGGAGGAGAATGGGGGGCAGTGCCTGCCTGAGGATGTGGGCCTGGAGGACATTCAGCCGGTCATCATCATTGCACGGATAATCTGTCCCCGACTCCTGGAGTTCAAAAGAGACGTCAGCGTCTTCTTCCAACCCAGGCTTCAGAATTTAGAGGTTATGGCCTCTCAGCTGGAAAAATACATGGAGACCGTCCAGGGTATCTGTAACATCCTGGAGATAATGTTTGAGTTGAGTATTCATTGAGATCACTCTTTTTAACAACAGGTGAAGTATGCCTAACTGCACCTCTTTTCTTGGCACTGTGAAGGTATACATTCCTGTGACCGTTTGTCTAAGACCAGACAGGGCAGCTTAAAAAAACAGATGCATCAAAATTCTGAGAATTGTGGTTTTTACACCTCGTTTAGGAACTTTGACCCTGAGAAGTTGAATGCGAAGGCTGCAGTGGAGCTTTACCTGGATCTGTCTGAGAACGACATAGAGAACATGCTCAGTCACATCATCCAACTGGGAGAGATCAGGTAAGCTTCACGACAGAGACACAGATACAGAGATACACCCAGCTCATGAGCTTTAGAGGAGGAAGTGCAGGAGCTCAGAGGTTGCAGACAACATTATGGTTCTGCATCCCATTGTACTTTCAGATGTGTCTGTATCTGTTTTCCCCTTTTCTTTTATCAGGATGAACCCAGACTCCTGGATGGTTTTCCTGTTCCAGGACGAATTATGTTCTACTTTCATCCAGGAGTTCAACGAGCGTCATCCTCGGATGCTGAAGTTCCTGGAGGAACTGGAGGACGCTGCTGTCCAGCTGGACAGGATGAACAAGGGAGCAAAGATCTCCAGCGTGGTGGGCAGCTCCGTGGGGGCGGTCGGGGGCGTTCTCTCCATCGTGGGTCTGGCGTTGATGCCGGTGACCGCTGGGTTGTCTCTGGGTCTGACCGTGACCGGGCTGGGAATGGGAATCACCAGTGGAGCTAACAGCCTGGTCACCACCGCCACAGAGATAGGAGTGAACCGCACGCAGCAGAGCAGAGCCAACGAGGTCTTCAAGAACTTCATGGAGGACGTGGAGGCTCTCCAGGGGTGTCTGGAGGATGCCATAGAAAACGCCTCAGTCAACTCAGCCCGGGATATGGTTGCGGGAGTAGGGAAAATAACAGCAGGTGTTGGAAGTGTTGCCAAGTCAGTTTTAAGTTCTGCTCAAGCTATGAGGGTTTTAAAAATCAACAGAGCATTAGCAGGGGTTGGTAAGGCAGAAAGTGTCACTTCTGTCATCAGCCAGACCGCAGCCAGAAGTTCTCTCGCTCTGTCCAAGGTGGCCCGAGCCGGCCTCATCGGAGTCAACGCCCTGTTCCTAAGCATGGACATCTTCTTCATCTGCAAAGACAGCATCAGCCTGGCCAAGGGCAGCGAGACCGCGCTCTCCCAGTTCATCCGAGTCAGGGCGGCGCTCTGGAGCTCTGAGATCGACGCCTGGAAGAAGATCCATGAGTGTCTGACTGCAGATCAACCAGCAGCAAGGAGGAAGCAGGAGCTCCTGGATCAGCTGTTTTACCCCGAGCTGGAGTGAAGATGGGATGAGGAGCAGGATGAAGAACAGGAAGAAAAGTTGTATAGATGCTCAGCAAGCAGAGCTGATAAATGTGATTAGATACGAGATCCAAGTATGTGTGAATATTCCTTATTAGCTGCAAGTCTCAAGAAAGATTTTGAAGAACGAAAGAAAGATTTTTAATTTGCCTCAGATTAGATTAATTTCAGAAAATGTTCTTACATGTGTGAATTGTCAATAAAAGTCAATAAAGTCTGCAAAGTGTATTATTATATTCTGATCGTAGTGACGGCTTCACGTCTCCAGTGTTATCACTATATGTGTAAAACTAAAAAACCAATAAAATGTAAAACCTTTATACTAACTGATCGGAGGTTTGCTTAATGCTACACTGGTGGAAACAAAACGAGGCCAGCTAACAGATCAGCTGTCTGCAGCACCAGGTTAGTAGGTAGATCTTTATTCATCCTCCACCATTTACAGCACTGTTGATAAACATATAGGTCATAGATGCGGCAGCAAGAAAACCAGGGTACCAAGGGTCCCAGTGTAAAACTGGAAAAGGATACAGTAGAATAGAAAGGAAAGAATAAAGAGGAGAAAAAGAGGAGAAATATATATATGTGTGTGTGTGTGTGTGTGTGTGCGTTTGTGCTGAGATATTGATATAGATGCGTATTAAATTATGTAAGCTGTAGCACTAAACTATATCATTCATGATACTAATTATTATTATGTTCACAACTTAAAACTCATGCACCTCATCTCTCTGCTCAGGGAGGCTGTTCATGTCACTGATCTTTTACTGTAAAAATGTCCTTGAATATTGATGTCTTTAATATTAATAATAAGCTTTAATAACACATCATGTTTTCAGTTCACAGAAGAACAGCTTTCATACAGTTTGGGTGTTTTTGTGGGGTTTATGTGCATTTTAACTTAAATCAACATGCTCCTTCACTTAAACAAGTTCTTGAGGATATCTAGTGTTTTTCCCCCAAAACAAAACATTTTTCAAAATGTCTCCAGCTCTAAGGCTGGAGGCTTTTCAGCCAATGTGAGAGACGTTTCAGTGCTTAGCTCCCCGGTCCACAGAGATGGTAAAACTATCAAGCAATAGAAAAAAATGCCATCCTTTTCACCCACTCCCACCTAAGCAGCCAGTCAAAGTGACCTGACTCTACTTTCATTTAAATTCACTTCCTTTTCATCTCTCACACACCCATACGCTTTTCTACATAGGGCTGCTAATAATAAAAGCTGAGGCGGCATCTCGTCTCTAGTCTGTTACAATTTTTCATCCCACAAAGCCACTGAAAGTCTTTCACACCTTTTCAAGAATAATTTCCTCTGAAAACTGTGAGTCGAGACCGGCAACAGGTGTAACAGATGAACTTGTTTTTTATACTTATCAAAGCTAATGTCCCTTCAACTATTTTGACTTTTCAAAGTATCAACAACAGAAAACAGTGTAGTTCAGTAAACTGGACACTGACTGCAAAAGTGAAGTAAAATGTCTCTGTCTTTAAAACATGCTTCAACAGAGACTTATTCAATACGATCATGTTCAATACTTGTTTTTCATCTCACCACTGGGAAGGTTCTGGTGCTGCAGCTGTGGACAGTGACAGACAGAAGTAGATCAGTACACAATAAACCATTGTATGGCCGCACTATCCATGTGAGTGCATTTTGAGATTAAATATTCACAGAGGCTTGATGATCTCTGTCTGAGGCTGCAGACACAACTGATTTCCTTTTTCTTTAAACTATTCATTTTCTCTCTCAAACTTTGTCAGTTCCATCAAGTAAAATAAAAGATCAGACAAATACTGCTCCTCCAAAGAGAAATTCTTGAAGCCCTCCGCTTTGGATCAAGAATGACTAGAATTTTAACAGCAAATAAATCCTGTTACGTTTTTTTTCCAGCTTGATCTTTCCCTGAAGTGACTCCAGTTTTCTTAAAAAAAAAACAGGAAATATTGCCTTTACCCACTGGAGCTGTACACACTTGGGTACAAAGATTGTCTCTGGGGACATTTTGACTGGGTAGTTAAAATCACAGTCAAAGACTCACATTTCATTTCACTGTTGACTCATCTAAGCACTAAAACATTCAAAGACCAAAGTTGAAATAATCTCAGACACATTTAAAATGAGATGAAAGTTTAATGTCAGATCTTCAGTGATGGCGGATCATTTGTGATGGTGAGGACACAAAGTCTATACAGAGAGTGAAGACAACAGGATGGTCAATACAAATAAAACCACATTTGCAACATGGGTTGTCATTTTTATTGGATGGCAAACAGACTGATTAAGTTGAATTAAGGATCAAAGATGAATATCTATTACTAGCAGCTTAATACTACTTATTACAACCCTGTTTGTCAGTTCCACTACGTAAGATAAGACATGTACTTTTATTTACCCCTAAACAGAAATGTAAACACACAGAAAGAGAAAGACATTATCATCTCGACAATAATGCAGGACAATCTTTAAAATGTCAGTAAACTTTAAGGAAGTTTGTGCAGCAATAAATATCCAAAGATAAGATAAGCTAACCCTTTATTAACCCTAACCCTCACACGAGCTTCCACTACCACGCGGCTCGCGGCTCTCACAACCAGGAAGTTTGTGGTGTAGCAGCTGCAGCGGATTGGATGGTGAGAGATAAAAGTAGATCATCATAGCAGTAAGTTAATTTTATGGACACACTTGTAAATTCCAGAGAGGTGGAGATATGAGCACAGGGGTGGGTGGGCGGGGGTAGGGCTGAGAGGTACTTTAACTATAAATACAGATTCGGCAGAGACAATTGTTCAGATTTATATTTGATATCCATCCTTGACTGGTTCTAAGAAGGTGTTGGAAGAGGAGAGCATGTCTGTGTCAAGGTAAAGACTTGAATTCTTTGTAAGAGTTGAGGAGATACTGTTGAGTCAAACTAGGAGAAAGCAGCTGTTAAATAAGAAATCAAACATATTGAAGACATTGAAATATGTTATTAAGGAACAAGCTGAACTTGTTTGACTTGTTTAGTATGTTGTGAATATTATTGTATCATGCTGATCCATCCACCCTCTACCTGGACTGTGTTGCTCTGGGGTTCTCCTTGCATCTTTGTGGTTACTGTGAGATCATTTTGTATCTGCTTAGATTCATTTTCCTCTTTGTGCCTCGACAGTCATCATGTTACACATTAAATGTTAAACTAAATATTTCCTGCATAAACAAGATGTGTGCATTGTGCCTGGGTGGGCATGCCTAACTGTATGTATGTTGCATGAATGCATGCAGATGTGAGCTGGTGGTAAGGTGTCAAGGACACCAACACGGGTGGGAGTCATGATCACGCTGCACAAAGTCCCAGGTAGCAGCAAGGCCCAGGGCACCAGAGCGACCTCAGCCTGGCTTATATGAATTTCTTTAGATGATATTTATTCCAATATTTAAGCATTAACGAAAAAAGAAGACATGGGAATATACTCTTTTAAAGCTTCCAGTGTCTTAAGCTTTCAAATAAAAAGCTGTGGGGGGGTCCCTGCTGAATGCTCCTCATAGGGTGGAAATTAGCAGCATACTGGTTAGCGTATTACTTAATCTCAGATTCTCACATTTCTGATTGTACCTGAACATTGATCAAAAACATGTACATATATATTTTAAGGACTATCCTCCTTTTCTCTTGTCTGTTTTTTTTTCCTGTGCTTTTTTATTTTTCCGTGATTCCTGGTCTGTTGGGGCAGGAGTACAAAGAATCACAGACGAGCGCAAAGGATCATGGTTGTTGTAGTACTGCCTAAAGCCAGGGCCACCTCTGCCTACATGCAGAACACACACAGTGTGTAGGGCCCCGCGATCCAACAGGGGCCCCTACTCGATAGGATGTCAGCGTGAGGCAGGAGGAGAGAGAGGAGACCTTTTGTCATGTCGTAATGTGACACTGCATGCACCATGGTCTGGTCAGTCTGGTGTGCATGCGTACATGCATTGCAATCGTCTGAACACCTGTTCAGGGAGAATTCTGAGAATTCACCCTATTCAGTTAAGATATAAGCAGGGATGATAATGAATGGTTTAAAGCAGATCTTTCTTCTGCAACTCAGGTTGAATACAGGTCAACTGTAGTTGTTTCACAACAGCCACGATTTGGTTTTAAAACCGGATGTTTTCTCTTGTAGGAGGAAACTTCAGGAGGCCCTGAGGAGGTACAGCACAGAAACCCTCACCTACATCAACACGGTGAGAGATTTCTGTGGCCGTAGCTCCCAGTGGATACAAGCAAGAGACGGAGAACTACACAAGATGGAGGACATCAAAATTAGAGCTGATGGAATCCAAAAAAAGCCAAGCAACAGCAGGTGGGCGGAGCTGGAGAAGGAGCTGGGCTCCACGCTGAAGGCCACGCTGCAGGGCCTGAAGGAGCTCCACAGCTTCAGCGAGGCCGTGGAGAAGCTGGCCGTCACCTCACACCACGTCTTCCAGGAGGAGGACGGGGCGCTGCTCCTGCCCGAAAACATCTATGTGTGTCTGGTCATCGTCTCCGCAC
This sequence comes from Karalla daura, assembly GCA_029224185.1. Taxonomy (NCBI): domain Eukaryota; kingdom Metazoa; phylum Chordata; class Actinopteri; order Chaetodontiformes; family Leiognathidae; genus Karalla; species Karalla daura. The sequence continues at coordinate 2,415,857 of CM055203.1, read as the reverse complement.
AGAGAATCTGCCCCCTGCTGCTGGAGTTTCAAAGAGATGCCAGCGTCTTCTTCCTGCCTCGGCTGCAGAACATCGAGGTGCTGGCCTTTCAGCTGGACAGATACATCCAGACCACCCAGAGGATCTGTGACAACCTGGAGACCATGTAAACAGAGTTCTTTTTTAAAATAACTTTAAAGAACAGGGCAGCTTAAAAAAAACACATGAATCAAAATTATGAGAATTTTGTGTTTTGCAGCTCACTTACAGACTTTAACCCTGAGAAGACTAATGTGAAGGCTGCCCAGGCGCGCAGCCTGTCTGAGAACGATATCCAGAACATGCTCCGTCACATCGTGCAGCTTGAAGAGATCAGGTAAGCTTCATGACAGAGATGTATACATGAAGATGCTGCTACTGCTCCATCTTAATTCCTTGGTCTTAAGCTTCAGGGGAGGTTGCTCCAGACCTGAGAGGCTACAGTCGACATCGTGGTTCTGAATTTCATTGTGTTGTTTTGAGATGTGTCTCTGTATCTGTTTTCCCCTTTTCCTTTATCAGGATGAACCCAAAGTTCCGGATGGTTTTCCTGTTCCAGGATGAATTATGTTCTACTTTCATCCAGGAGTTCAACAAGCGTCATCCTCGGATGCTGAAGTTCCTGGAGGAACTGGAGGACGCTGCTGTCCAGCTGGACAGGATGAACAAGGGAGCAAAGATCTCCAGCGTGGTGGGCAGCTCCGTGGGGGCGATTGGGGGCGTTCTCTCCATCGTGGGTCTGGCGTTGATCCCGGTGACAGCTGGAGTGTCTCTGGCTCTGACCATGACCGGGCTGGGAATGGGAATCACCAGCGGAGCTAACAGCCTGGTCACCACCGCCACAGAGATAGGAGTGAACCACACGCAGCAGAGCAGAGCCAACGAGGTCTTCAAGAACTTCATGGAGGACGTGGAGGCTCTCCAGGGGTGTCTAGGGGAGGCCATGACACAGGAGTCAATAGTGGAGTCGGATCCAGATTTAATGCAATTAGTCTATAAAAATAAACATCGTGTAGCAACAATACAAAAAAATATCTCAGTCGTGAAGTCTCTTAAAATCAAGAATGTAGGCAGAGGTGCTGCTGCTCTGTCCAAGACGGCCCGAGCCAGCCTCATTGGAGTCAACGCCCTGTTCGTGGGCATGGACATCTTGTCCATCTGCAAAGACAGCATCAGCCTGGCCAAAGGCAGCGAGACCGTGCTCTCCCAGTTCATCCGAGCCAGGGGGGTGCTCTGGAAATCACAGATTGACGCCTGGAAGAAGATACGTGACTGCCTGACTGCAGGTCAACCAACTGCGAAGAAGAACCAGGAGCTCCTGGAGACGCCATTTTACCCCCCAAAATGGTCCGGGACATATTTACTCCGGGGCCTATGGACGTTTCTGCTTTACTTGTTCTTACTCTACCTCTTTCTCCCTCTCTCTCTCTGCGCTTTGTACAACTTTTTTTCTCTCCCATTCAAATCTGGGACATTTTCAGGGACAGTTTTAAATGGGGACAGGACACATTGGACCCTGGGAGACGTATAGGGTAATAAACAGGATATGAATCACCCCCAGAGAGGTGGAGAAAGGATAACAAGGAAGGGTGGGCGTGGTTGTGGGGGGTAATTTTCAAATTCAGATTCAAGAGAGATGATCGATCAGGTTTCTATTTGATCGATCCTTGACTGGTTCTATGCAGGTGTTGTAGTTAAGGCAAAGGTAAGGTAAAGTTAAGAAGGTTAAGGTAAAGTCACATTGTCCAGCTTGAAAAGTTAAAGTTAAGGTAAAGGCTTTAATTCTTTATACTGCTGAGTCAAATGAAGGGAAAGCAGCTGTTAAATCTGGTAAATAAAAAAACGTATTAAACAAGCATATTAAATACCTTGAAATATGTAATTAAGCAACAAGCTGAACTTGTTTGACTTGTGTAAATATTTTGAGAATACTATCGTATCGTACTTATCTGAGCTGTGCTGCTCTGGGGTTATTCTGTGGATCTTTGTGGTCATTTTGTATGTGCCTAGATTCATTTTTGTCTTGACAGTCATCACACACGTTGAATGTCTGAATGACACATTAAACGTTAAACTAAATGTTTCCTGCATCCCATAAACAGCATGTGTGCACTGTGTCTGGCTGTGTGTATTGTATGGTGCACAGAGCTGTCATTTTTACTTCTCTCCTTTACATTTTCACACTTTTATCTGTACATTCTACTCCTTACATTTACAAATATAACTTTGTAAAGAAAAATCTTTTTTGATTAATCATTTATCAATAAAGACTATTGATAACTTGCTTCTGAGTCATGAAGTTTTACACCATAACAATAATTATAGGCAGCTAATCATCATATTTTCTGCTCCATGAAACACAAGTTGTGTTGGTAGTAAGTAGATGGTAATAAGTTTCCTGATGATAAATTAGGTGTTTAACCGGAGAGACAAAATCATTGGACAATCATTAATTAGCCAATTTACTTATGAACACCTCATTTAACAGCCTCTCCTGCAGTTTGTGTCCTGATCTTTTGCTCTCTGATCCTCTTCTTCCTCCTCCTCCTCTTTCCTCTTCCTGGAAACGTAAAATTGATTAATGTGAATATTCTATATGTATAAAGCTTTTATTCAACATTAATTTCAATTTTAATTTGCGTCAGGCATACAAAATTATTAAATCTGTTCATAGATAGATAGATAGATAGATAGATAGATAGAAGATGGTAGAAAAACGTTTTAGTATATTTTATTCATTGAAATATAACATAGAGACACTGCAGTACCTCCCGTGGCCGCTAGAGAGGCGCAGGCTCTAAGAAGTGTAGTCCATAATAAAGTGTGAACTGAGGAGTTTGTGCGAAGGCTCAAAGTGAGACATCGATCACAGTTTACTGCCAACACGGAAGCGACGAAATCCGAAAGTCCTTGAACGCAGCACACACTTTCTTCCAGGTGAAACTCCAGGAGTGTCAGAGCTGTGCAGGGTATGAATCATCCTCAGGGACTTGGAGAGACGAAAACGAAACCTTAACGATCCAGAAATACCGACAGACAAAGAGTGAGAAGTCTGGATCAACTCAACACAACAGATTCCGTCATAAAGGCGATCGATCAGGTTCCCAGTCGCCATCGATCCTTGACTGAAGTTCCACATCGGAGGAGGAAAACATGAGCGCCTCAAGGTAAACAATCTGAATCTGTGAGAAACTCTGAGCTCGATACTGCTGACGCAGTTTAGGGAAAAGCAAATCCACTAAACAAGAAGACGTAAACCAGGATATGTTGGGTTAGAATATGTATTAAGCAACAAGCTCAGTCTTTTAGTTGTTGTTGTGTACTACTTGTTTAATCAACAAGATATTTACTAACTGGAGGACTTCCACTCAGTGACACAGCTGCTGCTGTCTTCGTACGTTTACTGTCCGCAGTTTTGCATTCAGCACTTCATACTTCACATCATTATTCAGTGTTGTAAGCAATGATTTCCTGTAGCACACCATAAGAATATGTGCAACAACCACAGTTACAACCGCCCCTGACTCGAAGCTTCCTGCGCCCTGTGATGAGAGGATGCAGACTGTGGCAGGAAGACATCACAGAGCTGACCGTCCTCAGTTCCTCTCACACGATGAAAATTCAACCGAAAAAAATCATAATTCAACCAAAAAATCATTGCATTTCAAAACATTTTGCTCAACAGAAACAACATGTAAAGTGTGCCATAGTTTGCCTCAAAATATAATGATAATGCATGTGAATTCTAAGTGCTACATATACGGTAATAGGAGGTGTTTTATTGTTTTACTGTGATTTTCTTCTGAGTGTGTGGACGGACAGGTCGAACAGGTCAGGTTGCTTCTTTCATCCTAGCCACAGTTTGGTTTTCTGACTGCGTGTTATCTCTTGTAGAGAGGAACTTCAGGAGGCTCTGAGCAGGTACGCAGCAGAAACCCTCGCCCACGTCGTCACAGTCAGGGATTTCTGCGCCCGCAGCTCCAAATGGATGCTGGGGAGGGAGACAGAGCTGCACATGATGGTGGACATCAAAACCCGCGCAGACAAAATCCACCTGAACCTGGACCACATCAGGAAGGCGGAGGACAAGGGCAAGGCTGCGGGGGAGTACCTGGCCAGCGCGGTGTCCATGTCGGCTGACAGCAGGTGGGCGGAGCTGGAGAAGGAGCTGGGCTCCACGCTGGAGGCCACGCTGCAGGGCCTGAAGGAGCTCCACAGCTTCAGCGAGGCCGTGGAGAAGCTGGCCGTCACCTCGCACCACGTCTTCCAGGAGGAGGACGGGGCGCTGCTCCTGCCCCAGGACGTGGGGCTGGACTACGTTCAGGTGGTGCCAAGAAAACCCTCCTTCACGGAGAATTCACTCGTGTTGGAGGAAGTAGTGTGATGTTTGACAATGAGGGTCCCCTCAGAGTGCGTGCATGCTGAGAGGTGCTTGTTGAAACAGTTTTTATGATGGTGTGTCTCCTGGTCACTAGGCCTGGGCGCAGAACCTGGACATACTATGAAGAAGAACAGGGCATCTGTAGACAGACTGTAATGTGGATGAACTTTGAGCATTGTTTGCACTGCTGCCTCGCTCCTCTTGTGGATATTTTCTAGATCTCTCTGGGGAAAGTGAAAAACTGAGTTCCTCATGTCTCTGATCTGTGGCTTCAACATCTAGGAAACCGTTTGGTACAAGAAAACAGATCATTAGAGTCTGAGGAAGACTTTACTACTAGGTTCCCAGCAGCAGGACACACAGTTCAGGCTACAGACTGCAACAAGTAAAGAAGATTGTCTAAAAGCTTCTACATGCACACATAATTTCCATCACGTCATCTCGGCCAAGATTAAAGGAAACCCTGTGTGACTCCAGCCTCGAGTCGGGTGAATTCTTGACTGAGTCTCGAGGCTGAAGTGGAACAGGGTTTCCTTTAACCCTGGCTGAGAGGAGCATGGTAGCACGGTGCACAATGCTCTCTCTTCAGTACTGTCTCCTATGTGCAGTCAGGGGGCCTCCTCATGCTCCTGGAGGTTATTATTAGTCTTGTTCTTCAGGGATGGGTCACATATCTATAGGTCCTAGGTTTTGATTTGTGACCTGGGTAGAACAGCAAGCACCTTCATAAACAGTCTTCTCCTCTCAACATGCATGCCCTCACCGCTCAGTGACCTCGGTGGACAATCAGAAGTCACAGGTTCTCATCATTCCTCTCTTCACCAGGTGGTCATCATCGCAGCGCGGATAATCTGCCCCCTGCTGCTGGAGTTTAAAAGAGACCCCAGCGTCTTCTTCCTGCCCCGGCTGCAGAACATAGAGGTGCTGGCCTTTCAGCTGGACAGATACATCCAGACCACCCAGAGGATCTGTGACAACCTGGAGAAAAGGTTGGCACAGTTCAGCTGTCCCTCCTCCTCTTTCCCTAACCCTAGCCCAGGTCCTTCAGCTAATCCACTGACTTTGTTTTAGCAGTTAAACCTAACTCTCATGCTTTTTACAGCTTGTTCAGTGACTTTGACCCTAAGAGGTCGACTGTGAAAGCTGCCGTGGAGCTCGACCCAGATCTGTCAGAGGACGATGTAGAGAAGATGCTCGATCACATTGTCCAGCTGGATGTGTTCAGGTCAGCTTCTCTACACATGGAAGGTGCTGTGCCCCTGTCTTAGAGGGGATGAAGCTAGTAAAGCAGAGGAAACTGAGGCTGAGACCGAGGCTGTTCCAGACTTGAGAGGCTTCAGGCTACATTATGTTTCTGAATTTCATTGTGTTGTTTTGAGATGTGTCTCTGTATCTATTTTCCCCTTTTCCTTTATCAGGATGAACCCAAAGTTCCGGATGGTTTTCCTGTTCCAGGATGAATTATGTTCTAGTTTCATCCAGAAGTTTGACGAGCGTCATCCTCGGATGCTGAAGTTCCTGGAGGAACTGGAGGACGCTGCTGTCCAGCTGGACAGGATGAACAAGGGAGCAAAGATCTCCAGCGTGGTGGGCAGCTCCGTGGGGGCGGTCGGGGGCGTTCTCTCCATCGTGGGTCTGGCGTTGATCCCGGTGACAGCTGGAGTGTCTCTGGCTCTGACCATGACCGGGCTGGGAATGGGAATCACCAGTGGAGCTAACAGCCTGGTCACCACCGCCACAGAGATAGGAGTGAACCGCACGCAGCAGAGCAGAGCCAACGAGGTCTTCAAGAACTTCATGGAGGACGTGGAGGCTCTCCAGGGGTGTCTGGAGGATGCCATGACACAGGAGTCAATCCTGGATATGGTTGCAGGAGTGGGAAAGATTGGATGGAAAATTGGAAGCATTGGAAGAACTATTGATTCAATCGTAGATTCTGTCTCTGCTATTAGATTGTTAAAAAGCGAAGAGGCGATAGCAGGGGCTGGTAAAGCGGTGGCTGGGGAAGTGAAGTCCATTGGCAGCACTTCCAGGCTGGCCTCAGATGTCCCGGACATCGGCCAGGCCGCAGCCAAAGGTCCTCTCGCTCTGTCCAAGTCTGCCCGGGCCGGCCTCATCGCAGTCAACGCCCTGTTCCTAGGCATGGACATCTTCTTCATCTGCAAAGACAGCATCAGCCTGGCCAAGGGCAGCGAGACCGTGCTCTCCCAGTTCATCCGAGCCAGGGCGGCGCTCTGGAGCTCTGAGATCGACGCCTGGGAGGAGATCCACTACTGTCTGACTGCAGGTCAACCAGCAGCAAAGAAGAACCAGGCCTTACTGGATCAGCCCTTTTACCCCGAGCTGGACTGAAGACAGGTGTTCCTCATCTGCTTCAAGTCTCATCATACAAATCAACTTATTCATCTTTTTGTTCTCTTCAGGAATGAATTAAATCCAGTTCTGGTAACCAGGTACAACCAGTTCTCATTCAATCTGCGCTTTATCACTCTTTTCTATTTTTCTATCAGTTCTGTATTTTCTTGAAAGATGTTTTTTTACCGTATGAATTAAATCTGATGATTCAGAAGGCTCAGTGTGTCAGCATCTGTTTTTACAGCAGGATCATGTTTCACTGCATCATTACAGACTAGGAGCTGGGGCACGGAGGCCTGGGAGCCCCAACATCAGAGCTGGACCTCACAGCTTCTTCTTTGAGAGAACAGAATTTCACTCTTTATCCATCACAACAGGGACGTTTCAGAGATGTGGGGATTGAACTCATAGTTTCACATATGCAAAGCATGTTCCCTACCACTGAGCTACATCCTCTTCATGAGGTCAACTTCCTCCTGGAGAGGCCGTAAAACCAGAAACATTACAGTCATAAATATACTCAGATGGCCAATCGTCTTTATTGAATGTCAAAAGGAAGTTCATCATCTTTCTGCACAGTGAGGGCAGCTTTGGTCGCTGGAGCAGAGTCCACGCTTCAGTTCTCTTCATCTGCAATAAGAAGAAATAAAACACGTTCAGCTGGAAGTTTGGCATCAGCTCCAAAACAGCTGTCTAAACAGGACAGGTCAGAGCTACAGAGAAAATAATACTGGAGCTACAGCAACAACTCTGGCAACTCTACACACTGTTCTCTGCCTTCATTTCCTCTGCTGTTTAGATGTTTCCTGATGATGGTGTTTCTGTGAATGGAGTCTAGGGGGGTAAATCCACTGTGTTCCATTTCTTAAACAATGCAGCTCAGGTATAAAACACAATAGTTAAAGACATTTAAAAACACCACACCTCCTGCAGTTTGTGTCCTGACCTCTCACTCTCTGAACCTCACCTTCCTCCTCCTCGTCCTCCTCTTCGTCCTCTTCCTCCTCCTCCTCATCAGAGCTGAAGGTCCCATCAGGCAGGCTGTACACGCGGATCACTTGCTGTTGACAGAAAACGCCAAAAACTCAGCCTGAGGCATCAGAGCACACAGACGGCGTGTGTGTGTGTGTGTGCGTGTGTGCGTGCGTGTGTGTATGTGTGTGTGTATGTGTGCGTGCGTGCGTGCGTGCGTGCGTGCGTGTGTGCGCTCACCTTGTTGGGGTCCTTGAGGATCAGGTACTTGCCCTCGTCCAGCTTGCGGCAGATGTCGATGACGCAGCGCAGGATGCCCCAGGCGTTCTCCATGCTCAGGTTGATCTGGCTGGCGAACTCGTTGGGTTTGAACTGCTGCGTGCCCAGGATGACGTGACGCGCAGAGTCCTTCACATGGTAGCGCGACACGTACCTGGAGGGGGGGGGCAGGGGGTCATATGCTGGATCAAACATCTGAACAATCAGGCTTCCAACATCCATTTTCAAGGTTGTAGCATTTGTGATTACTTCATTGTTAGTCCCACAAACGGAACGTTTGACCATCATCTGTGACCTGCTGTGTGAGAGGAACTTACAACAGAGACTACAACCCAGTCCTTCAGGTTACAACAGCCTGAGCAGCTTATTCATACGTTCTCAACACTGTAACTCTCTTTTAAAAGACACAGCAGCCTGACATTAAACCCAGAGCAAAGCCATGGTTTTAGACTCCTTTCATTACTGTGAAATGTTGAGATGTTTGCTTGGAGCATAAAGCATCGCTGAGCACTTTTTACAGAACTGAAACATTTTCCCAGCCTTGAAAACACAGCAGCTGTGAGTGAGTGTTTGTCCCTGAACTCAACAGAAGAACAGTTTGCCTCGACCTCTGACAGCCACTGGTTTGCTCCTCACCCCAGTTTGAGGTACTCGGACCCGGCCAGCATGGCGCAGCAGGTCCAGCGGGCCAGTTTGTAGCTGTTGTTCTTCAGCTCGGTGGCCAGGACGGCTCCTCTCTGCGAGTCCAGCTTCTGGCGCCAGTCCACGCCGTTACAATACTGAGGAGGAGAGAGCAGGCCTTTAGCAGGACTCCACAGAGGACCCAGACATGTTTCTGTCACCTGGTTACTCTGTTTGGCCTCAGGGCACAATGAGGAGAAACTGAGCATTGTCTGGTGGGAGGGTTTACTCTCACGTCTCACTCTGTGAGTCATGATCAGGTTTACTCTCCATTGCCCAAGTTGCTGATATTTACGATACTCGTGGTCTAGAAATGAAGTCCATGATTCATTTGATAGAAATGGTTGATCAGACTGGAACTGAGCCTCACCCTGGAGTCCCACTCGTTCAGCGTCTTGATGTTGATGAAGGACACCTCTCCGTTGGCGCCGGTCATCACGCCGTCGTGCTCGCAGCGCACGATCAGATCGATGTCTTCCCCGAGCTTCCAGTGACGGTACCTAAAAACCACAGACACAAACCGTCAGCATCCCAGAGCAGCCTCTCAGTGGCAGCTGGAAGCTCTGCCCGCGACCTCTGACCTGTAGGCGACGGACGCCACCTCGCTCTTGTCCATGTCCTCCTCCACGAACGGGTTGCTGTTGGGGAACTTGTGGCGCTCTCCACCCTGAGCACAAGAGGACGAACATGCAGGAGGTGACCTGGACCTGGATTCCCCTCTCATTGTGTGCGTGTGTGTGTGCGTGCGTGCGTGTGCTCACCATGCGTAGACACTGCTGGCTGAAGTTGTGGTTGATGTACGTGGCCTCCATGGCCAGGTTACGGGGGGAGTTGAAGGAGTTGCCCTCGTCCTGCGGCGGCTCGTTGGCCGTCTCGCTCACAGTGAGCAGGTCTGAGGGACAGAGACAGCGTGAGTTTGGTTCAGAGGTTAGCAGACACAACACTAAATGTACTCATGCAATTCAAATTGATCATTAATGATGGTCATGTAATGTCATCTAGCGATCAGTGCTAGATGACATCAGTGCTAACAACAAAATGCAGATACAGTGATGGTTCCCAAACTTAACTATTTGTTTGCATATTGCACTATGTTAAAGCATTACTGCATGTTTCTCTATACTGATTAACCCTCGTTTTTCACACGGTATAAACAGTGAGCTCTGAGCCTCACCAAAGTCAGAGTTGTCCCTCTTGTCGAAGAACAGCTTGTTTCCCACTCTCTGCACGATGATGTCCCAGGAGTTGACGGAGCGCGTGCAGCACATCAAAGTGGCCAAGATGGCGTCGGTGGCAAACACGTTGCCCTGAGTCTTAGCCAGCTGCAAGGAGAACACACACACACACACACCCCTGCGGTTAGAGACAGCCGGAGCACCAGGCCGGGCTGCGTGCGAGTGTGGAGGCGTGCGGGACCTTGCGGATGACGGGATCGTCGGTGGTGGTGACGGTGTGGAAGATCCTCTTGATGCTCTTCAGCTGCTTCTCGTTGCGGGTGGTGATGCGGTCGAAGGCCTTGTCGTAGTACTCCAGCGCTCCGCAGCACTCGCTGCAGGACACGGGACAGGAGTTTTATCTTTTATCTTCATGAAAACCAGAACGAATCGGACGAGAGGCGGCAGCCAGCGTGTCTGAGTCACTCACATGTCCACCGGGTCGGCCACCTCCATGTATCTCATCTTCATCAGTCTGGGGAAGTCCATCTCCTCCTTCACCTCCCAGTCGCTCCTGACCTCCACAGAGGAGTCTCTTGGCTTCAGCTGAGCCTGACAGAGCAGGAGTGTATGAGTATAGGAGCCTCACACTTACACACATTTCACAACATGGCATCAGACATGAGACATGTCTCAGACATGTGCAATCTGTTCTGTTTCAATGATTTTAAGTTAACAAACACTTTGTCTGTTCCATGGTTATCAGTGTTGGAATGGAATGAATACATTTATTTGGGAGCACAGACCCTGGGACTGTCTGAGAGACAAGTTGAGTTCTACAACATTTTTAAGTAATCCAGTGATCACCTCCAGTCTAAACGTAACATGGAGGGAAGAATAGCTTTCAGAAAGCCATGTGATATACTTCATTCTTTTTTAGATGAGATGGTTTTTATAAATTAAAAAGGGCAAACATGAAACAAAAAATGTGTCTGCTTGCCTTACTTGATTGATTTTGTCAACTATGATTTTAATAATTAATACTTTAATGTTAATAATTTACTGTCAGTAATCATTTAAGTGAATAATGAAATAAAAAAAATACGAATCATTTATTTTAATTCCAATCTTTCCAGTATATATTCTCTGTAAAGTACCATGGATTGTGTAAGAATGGCGCTAGACAAACAAACTTCATCATTCCATCATGTTTGAGCAGCTGTGAGTTGAAGTGAAGCCCCTCACGTACCTGAGATTTCTGGTCCCACTTCTGACGGACCCCAAACTGCTTCTGGAACTTCTTCTGCAGCCGCATGCGATCCCTGAGAAAGACGGACGTTATGGTGACGTCGAAGACTAAAAGTAAGCTCCAGTAAACAGATGCTCCAGAGGACGCCAGGCGAGGCTGAGCCTTCCTCTCACCTCTCTTTCTGCTTGGCGCTCTTGGGAAGCGTCTGCATGTTGAACTGAGTCAGGTTCCTGCGGTCTTTGTCCCTGCGCAGGTTCCTCTGTTAAAACACACAAGGAGTTAGAAAAACCCAAACGCTGCATGTGTGACTGTCCAGGCCAACCACAGCCCTGGTGGAGCTCTGTGTGTCACCTGAGCGAATCTCATGCGGTTCCTCTGGTAGGCCGTCTTCTGGGTCTTGGCAGTGTCGACCAGCTGGAAGCTCGTCTCATCCTCCTCGTGGAAGTAGGCGTACTGACTGCCGCCTCCGAACTGAGAGGAATACTTATCTGGAGGCAAAATACATCCCATAATTAACAACCGGGAGATGATCGGTTTCCTTTGTTCCACCTGCCTGTTTAAATGTGCTGACATGTCATCACATCAGATAAAACCTGCTACCTAAACACATCAAATCGTATGATAAGTGAGTCTGGATGGCCTCACTATGAAGAGCTAACAAAGGAAATGAGCCACCTGTAAATATTATTACAGGGAGGCACATTGTAACACGTCCTACTCACTTGTGTATCTCTTGTCCTGGTAAGTTGCTCCGGTCCAGTCAGCGACCTGTCACAGGGGAAACGCAACATGAGGGGAAACCGTGTCCAACAAAGCATTCTCCTGTGATAAATGCATAGCATCAGCTGTCGAACCTTTCCCAGACGGTCGCCTTTGCTGAAGGGCTGGTACGGCATGTCCTTGAACTTCTCTGGGACCGCACAGGGCCCCCACCCAGATGGGTTGTCCTGGATCACCGGGGCGTGGAACTTTGCCATGGTCTGGAGACGAAGTATGATATGAAATGTGTGACTGACAATAATCAATATCACAGCTGAGTCACGTATGCAAATAGACAGGGTCTCAGCCAGTGAGCAGCACTGATTTCTCCAGCAATGCACTAAATTACATAGGCACTGATCAGCTTGCGCAGTGGGCTAGTCATCACCGACCCCTGGTTATAAAGTTGGAACTTGAAATGTTTGAAGGGCCACAGGCCAACATGCCACAGTCTGTTATGGGGCTTTCGATTGTTGTTAAATTTAATTTGAATTTAATTAATTTTTTACATTTTATTGACATAAGTGACAGCGACTTAGAGATCCCTCAGACCATGTGAAAACCTCCATTCATTCTTGAGTTGGAAGACCCTGAGACTTCCTTCGAACAATGAAAACCCTATGTCAGTTTTTTTTTTTTTCTCAAATAACAGATTTTTTTTCTGAATAGACACCAAAATGAGATGATCGAGTAGAACAGACAAAGAACCCGCTGTGTATCACTGTCTGGGCTAACACTGATTCTGCATCGCAGTGAAATAGTAAGAGAGATTAAGTGTACAATAGAAAAATAAGGCACATTTCTGCCACACACTTATGTAATGAATGAGTTACACCACAATAACTAATAATATATGTTGTGAGCTATTACTCCAAATGTTAAAACAAGTCTAGTAAAGGGTTATTTACTCAAGGAAACTCAAGGAAATGATGATGGATGGAGAAGAACTGCTTTTATTTTTTATATTTTACATAATAGATATACAGATAAGGAGCCACTATGAGTGGACCTTGTCAGGCCTGTAGACAGACATAGAGAACCTCCATAAAAACCTGCAGCATCTTTACTAAAGCTCGTCTTAAGAAGTGAAGCAGTCAGTTACCGAACAATCTAGACTGAAACACTCACCAACTCACCTAAACTAACTAGTCGCGTCGTATCACAGTTGCAGGGCTGACTTTATTTGGGTTTCAAATGTTTTTCGGCGGCTAACAGTGGCTAAGCTAACTCCCTGTCGTCATCTCTGCCATATGGCCGCGCTAGCAGTGCTAAGCTAACAGGGCGTTAGGACTCATACACTCTCACCAGTCACGCTAACATTTAATTATATACGCAAAGGAAAGCGGCATATTGTCAGGTGTCGGTATATGTTCTGACATCACCTCACCGTGGAAGATGTAACGACCTCTCCGGAATTTTATTCCACCCGGTGTGTCAGCAGAGAAAACCCGGACAGAGAACCGGGGAAAAAGGAAATGACGTCGAAGGACTTCCTGCTGTAAGGCGGACACAGGTGTCGTAGATACTGGGGTGTCAGAGCATGTGACGGAGGGATGAAGGGAGGCCTGGATAGATGAATGGATGCATAGACAGACAGACAGACAAACAGATAGATAGCTAGATAGCTATCTATCTGTTTGTCTGTCTGTCTGTCTATGCATCCATTCATCTAGATAGACAGACAGACAGACAGACAGACAGACAGACAGACAGACAGACAGACAGATAGATAGATAGATAGATAGATAGATAGATAGATAGATAGATAGATAGATAGATAGATAGATAGATAGATAGATAGACATTTCTCAGGCTAACCACTTGAGGGCAGTAGATACACAGTGTTTCTCACCAGTATCAAAATAGAGTTATTGAAATTGTGGTCGTCAGGGTCATTTTGATTTGCTTTGTTTTAAAAACATACTATACATATTAAGCATTGTAAGTTACTAATTCAAGCATTTTGAAATCAGTTGTGATGATATCCCTTTGTTTCTACTGTACATAGATGTGTCCAAAGACTTTGGAAAATATGTTTCAAATAACAAAACACACAAAGACAGTTATTGGCTAGAAGATGGAAAACATCCCTCTGCATGCTCCAACGAATGTCCCCCTACCCTTTAGTGCAGGACACCTTATGTGAAATGTGGATGAATTCTAAATCGAACAGGCCACACACACGCAGAGAGCCAGTGCTGCAGGTAACAGATGGTTACATCACGTCAGTTGCCATGGCCATTTAAAAACCATTGTAAACCCGCAGGGACAGAAATTGTACAATGCAGAGATGTGATAATAGCATGTAATAGTGAGGGACACCAGCAGACAGCAATCTATTGATCCATTGCAGTGTTGTTGCACAATCCATACATCTGAAAAGAAAATATTGAAGACGCATCTGCTTTATGACACCCACGGTGCCAATCAGTCAGACGAGCAGCAACAGAAGTCTGCAGGCTGTAAAACCCTCAATCACTCAGACCCAAGAGGCAATGTGGAAGAGATCTGGAATCATGAAATATCTTATCTCATCTTAAGATCAAACCCATCTAAGATCAAACCCATTCCAGATAGGCCACTGTAGTCTTACTTGAAAGTTTTATGATGGTTTCTATTGCCTTAATGTTTGACGGTGTCTTCCAAAGGAACAACATGCTTCTCTCAGAGACATCATCAGTAAGTAATATGAAAAATGGAGATTAATTTAAAAATTATACGTGTATTTGAGGATTTAAATATATTTATACTGTTTATTTTGAGAATAATGACTGTTAATACAGACTGTTAATACGAGCATTTTGTGGTTTCTTCATACAAAATATTTGAGGACTTCATCTTAGACACAAATCAGTAAATAGCATCATCTTGCAGTGCCACCTGAACAAGCATGACAGTCCAGACTTTTCTCAGCTCTAGTCCTTCAGATGGTTGAGTGAGCTACCAAGCACCGTCAGGGCAGCGATGTCCCTCTCCATCTTCAAGAACCTCTTGAAAACCCAGCTCTTCAGAGCCCTAACGACACCAACCTAAGACCGATCCTTCTTCTCGTCCTTCCTCTTCTACTGCAATCTCCTCTTATGGTGTCTATCTATCGAGCCATCCAAACCACTGCACGAATGTGTTTGCTTTGCTACGTATATCTTATTTGATGAAGTGACTGCTAAATGACTGAACAAGTTGCAGAGCGACCCCTAGTGGCAGAGGTCAACACTGTTCAGAGAATCTAAAGAAAACGCACACACACACATACACACACACACACACACACATTTCATACTTTTTGTACCTTAAGGCACAAAGTTGAAACTCTGATGGCTTAAATGGCTCTTCAGGCTTGTTACACATACACTTACATACATACACACGCACACACACACACACACAGCATAGGATTTTAACACCTCCTCCTTGACTCTAGCTCAGCTGTTACCTAGTTACAGGCAAGAGACGGGGCGACCTGCAGGGGACTTTCAGACAAGCAGTAGAACAGACGGAGGAGCAACTAACCGGAGAACACAGCGGAGGAGAAGACAAGACAACAAGAGGAGAACAAGAGGAGAGCAGGTGGAGAACACGAGAAGAGGAGGAGCTGATTGATCCGCGGATGAGGATGAAGATAAATCCCGTCCGGAGGCGCAGAAACCGACCTGCGGCTGCTCTGCTTCTGACTTTGTTTCATCAGTAAAACCAAGACAGAGAAAGAGAGGAAGAGAGAGAGAGATCTCACCTGAAAGGTAAGAAAAGAGAATACACACACACACGCACACTTGGAAATCTAATTTAAAAGCTTTGAATCCTGATTGATAACAAACAGCAGTATTGACGGCTGTGTTGTTTGTGCAGGATCTATATCGGATGAGTTATAATAAAACAGCTTATCCGCTTATAATATCGACAGTTTGTAATTAGACATCGATCCCTAGGAGGCAGATGCCCAGATTTCTACCTGCATCCTCACCTGCATCTGAGAGTGTGTTTGGTAAAACATCTGTGAGAAGCTGTGCTGCATATAGAGGGACACACTAATGGATTACACATCCATAGGAAAGATAAACTGTAAGACTTAATCAAAAAGTTGTCACAGTGTGTGTGCATTAGTGTCTGCCTTTGTGTGTATATGTGTGCGTGTGTGTTTGTGAGTTTGTGTTACATGCACATACGCATGCACACACACACACACACACACACACACACACACACACACACACACACACACACACAGGACAAGTGTTGTCAACAACCATTACATCCTTATGTGTGTTTAAATGACATCCCGTCCGTCTCAGGTGTGGCACTTGAAGTGAAATGCTGTTGAATGCTTATTTATTGATTGGGGTGAGCGCCAGTTGTTTCTAATGAGCAGGCAGGGCTCTTTCTTGTGCCACAATGTTTGTCTCTATACAAAAACAAATAACGAGGAGTGAAAATGCACCTGGAGCTGCAGTGTGCAGGTGCAACAGAAAAAGGCTTTTTAGTGTTTGAGCTGCTGAGTGGGAGAATCAGACAGAAGATAAACGACTGGCTGCTGGATAATCAGGATGCAATCAGTGTTGCTCCACCACACATTTCATGTCTTCAGCGATGTTTGGGTTTGGACCATGTCCCTCGTATTCATATTCACGTTTACATTCACATCTACAATTACATTTACACACAGACCTTTGCTTCTTAGGAGAGCTTCACGTCATGCTTTTTTTTCTGTAGAAAAAGACCTCCACTGTGTCTGTGTGTGTGCTCACCATGTGAAGCCTCTTGTGATGCATTTTTTAAGCTGCTGGTTTTTATTCCTTTCACATTTTATAAAAACATGACATGAAAGATTCAGATGTTATTACGATGTGATCCTGGAAAGTGAGATTATAATGAATTTGTGCATTAGTAGCAAAATTATGCCACAATCTGTCTATTCACAGAGTGGATCAGACACACACACACACACACACACACGCACACAGAGCCACTGCAGGTGGGAAGTTAATCAGTGCTGCCCACAGGATAATTTCAGGCCAAATTGGCCTTTAAGAGGTGAAGCTTTGAAACGCAGTGAAAAAAAAATAAAATCTCACAATCTGCAGCCTTTTTTGCAGGGAGAAACGGTTTCACTTGAACCAGCGGAGCTGCCTCTTCCCGTTTTATTCAACTGTGATGGGAAATCTAAGAGTCAAGTGCTTGAGCGTCTGCCTGGCACCTGGTGAGGAAGATGAGGCTGCTGCAAAACAGAAAGTTGCAGAGGGTAAAGTTGCAAAGCTGACAGGTCCTCAGAGTTATTTTGAAGCTGAGTTTATGATCAGAGACAGGGCAAGGACGACTCCTCACATCAGCCATTTGAACGGACAGATAGAAAACATGCTCATTTAGTGCGGTCAGTATGGTAGAGCGATGCTGGCAGGGCCGAGGGCCCTTCAGGTGGAGGTTGCATGTTCTATCCATGTGTGTCAGGGTTTTCTATACATTTCCAGTTTCCTCCCAGAGTCTCACTGAGTGGGAGAGTGAACGTAGTGTGTGTAAAGCAATGAGAAAGTAAAGATGTCAAACCTCTTAAAATCGGGTGGTAACTTTTGTCTTCAGTGTCTCATGACAGGATTTTCACCTTGCCCGACTTTGTCTGCATGTTTGATGTAGATGGACATAACCTGCATTGATCCTAAAAGATCAGGTTCATCAGGCTCTCAGAATTAAGAGATGTGACAATAAGTTAAGCTCAAACCCGTGGTCTTTGTTTTACAAGACCAACACCTTACCACTTGGCCACCAATGGTTGCTAATAGCTTAGCATAAAGACGAGAAGACATGTCCTCTAAGTGTCTAAAGGTAACGAGTGAACTAAATGACAAGTTCAGTATGTTTTTAGGGGGAGAAAGCCACAAATCTCTGCTCTCCTCTTCTTAAATATGGATTTTATTTTTTCCTGACATTTCTGTGAGACTGAGTGGAGGACAAAATGAAAAGTTTTGTATGAGGTTTGTTGCAACCCACATCACTGCATGTCATTTTTCTTTAGACTACATTGTACTTGTTTATAGGGCACAGAGGTTCTGGTTGGTGGTTTTATTAGGACGAGGTAACAGTTTCCCTCACTTTCAGTTTTTATGCTAAGCTAAGCTAAGATAAGCTAACTGCTGTTTAGTGCTCAGTCTTCTGGACAGTCCTGGCATCCTCAACACATGGAATTTTCAATTTCATCATTTTCAGTGAAAAATTAATCTCATATCATTCACTCTTTCTCACAACTTCCTAAACCTGACTTTAGTTCAGTTTCTTCTTGTGGCTAAAGGTCACGGTCCTCGATATCTTCTCTTGAAGATGAGGCTGCAGAAAGGAAGCACTGGTAGGAGATGTTTCTCTCCTGCTCATCTGCTTCTCCATCTCCAGCCCTGGAGATCGACGTCTGCCCCTCATCTGTACAAGACAGGGAAAGGTCGGCCAGATTTATGACTGCAGGGAGAAGTTGATGCCTCAACACAATTACAAAATCATCTCAGTGTCTCCCCTACATCAGGATACGTGTGTGTGTGTGTGTGTGTGTGTGTGTGTGTGTGTGTGTGTGTGTGTTTGTGTGTCTCAATCACATCGGAGCTGCTCTCAGACCTTCAGACAGACCTCATGTTTGTCAAGGAGCTGATTTTAAAGCTGCTTCTTGTTCCACATCTGATTAGCTTCGACCTGATGAGCTGACTGGAGCGTGCTGGGACCCACCAGAGTTTGACAAGCAGCTCTCTGTGAGTGTGCTGCACATGGCTAACAAGCTGCCAGGAAACTTTTTATTTTCATTTTTTGATGCTGTCCTTGTGCCTCTTTTCTGTCTGCCTCCTTATACCAATCATACCAAGCTCCTGGATTTGAAGCCCCTGTTGTTGTGGAGATCAACTGGCTGTGCCAGTCTGAGCAGATGATTCCTCTGTGGGGTCATTTCATGTCTGGCTTTATCGATCCTGGTTCTCAGCCCACGTCGGCAGCAAAACATTGTTAGAGCTCTGCTCTGTTTGTCATCCACTGTGAGGTTTTTTTCAAGCACAGAGGTACTGAATATTGTGCACGCTCAATGAAACACATTATATGTCAATTATTGCCCATCTCCAACTGTTAAACAAGATACCAACAAAGAATGTAACATTATACCATTAACATGCACTGAAATGCTAAAAAAAGGCTGATGTGTGTTGGACTTTCAACAAAAAGACTTAGGATGTGTTTCTTTTGTCAAGAGCATCTGGGAAACACTAGCAGTGGCTGTTAAACAACAGAGACTTCTACGCGCTCTTGGTTCTTTTATCTCTGCTTTAACTCTGCTCTGTGTCCTTAAAGCAACGGGTTTGAAAGGGACCAACGATAACTGAGGTTTTATCTCATTCTCTGGTGTTAACATAGAAGCTATGGAGCAATGGTTTCATTGGAAGTGCCTCAGGTACTGTTTTTCAGCAGTGGGAATGTAACCCTTTATCTCTGTACAGATCTGGCTCTTTTCATGCTGACCTGGCAACTACACTTTTGCCTCACTCTGATTGGAAACTCTGATTGACTGTCTCACCTGCCACTCACATAAATGATCAATGATGTTCTCATTCACTAAGTAGTAGCTGGAGCTTTGGAGCAAAGACATGGACGTTTGACCAGGAACCGAAACCAAAGTCACACGCCTGAACATAAGCAGGATCAAGCGAATTGAATTGAAGATAATGGGGATTGCAGTTACTAAGTGCTATTGTATTTGCTGTGTTCAGGTTGTTAGAATCCATTTCAGTATCTGAAAGTTACACATGGCGGTGTTTCTGGACCTCTTGTACAGCTTCGTTGGGCTATAGAGTGGTTTCCATCCAGCGTAATGTCACTCCAGGATGAAGTAAATGAAGAGGCGATTTTGTGATCTGGAGAAGGCGTCCTCCCGCTGTGTTCAGAGGACTGAGGTTAAAAACACTTAACAGCGTCCTCGTTAAAAGATTCATCATCAGCATGCTGAGCCACAAGCCCCTGACTGACTCAAGGACTGATGAGTTGCAGAAAAGGCCAGAACAGATTTTAGAGGTACTTGTGATGCTCAGCAGCGAGCCCACACACAAACACAGAAGGTCTCAAACTGTGTGTGTGTGTGTGTGTTTGTGTGTGTGTGTGTGTCCAAATCTGTTTGATTTCCATGTTCAGACGAGCGCTTCCCACACAGGAAGACACACACACACACACACACACACACACACACACACACACACACACAGATGGATGTTGTGATGGCAACCGTTGAGACAATTAGTAATTTAATCTAATTCCAGGAAATCCTTGAAGCAGCTTCTTTATCATTTTAACTCCTTCAAATCTTTTTTTAAAATTCAAATTAGTTCAAATGTCGTTATTTTGAGGATGTTCTGAGGAATGAATAAAATCTATTTTCACTGAATTTTCATACATATTTTGTTTCTGAATCAGCCGTGAGATTGTCTAGTGACATGTGGTGATAGATGCACCATTAAGAATCAATAAGGACGATTGTTAGTGTATTAATCAATAACATCTCCAAATTGATCAAACCCAAACCAATATCATTGATCAAAGATGCTAAATATGAAAATATGAAAACTATACATTACTGACTGGTTACATTGAACAGTGTATTTATTTTTTATTTAATGTATTTATTGAGTTGAATTTATTATTAATTAATTAATTATTATCAATGTATTATTCATTATTTATTATTCATTATTAGTCTTCACTGTTTTGGTTTGCCAAAATAAATAAATAAAATGAAAGCAAAACTGAAAAGCGATTATCAATACCTAGTGATTATCAAAATTTTTACTTCCATCATGTTGACAAGTTCTTCATTTTGGAGTCAGGGATATTTAAAGATAAAACCGAGCACATAATCGTAATTTCCCAAGACAACAAACAAAAACTGACATCTCATGAAGCATCTCCTGGACTGAGGAGCATCTCTGTCGTTGCCATGGTGACTGCCGCACTTATCTCACTGTCGTTGCCACCGTTTTTTAACCCGTTGACCCGTGTTTGTTGCGTTATTATTTACAGTATCGAGGACGTTATTTTCTACGGAAAAACACTTGGCGTCTGAGCGTCCGTACGCCTGCAGATGGAGGCCAAATCTGATTTAATGAGCGGCTATTACAGTGTTTATCCAGGGCCACTTACGAGCTCCGCTCTTTCTTATACCTTAATGGTTATTTTCCACTCTGCCCTCCTCTACGCCAACCTACATCTGCTCCGGTCTGTTTAGTCAACCACTCTGCACGCTCAAGGTGAGGAAATACAAAAGAAAGCTAAACAAATAGCTTATTCAAACAGCTCTGGCCGTCCTTAACTGTGACCTGACCTGCGCTCCGTCCGCCTCCGAGCTGAACGCACAGCCTGTGCAGCCTGGGGAGGCGGGGCAGCAGGATTTCAACAATGACTGAAATGTAGATAAAGCAAATGTCCGGCTCTGGTGTCACGTGCAGTCTCTATTGTTGACACCAAGACCAATGTAATGTAAAGTGTTTCATGCCCTCGTCCTGATAAATATAATATAGAGTAAATGTTTCTACTGGAGGAGCAGAGAACAGCATTTTAATGCATTTGGAGTTCATGTCCGTTCTGCAACTGTTCTGCTTTTATTCCATGTTTTATCTCCACTTAATGGAAATATCCTTGAACTGCATGAGTCTACAGCTGTAACAGACGACTATTTGCATCTCCAAACAAATTGAGAGAAACGAATTAAAGTGAATGCCTTAATTGGACTATACAACAAAATTGAATCTCATAAGATTAAAAACAACGTTAATCTCCAAGACACTGATAAACCCGAGCCTATGTTATATGAGGATATGTCATATGAGGAGGAACCAGAGACTGAGGAGGACCCTGAGGAGGGTTCTTCCAAATGGTGGAGAACTGCAAGAAAGTAATAAATGATATGATGATTTTTCCAATTACAGCTTCTTAAATACATGAAATTAGAAGAATTTCCTGACTGCGAAGGTGGTACAGTGTTCATTCTTGCTTCGTTTAAACTCTCACGTTTATAAAGTAAGCCACATCTGAACAGCCAGCTACATGGCATGCAGGAAGAGAAGCAGGTGAATGTATCTGGCCTAACAAGCGAACCTGAGCCCTGTGGCGTCAGCCTGACTGCTCTGTTGATCTGAGCTTCTCTGGCTGTCAGGTGGGAGCTGTCGGCTCCTCCTCCCATCCATCCTGAGCTTTCAAGTGCTGCGTCCGTCACAGCCTCTGACCTTTGTGATGATGCTCAGCTCAGCGGTGTGGCGCCGCTCCGCAGTTGGCATTTCCTGCTCCCGCGGTGCCATGCCGCTAAACCTGCAGAAGATACAAAAAACAAAAAGAAAGAAACATTTCCTCAGCCGTGTTCACCTTCAGCTTATCAGCAGCAGCAGTTCGGGAGTCATGTGAATTTATTTAGTCTCTTATCGCCTGAACTGTGAGCACTGGCACTAATAATAACACCTGAGGGGTAACATCCACAAGCACGTTCTCCAACACTCTGTCATGCTCGGACAAAGAGCTGTGTGATTCAAGGTAAAAACCTTGGAAGTACTGTGGAGCTTTGTGTGAATGTACACGGAGTACAACCCAGTCTTTCTATGGCCCGATGTCCACATTTATAGCGGCTCACATACGTGCTGCTGAAGCACGCTGCACAGACACGCTACACCGCCACGCTACACAGACACGCTGCACAGACACGCTACAGACACGCTACACAGACACGCTGCACAGACACGCTACACAGACACGCTACACAGACATGCTACACAGACACGCTACACAGACATGCTACACAGCCACGCTACACAGACACGCTGCACAGACACGCTACACAGACAGGCTACACAGACACGCTACAGACACGCTACACAGACACAAACATCCAAACTCAACCTCCAAACACAGGTCTGCAGCCGGGCTCGAAGCTCAGCTCTAGCTTTTATCATATTCTGTTATTTGGCCCGTTTATTGTATCTTCTCAGCTCGTCATCTTTTCATTTTTGGAAAATGAACCCTTGTGTATAGGTCTGACTGTCTTGTTCATTGGTATTTTTAATATTTTGGTGGGACATTTCAGAGCAGCAGTTTTTAACCCAATGAGGACAAACACTCATCACAACCATCACATATGTAAAACTTTATTATCTTCATTTTAAGTAATAATTCTCTGTTTTGCTATATTTTTTATTTTATTTGAAATTATGAAACGTAAAAACTCCACGTCTGCTCAGCTCTCTCACTCCAGAGTTTTACTATGACGCTACGTCAGCCTATGTTTGGCTTCCATTTAATATCGAGGTTTTCCTGACTTGATAGGATACAAACACAGACTTCTTCTGGATCGGATGTCCGTCTGCGACACATCGACACAGCGTCCGTGGTTCCGAACAATCGAACAAAGACTCTGACGTTGAGGAAACACAGGACGCCTGATAAATTAGAAAACGCTCAGCTGGATCCTTTCTGGAGCCGGTCACAGAGCTGTGCAGCCTTTAAGGCAGCAGAGATAATCTGTGCACGGCTCCAGAAAACAATGTCGTAAAACATTAATAGAAATCATATCGAGCTAGCCTAACTCCAGTAATTATTCTTTTTTTTCCACGTTTCCAAAGGAAATGTTTTCGTTGAGTGAATGAGAGAACGTATTCTGAATCACTGCTAATCAGTGCCTGTTGCTCTCTCAGGCTTGCAGTGAGTGAGTTGGTTTAGTTCAATCTGTAATTTTTCCACACAGACGAGAAGATGTGAAAAGAGTTCACACCTCCAGGTTTCGGATGAGGCTTCAGCACACCTGATAGCGGCTGCAGCACGAAGCGCTGCTCACAGCATAGATTGTTTGGTGAGTTCACCTCTGTGGACCAGTGTGGTCGCCGTTCCACAGCAAACACTGGCTGAGCGTTTTTATGCAGTCAGCCAGGAGAGAATTATTATAATAAGTCAACTATAACAGCAATAATGAAGTCTGATTTCATTAAAGGATTCAAAGCTTAAAGCACAGGCCTGAAAAATGGAAATTACCCAGGAGAATATACCAGTTAATTAACATGATTACATGAAGTCATGGTGACGGACTGGATTATGTTCACAGATCATATTTTTACAAGCATATATCATCATCTCATGACCAAAAATACATTTAAATGCATGCATAAGCTGTAGCTAGACATACATGCATGTATTTCACACAGATTCTCTAGAAGTAGCTATGTGTGCATCTGCACCTGTCACCTCCTTTTATGTGTTTTTGCTCAGTAAACTCAGCATCACACGAAATGGTGAAGGTGGGGTTGTTAAAGACAAATGAGACAAGTCTCCAATTGTTTAGATTGAAATGTGCATCCCAGATTTTGTCAAACTTAATAGCTGTAATTCAGTGTCCCCAGTAACGTTATGGCCACTACAGTCTGATGAGGTGTAATTATAGCCTGGGCGTGTTTCCTGCACGCTGCCTCGGTCTGTGATTGCTCAGCTTTTGTTGAGAGGTATTGATCACTGACCTGTTGACCTCTGCCCGTGTGACCCGGCTGTGTGGAGACAGAGAAGACGGACGAGGAGACGCTGGGATCGCAGGACGTCTGGTCCCGCCTGACATCAGCAGCACAACAGTTCAGAACCTCAATTTACAAACCAGACCAGTTCTGTCTGTCAGAGCGGTCAGAGAGGTCCCGAGCTGTTCGCCGGGAAGATTAATGAGATTAATGAGAGTTATGGAAAATACAGACTCACGTTAAGACTCCAGGGCTGCTGGAGATGATGAATGGATGCAGGTGGTCGGGGTGAGAAAGTGACTCCTGCCAGAAGCTGATTGATTCTCTGTAACACATATCATCTCTCCAACTCTAAACTACTCACAAGAACTAGATCCATGCAGATGGATGGTCAGGTGACCAGAGAAGATAGGACACGACAGGATGATGTCCAACACAGTCTGAGAAGATACAAACTTTATTTACCCTCAAAGGGAAATAGTTCAGTCCACACAAAAGAACATCGTACTGAAAAAACCCAACAGTCCACAGTAAATAATGCACAATGAGTAAAGTAATATAAAACATAGTAAACAAAATAACAATATCAATTATACCAGTAGCAGAAATTAAGTGTGATAATGCTAAATATTTAAGACAGGAAATATAAATATATATAAATGATGAAAATATATAATGATTCTTCTTTTTCTTGTGACTGGGTCTTTGCATGTGATCCTATGGAAGCCTGTGTGGCTCCGACACGTTTCCAGCTTCTTCTGAATGAGTCCTGAAGTGTTTCCACTGAGTGGGGTTCAGTCTGGCTCGAGTGCTCCTCTCATGCATTTAACTTTGCTGATGTCTGATTGCTGTGCAGAGTGTGGCGTAATGAAGTGGAAATGGCCCCACTTCTATGTGTGCGTCTGTTGTCCTCTGATTGTGTTGAGAATCAGGATTGATATTCATTTGGCTTTTTACTGCTTGTGTTCCTGATAAAAAAGATTTATTATCTGCTGATAATTGATAGTTAATGTAGTATCAGCTCAGAATTAGCCACTTTTTTTTACACGAAAGAGTCCTTTAACGGCTTCTTGAGCCACAAGGTGAGAATCAAGCTGCTATTGTGCAGGAATGTGTTTGTGTTGTTCCTCTCCTTGAAATGTTTTCTAACAATAGCAGAGCCAAGAAGAAAAGAGGAGAATCCATTTCCATTTCCTGCCATGTGTTGTCACTTATTTTGCCCTGTGTGATGGATGACACATATCTCTGGTGTTTCTCTTTTCTCGGGTTTCCATAGTGATCCAAATTGCCAAATCAAACGTGAAATGTCGGGATAATTGGAGGCAACTGGAGATATTAAAAAATGATTAATGTGACATGTTGCTGGAATCACAGAAAGGCCTCTGCCCGGGTGGAGAGGTGTTTACTGTCATTCGGTTGATTTCTGCTGTTTTTCAGTTGTTTCAGGCAACACTTTGTGTTTGTGCGTCTTTTAAATTGCAGTCCAGGGAGGCAGAGACACCGAGCGCTCTTCACAGGCTCTGCAGCTGCTGCCATCGAGCCGACAGCGTCCTCTCAGCTGCTTCTACCTGTCTGTGTGCGGGGGCCACATCTGTTTCTCTCACTGCTCATTTCCCCAGAGCAGCATCACACACTTTGAAAAGAAAGGAGAGGACATGGTCAGCAGGGTGCATCATACGGCAGAGTTTCTTCTGATGCCGGTCTTGTGATGACATTTACATTTTCTCATCCAGAGGTTAGGAGAGGAGGTTCTCTTGGAAGACGAGAGATTTTGTTCCACCATCTAGGGACCACAACAGAAACCAGTCTGGACTGGGATTGCCTTGTGCATAGAGATGGCGATGCCAGGCGGCGTTCCTGGGAGGAATGTGGTGCTGGAGGCGGAGCCTAAACCTGAGGGGTGGCACCACATGGCCCAGCACCTGTGAGGCCCAACACCTCCTGAGATTGTTTTAGTAACATGCGAGAGGTTTTTTTCAACATTTGAAGTGTTTCCATTACCAGTTTTTTATTGCAGTAATTAGGTTTTTCCTGTTTCCCTGGAGGAATGGAAACACCACTTCACTACTGATTTATACACAGTTTCATGGAGAGGCTGCATACAGAAGTCACAGCATCACATCTGACAGATCAGCGGACAGATTGACAGCCATCCCACCTCCCTGCTAATATTAACCAGTATGAAGCGTCTGCATCTGCTCCTTCGTTATTGCCACATGGACGTAGTGGTGTGCAGGTGTGGGCGGGCGGCCAGCTGTTGCTCCAGGATCACTCAGCATGGAAGATGTTTGCCAAACGGAGACCACCGCGTCTCACCACCACCTTCCTGTCCGCCCAGAGCGCCGCTAATGAAATCTCTCATCTCCACTCATGTGTGGGAACAGCCTTTGTTTAATTTGCCTGCTGTATCTAAATATAGCGGCTGTGGTCAAACCAATGGAGCTGGCCGTGATTGTTCAACGTCTGATTCATCATCTCGTGTCCACCTCTTGCCTCACCTGCCTTTCATGGCTTTATCTCCTCTTATCCCCACCGCTGGACTCTCTACCTGCTCCCGCCTCCCTTTCATCTTGTAAAACGGCAGAACTTGTTAAAATACTAAGAAACACAAACCAAACTGCAATAAAAAGGAAACTGATAAAACCAAAAGTGAATTTCACTGATGATGATGATGCAGAAGAGAAAAAGACCTTATATAACGTGTACATACTTAGTTGCTATTTAGAAAGACAATTAATGTTAAAACATGCATAATGTTGTGTGCCTATTGCATTCAGTGCTGACAGAAATGATTTGCATTTTTGAGATAACTTTATCATTAAATACTGATACTCATCAAGTATTTTGTATTTTGAGATTTTTCTGTAAATCCTAAATGAACAAAACTATCACAGATAGCAAGTTACAAAGGATTATTGTAGTTTATACAGCACTACAGCAGTCTCCTCATTGACTGATTTTTTTTATATATAACTTACAATAGTGGAAACTGATCGAGGACAAAATGCCTTTTGAAAGAGCAATAGTAAATGCTAGTGACACAAACCAGAGAGACACAAACATTTAGAAAGCCGAGCAGAGAAAATATACCTGCCAAGGCAGCGTAATAAAGAAATGTGCAGTCGACGTATTCAGACCTGGAAGGACGTTTCTTACTGTGTGTGTAAAAATCTCAACACTACTTCATGTCCTTGGAAAACAAAGATGGTCCTATTTATTGAATCTCATTGCATTTCACTTCAGCTTCCTACAGAGAAGGAGTATTTAATGTCTCTGTACTGTCTCCTACCACATTCGAGTGGACGTTACAATGAAATCACACTGAATAGGAACCTGTGCAACATCAGGAAGAGAAAGAAAAAAATAAATTAGTTCCAAAGCACTTAATCCTCCTAAAGATCGACTCAACTCAAAAAATCAATGTTGTGACCGTCAGTAACAGCAGACTCAGGGTTCCCATTGATCTGGGATTGAACAGATGTTCCCAGGTTTTTACGAACATTAATGGACTAAGATGAATCAAAGTGAAAATGTCAAGTCTTTGTTTGGGTCACACATTGATTTTTCTCCTCTGACAGGTCTGATGGGCGGGAGCTGAGCCTGCAGGAGGACTCGGCAGCACAGAGACACCATGGAGGGACTGTGGGAGAACAGCAGCCTGGCGCCCGGACTCCCCACCTTCCTGCTCACGTTCAACGACAGCGACCTGAGCGAGACGCTGCTCAACGGCACCAACGCCACCGGCCCGGACGCCTCCTCGGGGCCCAGCGTGGCTGGCGTCCTCATCCCCTACATCATCGTCTGCATCGTGGGTCTGGGCGGGAACACGCTGGTCATCCACATCGTGCTGCACTACTCCAAGATCGAGTCCGTGACCAACATCTACATCCTCAACCTGGCCATCGCCGACGAGCTCTTCATGTTCGGCCTGCCCTTCCTGGCCGTCCAGAACACGCTGCTGTCCTGGCCCTTCGGCTCCTTCATGTGCCGCCTGGTCATGACGGTCGACTCCATCAACCACTTCACCAGCATCTTCTGCCTCACCGTGATGAGCATCGACCGCTACCTGGCCGTCGTCCACCCCATCCGCTCCTCCAAGTGGCGTCGCCCCCAGGTGGCCAAAGTGGTGAACGGCACCGTGTGGGCGCTGTCCTTCCTGGTCGTCCTGCCGGTCGTCATCTACGCCAACGTCCAGAAGGCGGGAGGCACCTGTAACATCGCCTGGCCCCCGCCCGCCAACATCTGGCAGGCGGCCTTCATCATCTACACCTCCACCGTGGGCTTCTTCTGCCCCCTCCTCATCATCTGCCTCTGCTACCTGCTCATCGTCTTCAAGATCCGCAGCTCGGGGAAGAAGGTCCACGCCACGTCCACCAAGAGGAGGAAGTCGGAGAGGAAGGTCACGCGCATGGTGGTGATCGTGGTGGCCGTCTTTGTCTTCTGCTGGTTGCCTTTCTACGCCCTCAACATCCTGAACCTGCTGGTGTCCCTGCCCAGGGACTACCAGGGGCTCTACTACTTTGTCGTCGTTCTCAGCTACGCCAACAGCTGCGCCAACCCCATCGTCTACGGCTTCCTGTCCGACAACTTCAAGAGGGGGTTCCGGAAGGCGCTGTGCCGCGCCACCAGGAAGGTGGAGAACCACGAGCCGGCGGGGGGGCGGCAGCAGCAGCAGCGTGAGGAAGAGGAGGAGGAGGAGGAGGGCAGGACGGCGCTGGTGCCCAGGGAGAGCCTGAGACACGCCATGAGGGACGAGGAGGAGGACGAGGAAGACGTGTCGGAGATGACGGAGATCTACAGGATCACGCAGAACGGCAACAGCAGCTTCCAGCCGCAGCGCTCGCAGACGCCCACGGCCAGCGAGCCGTCCCCGGACAGGAAGGACAGGAAGGACAGGAAGGACAGGGCCGGGGACGCCACGGGGACAGAGCTGGTGAACGGGGCGACGCTGACCGTGCCGCTGCAGCTCAACGGAGCCAAGAACAGCAGCATCAAAACGCTGCCCGAGGACAACGTGGAGCAGAGCACCTCACTGGAGATAAGCTACCTGTGACGTTCAGCATGCAAACACTGATTCATCATTTTCAAGATCTGCAGCTCAGGGAAACGGCTCCACAGCACCTCCTCTAGGAGGACGAAGAGAAAAGTAACGTGATCAAGGTGCTGCCCTCAACATCGTCTACCTGCTGGCTTCCCTGCACAGAGACTCACCAGGGCCTTTGGTTTCTTGAAGGTGGAGAACTAGTTTGATCCATTGAATGGTGGAAAGGTCAGTGGTAACACTGCCTTAGGAAAACACAGAGCAGAACTTCTAATTTGGGGTAGGCTAATGAGAACTATGACTAGTCAGGTCAGAGGTTTGATCCCATTGCAACATGTAAGATACTGAGCCCCGCATTGCCTCTGATGCTGTGTCATCAGATGGATGTGTGTCTGAATGGTTAAATGAATGAATGGATGGTGTGAATGGGTAAAAATTACTTTGACAGTCTGTAAAAAGCTCTGGGTGGTCATGAAGACTAGAAAAGCTCTATGTAAGAAGCAGTGCATGTCATGTTAAATACTTGCTGTGTGTTCTCTGACTGACTCAAGATCTGCAGCTCAGGGAAACAAAGCTCCTGAAAACCAGCTTTTCTAAGAAGAGGAACTCATGGAGAGGAAGTCCTCCACATCGTCGATCTGCTGGAAAACAATGTGTCTGGAAGGTGGAGAATCAGTTTGATTTAATGGTTGAAAAACATTTGATGGTAAAACTAAGAGGAAAAAAACAGTCCAGTTACCTGTAATGTAAATATGTGATGTAATAGAAGTTCTCCGTCTGAGCTCAGTATTACAGCATCAAGCTGCTGAACACGTTCAGCGAACCTTTGATTTTCTCTATTTGATCAACGGACTCAGATGATATCTTGTGTACATATGCATGGCTGAATGTACAGATCTGTGCCTTTATTTGCTTCAGTCACTGTCGACGTGCTTCAATGTCACTTTGAATTTAACCGTTTTAAGATTTGGTCACGTTCCCTGTATCTGAACACTGACATATCACCGTTACTGTGGCTTGTGCCATGTATCATGCCTGCAGCTCCTGTTGAATAGCTCTAAGAAGTGACATATGAGATTTTAAGGGAAGGGGTGACTGTAGGTGGACGAGCAGTGAAACTGGGTCAAGGTGAGTGAACATCGTAGTTTCATTTAATTGTAAATAATGATTTTTCTTTCGACTGTGATCCTTTGACTGTTGCGAGTCTCTAAACAGAATCATAATTTATTTCATTTCGCTGTCTTTGCTTCAAGGATCAGCCACAATGGGCCTCATGCAAAATGTTTTGAGAATTTAGTATTTTTACTCTTCTTTTATGTCCCAAGTCTGATTGACTAAACCTCTCTTTTTAACAACTTGTTGGAAAATGACTAGAGTGACCTGAGGAGGCAGTGAACTGAACTCCTTTGTGAAATCAAGAACAGAACAGACGTAGATCACAGGCAGCTGACTACACCTATCACTCTCACTATAGTTTATGTATTTTACCTTACGTTCTATCAAAGTTCTGTCTTCTGTCCGATTTTCCACTTCAGAGATGAGTGACATTATACTTTTCAACATCTCCGTCACAAGTCATCTCCTTTGTTTCCTCTTCCTTTTGCTCTCTGAATAATTCTTATCTGCAGAATATTTTAAATGTTTCAGCAACTTTGCAACTTCCACAAAGCTGCAACTTCACATGAGATCATCTCCCCTAGCGCCAGTGTTGACCTGATGCCACAACTCTTCCAGGTCAATCTGCCATGAAACAACATTGCTGCTGCTGCTGCTGCTGTTGTTGTTTAGCCTCCAGCTTCTTTGGCTTGTTTGCATTATTGATGCAAATACAAAGGAATTAAATAACTCAATTAGAATTTTACAGCCGAAGACTGATGATTTAACCTGAGGGCAGGATTACAAACTTCACAAAACTACAATACATCAGTAACTGTGACTCTTAAATCTGCCCTTCTGCTTAACAAGTACACTTGTGCCATCAGTTCTCAGACTTTCATGCTTGTTTTGTTCCGTCATCGTTTTGTTGTTTTTCATGAAGCAGCTTAGGAAAAGATGTTTCTGTGCAGGCAAATAAAAAGCTGTAAATCACACCGGATGCTGCAGAAACTCTCCATCATTCATCAGGAAGCTCGCCTCATTCATAAGAGCCAACACACACACACCCACCCACACACACACACACACACAGCCCAGTTTATATTTAGCCAGCTGTAGATACAGTGAAGCTCCAGCTCACTGTTCCCGGTCCTCTCTACTTCTTCTTCTTCTTCTTCTTGTGCAGCCCGCACGCCCACGCCTGGCGCCTCCCCCTGCACAGACCCTCAGAGGACTGCGGCGCCATCACTCAGGTCACATTAAAGAGGGATTTGCTCGGCTGATACTTTATTTGCTCGGCCCCTGGGGCTGCCTCTGCAGCTCCACGAGAGCGCTTGTTCGGGCTGAGCGGAGCTGCAAAGAC
The DNA here is from genome assembly GCA_029224185.1 of Karalla daura. NCBI lineage: Eukaryota > Metazoa > Chordata > Actinopteri > Chaetodontiformes > Leiognathidae > Karalla > Karalla daura. The sequence continues at coordinate 2,384,025 of CM055203.1, read as the reverse complement.
CATATGTGTGTGTGTGTGTGTGAGAGTGTGCTTAAAGTGAGAGAGCTGTTCACAAGTGTTTGTGCCAGTCTGTGTGTGTGTGTGTGTGTTGTAGATATTGCTGCAGAGGGCTGGCAGTGTGCGTGGTCCCAGGCTCCCCTCAGAGAGCAGCCACCTGTGCTCACCAGGTGAGAGTTGCTGGTTCCACTGTGACGCAGTGTGAATGTCTGCCCACTGACTCTCACCCACACACAGTATGGAGAGCAGTCCCGCTCTCTCCCAGCCTGTTACTCACTCTGCCTTCAGGACAGACACCACTGCGCAATGCAGGACCAACACAATTATCTCCACACATGAACCTAATGAGCATTTAATGAGACCGCGCACGAACGATACATTTTACCTTGACTTTTCTAGCTATTCTTGGTCATGTTGTGGCTCGGACAGATAATACTTGGTGTTTTCTTCTTGTTGGTAGAAACACCTTCTTTCTTTGTAGAGACGATGTACGACAGATCAAAACCACATCATCACGTTCACTTGTTTTGCATTTGGCTCGATTTGTCTGAAATGTTCAGAAATACAGAGTGAGTTCTGTTTCTCTTCTGATGAGAACACAACATAGTGGAAAAAAAGACCAAGATAAAAACACTAAATCTGAGGAAAAAGATCATTAAAACAGGTGAAATGATCTCAATACATGGACAGATAATTTCAGATTTCTTGAAACAAGGTTGTTGCTCTTAAATGTTGATTTCAGTGTAACGTTGAACACTTAGAAAAAGGAATTCATTTGACAAAAAAAGATAAACTAAAACTGATGATGATAGCAAAGCTACTGTGTGTGAAGCACTTTGTTTATCTCATTTTAATAGATGAAACTCAACACAAAGCAGGTGTTTCCGAGCCAGCCTCTCTCTCGCAGCCCTCACACTCAGCAGTGTGTTTGTTTCCACGCTGTCATCAGGATGCATCAGGAGCTGTACGATGCTCCCGCTGGTGATGTTTTCTGAGTGGGAGGCTTTATTAGTTTGTGATTTACAGAAACACTTCAGTCAAAGCGTTTGTGCTGATTTAAGTGCGGGCTCTGTTTCCCAGAGGGACACGCGCCCCTCGCCCTCCATCACGTCCCCGCTGCTTCGTGCTCATTTTGTGCCATAGAAGACAAAGCTGCCATTGAATATTTCATTCAGATTTGAACTGTGAAAATCAATGAATAAATAAATGATGTGTTCGAATGAATTTGCCGACCTTGGTTTTAATCGCTGCAGGTACAACAAACAACCAGGAGACAAAAGAAACATAGCGTTTGGCTTTTTATAACAGCAATACACATTAGGTTCTGGAACTAAATGATTGGAACTAGACAAAACACGTGTATATAATTGCAGTTCATTTAATAACAACACAAACACACGTAAAACAAAGTATGACATGTTAAATAAGCAGATCATATAGAAAACTATGAGGGGCCAAACAAGACATGATGCACTCTGGGCTTCACACACATGCATTCTCGTGTATCACACACATATTCTTCTCTTAAACCGAGACATATTCTCTCTCTCTTTCTCTCTCTCACTCTCTCTCCATATATTTATAGCATATATATATGTGTGTATGCAAGAGGTAATATATATGTGCGTAAGTAGGATGTATACATATGTGAGAGGGAAAATGTGTTTGTGTGAGCAGTACATGATGGTGCAAGTAGAATGAGTGTGAGGAGAATATATGCATGTGAGATGAGAATGTCTGAGTGAGAGAGCCAGAATAAATGATGCCTTGAACGCCCCTCATAGGAAATGTTTATCTGCACGTGATCCTGCACGTTTCACCCAAACAGACCAACCCAACAGACCAACCAGACATGTCGGCTGAAGTCGTTTAGTTTCACCACAAAATGTGAACTCAACCTGCAGAGATCTCCTTCCCGCTGCACCTGTGAGTCGGTAGGAGGAAGAGGAGAACGTCTGCAGAGGTGATCAGTCGCCTCCCCTTCAGGAGCTGTGAGGAGCGTGACGCACGGCGCTCACCATCTGCTGTCGCCTCCACAGATCCCCGAGGAGCGACGCTCCGGTTCAGCTCTCAGCTCCCAGCGCAGACGAGATGCAAACTGGCCCAGGAAGCTGAGGAGCTGCTGCCTCTGAAACCTCTCAGAGATGACACACATCAGTCAGCGGAGGAGGAGGGAGCGGTAGTAAACACTGAGGAGTAAAAGTCTGAGCGTGTTCAGCTCAGTGTACCATGAGGACGCCTGCAGAGTTAAAGATGATGTGCTGTAAAATTACATTAAACTGCATTAAACTACATTAAATTACATTCCTCCAGCTTAGATTCATCTGTTGCACTGATGATGTTTGAGACTGATCTCATATTGAACTTCACTTCACAGATTGCTGTACAGGATGCTCAGCTATTTGACTCGGCTGAGGTGCATTTTCTTCGGTTACTCTCTGGCTGGCCTCGTCTAGCTGTGTCTCCAGTTGCATCTTTTGCAGCTTTTTGGAAAATAAAAGTGATATTTCTAAAACTTGTGTTTGCATAAGAACCGTGATCCTGTGTAGAGTCTATTCCTGTGAGAGTCCACTCTAGAGAAGATGGATGTCCAAAACATTGTTTTATTAGCTTTAACATTTTATGTAGAAACAGTTCAGTCTCCTCCTCTGTCCACACAGACAGCGCCGTCTCTTTAAAGCAAACTGGTCATGTGACCTGTAGATGCGTAAAAAGTGTTTTCATGTAATTTTCTGATAAACTTCTATATCGACACATCTGAAAAAACACTTAATAAGAGCAAACATGTTTTAGGGACACTTGAAATGTTTTTTAAGCTTTTGCCCATTTCTAAGGCTAATGGAAAGACGCCCACTCTGCTCAAACTTAGTCTGAATTGCGTGCAATCTGACGTCAATTATCTGACCTGTCTTTGCCTCTGTGAGACTTTTAAAAGTATAATTATGTGATGTTGAACTGAACCCATCACTCCACTGTCAGGACCTTGGAGGAGACGCTCAGTCAGGCAGCAGCCGTGTGTGGTGTGGGAGTGGTACGTCACTGCAGGGTCAGGACGGGGGCCCACGTTGTGCCCGGCTGCCTTCATCATTAGAAACAACACCGCCGCAAATGGTAAATCAGCTCCCTGAAGGAAACGAGCCAACGGGCGCATCAAAGCCTCTTTGTCCTGCATATGAGACTCTTTATTTCTGCGGCTGAGTCAACATCAGGTCTAATGTCAATCTAATTAATTTGCCGCCTTCGGAGAGGAGAGATTGACGCGTCGCCTATGCAGATTGTTTCAGCTAATGTGAGGCATTAAAGTGAAGACTCTACAGACGGTGATAAACATATCCCCAGAACACAGAAGGCATCATGTCTGAGAGCGCTGACCTTTCGCTATAATAGCTCAGCACAAACTTAGATGAGTCAGACGTGAACGATGAGGCGTGGGCGAACGTGGAGCTGGAAACAAAAAGAGATTTGCCTTAATGAGACTCCAGCTTTCTCCCCCTCAGCTGTCCAGGCTGGCTTCAGGTCTTCCTCTCCATTCTCCATTCAACTTTTAAGCAAAACAATACTAAAATAACTCTTGCTCTTATTAAGATTTGACATGAACAGAAAACTGATGTTTCAGAATCCACCAGTTTGGGATGAGGCGACAGCTGCAGCTGCAGCTTCTTTGTGATGGTTGGAGTCAGAGCTGGACGCAGCATCAAAGCCCGACAGAAATCTGCATTGCTCGAGCTTAATTAACGTCAGACAGGACTGTGAGAAAAGTAAGTGTGCAAGGCGTTCATGAAAGATTAAAGATGCGTTTTAAAGTCCACACAGGAGGAGACAGCGCCGTCTGTTTCACATTAACATCGCTTCAGTTTCTGGATGAAGCTGCATCGTTCTTTTGTAAGTCTGCAGCGGGTAAATGGAGTCTCACCAGAAAGACTTTTCTCCACTTTAAACATTTCAGACTGTTTCATTTAGGAAGCGCTCGAGGCCAAAAGCATAAATTATCCACATTTTCATAAAAATCAAAATGAACGGGAATGTATTTTGCAGCATTTTTCCTCCGTTCCAGTCGTAGTAATGCAGCCTCCAGCATTTATATTCCCACCATTTGTAGTTCGAAGACCATGAATAAAATTGCCACGTACGTAACTACTATACACACACATACACACACACATACTGGATCATATACATCATATAAAGTAAGTGCATTTTCTAAAGAGCTAGAGCAGTCAGCAGGGGACTGGATGGAATGAATGAGGTGCCATAGTGTCATATACTCCTAACTGTTAAAATTATATATTATTACATAATTATACGTACATAAACCAAGTGCATTCTCAGAAATCTAGAGCTGCCAGGAGGACGCTACGGTTCCCCGGCACTGAAGTGAAAATCAGCCCTTTGATTTCGCTGCTGCTGCCACTCGCTGATTTTACTGATTGTTAAAGTGGTGCAGGCGCCGAGTCAAGCAGAGCGACACTCAAGGTAAAAAGAAAAAGGGAAGAAGGGAAGAAGGGAAGAAGGGAAGAAGGGAAGAAGGGAAGAAGGAAAGAAGGGATGTGAACCGAGCTGTGGGAACCTGGGAGCTGGAGACAGAGAGCAGCAGGACTAAGCTTTAGAAATAGAGAATGGATTAGAGGGGACTTCCAGCACACCTACAAATTTTGTTTTAATTTGGTTATATTTATTTTGCATTTTAATCTATATGCTTTTATGCCTATTTAAAGCACGCTGGGTTGGCCCTGGGTATGTACATAAAGCTCCCTTTCCTTGTCTCCTGAAGACACAGACCTAGCATTTTCATTCCAGGTTGTCTGATAAATAAACATCTTATTTCCTTTCCTCTCACCTGATAAATATTGATTGACGCTCTCTTCTTTTCCTGCCTCGTCTTTGAGCAATGCTGCTTCCTCTAATCTTGTCAGGAGAACATCGAGGAGGAACCAGAGCACAGGTTCGCTTAGATTTGTTTGAGTGCCACTGAACATCGGTCCCTCAGAGAGCAGCTTGTCCTGCGTGGCCCACACACACAGTGTGTCTGGAGGCAGTGATGACACCAGGACTGTGTCTCTGATGACCTGTGGTTGAATTCATCTCCTGGGTCAAAGCTGCTGCTGCTCTACATGAGGCAGAGCTGCAGTGTTTGAGCTGTCATCAATCCATCCATCCAGTCATTCATCCATCCATCCATCCATCCATCCAGTCATTCATCCATCCATCCATCCAGTCATTCATCCATCCATCCATCCAGTCATTCATCCATCCATCCATCCAGTCATTCATCCATCCATCCATCCAGTCATTCATCCATCCATTCATCATCTTTTTTGCAGCAGTTTTACTGTTTCCAGGAAATGTCAGAAGCACAACAGATTCCAGAAAGATCTGTTGTCAAGCAGGGGGCATGCTTCGAATCTGGTGCATATTTGTGTGTGTGCGTGTGTGTGTGTGTGTGTGTGTGTGTGTGTGTGTGTGTGTGTGTGTGTGTGTGTGTGTGTGTGTGTGTGTGTGTGTGTGTAAACTGAGATCTAGGCTCCCTGTTGTGCTTCACTACATTTTTCATATGTTTACATTTTACAGTCCTCGTTCCCCTGTGATCACTTCACCATAGACTCTCATTAATCAATATTTCCCGAAGTGTAAATACATTCAAAAATTGATGATCACTGTTTAAATAATTTAAACTGTTTTTTCTTTTCTTCGATGCAGCAGAGAAAACTGCTCCTGTGTAAATGTGTTTAGTAAATGAGCTGCAGAGTATTTCGCTGCACGTTCTTGCTGGGATGCGGCGCTGCGTCCTGATTGGCTGCCTGCAGTGAGAGCAGCAGAAGCTTCCAGAGCTGCACAGCTGCACGCTCCTTTCTGTCTGGTCTGACTCTGTTCTCAGCCTGCTCCTGCCTGTAATCACACCTGTACGTGTCCAGAGTGAGCTGTTTGTGTGGTGCCCCACGCAGCATGCCAGGCGATGTCATCATCTTCATCCTCTTCCCCTCCTTGACCTCAGCCATCATCTGACTTATTGAGAAAGTGTCAGTGGGCATGTTCTTCCCTTTATGTCGAGGCCTTTAAGCTCCTGGTGGCTGTGAGTCTATCTCACGATTACCTCTGCGATGCAGAGGTAAAATAATGGTTCTCCTCTGACCTACGACAGCACACACAGACCCTCATGGAAACCCAATCTGAGTCAAGTGCTTTTTCTTTTGTATCCAGCATGTCTCTGTAAATAGACAAATCAAGACTGCGTCAGTTCTCCTCTGGGCCACCAGGGGGCGTCATCAAAAGAGCCCATCTACCCCTACCTTGCTGTGTGTCTTGGGGAATTTTTTTGACTAAAACAGAAGGAAAAGTTTCTACAGTCTCTTTATAAACATTAACACATTTTCCTTTGTTAAAGTCTTCAGAGGTCAAGTACAGACTCACGTCTCTGTTGTTTGATATGATCTCATATATGATATCTACATGTTATATACCATACTGATATATGACATCGACATGTTATATACCAAACTGATATATGACATTTATACTAAGTTATATACCAAACTGATATATGACACTTACATGAAGTCGAACCCTTTTGGGATTGAGCTATAGAGCTGGATGCATCGGCCACACACGAAGCAAATAAACACCCATACACCCCCATAATACTGTACCTATTAAAATGGACTTAAATGATCCTTATGGCTTCGGACAAATGCTTTTGATGTCTATGAATAACATCTGTATTCATAAGAAGTGTTCAGAGGCTCAGAGTTTCCCACAAAGCTGGGTGACATCACAGGCTGCTGTCATTGTCTGCCTCTGAACAGGTGCCGTATTTTCACAGAATAACAAAAGTATTTTTGTGTTTCTAGAGCTGCAGAGACGCTCGAGAGTCCCTCGCTTCCTGTCTCTTATCTGTGCGGCTGGAGAGCCTCAGTGCTTCAGTGGCACAGATACACAGCTCTAATAAAGTGTCCAAGGTGCTACCACATAAAACCTGCTCTTATCGGTCTGTGACGGCCTTCGCTGTGCGTACATCCGTGTGTGTGTGTGTGTGTGTGTGTGTGTGTGTGTGCGTGTGTGTGCGTGTGCGTGTGTGTGTGTGTGTGTGTGGGAGAACCAGTGACAGAGACAGAGGTGACAGAGAGTGAATGAACTCATTAAAATTCATTGGCTGTTTCTTTAAGAGACAGCTGACAGTTTTACGACTGAAACACCAAAGACGACTTTGACACTCAAAACAAAACAGCTGTGAACGTCTCTGCCTCCATCTCCATCCTCAGGGTCTGGTCACAGGATCGGCCTCAGGTTCTTCTGCGCTGGTGACGACTGGACTTCGAGGCACGACAGAAGGGAAATAAATATGTAGAAAACTGATATGTAGAAAACAGGCCTGTGTCAGGCCAGGGGTACATTCCTCCCTGCATTTGTCACGGTGTGTCATAGATTTTTAAGAGTTTTATTGTTCTGGTCAAGAGTAGAGTCATTTTGTGGCTGCGCAGAAAGAGAGAGAGAGTGAGACAGAGAGAGAGAGAGAGAGAGAGAGAGAGAGGTCGTAAAACAGCATCTGAGGTATTTCTCATTAAAACAGATTCTGGGTTAACAGAAAAAGTCGTTCAACTATTCCAGGTGCCCAGCAAACAAACTGACCCAGCCTGCAGACGTAGCTGATGACGTGTTATTCAGTAGCTTCTCCTGGAAGAACACAAAGAAATAAGTGATTTGATCATCGTTTCTTTATTTTCAGAGGAGCTGTAGAGCAGACAGCGAGAGGCTGCTTCACCTCAGCGACGGCCATCGCTCGGCTGTGAGTTGTGTCACCAAGGTGAATCGATTTGTCTCATTTCACCTTGAGCACAGAACGGCCTCTGTTCGCACCACAAGCACTGTTGAGAAGAGGAAGAAGAAGAAGAAGAGGAGGAAGAAGAAGAGGAAGGCGAGGAGGAGGAGGAGGTGGGAGAACTGTGCACACACTGTTTTTTCTTTGTCGGTTTGACATGTAACTGTGAAGAAGAGATCGACATATACAAATATAAATATTTTATGAATGAAAATGTTTTTCCTTGACTGTCTGTAAAGTTTCTCTGTTCTCTGTGGTAACATGTCTCTTCCAGTATTGTTTATTATCAATATTTATTCACTAATTTTAACTTCTAAATCCCGCATCACCTTGTGTTTTTTTGTTTGAACCAACAATTCAGCCACAGCAAACTCCCACCCCCTTCCTCTTCCACGAAGGGGAGGGAGGGAGAGAGAAGCAGGAGTACACGGCTTTATCACACGCCATCTACCATGCCAATCAATCAGTCAATCAACCAATCACAGTCACCAGAGCCAGCAGATCTACTTGGTTGGATTAGACTAGCTTAGAGTTCACTTGTGGAACTTGGATTTCCCTAAGGAAACCTCCCAGAGGGATCAATGAAGTTTCTATTGATCTATGAGCTGCCACATACAAACAAACATGGGGTTTGATTAGGTGACAGAGAGACTGGCCTGATTAACTGCTGGGATATATCCATGGGGGACAGACAGCTTTATTAACCTGGATTATTAGGTTAGACCCGCTGAGATCCAGATCTCATTTGCAAGGGAATCTCATGACACAAAAATGGTACGAAAGACAGACGAGAAAACAATAAAATGATAGTGAGCAATGTAGTAAACAGTGCCAGCAGCCTGGTGTAGTAAAGTAGCAGTAGGAGAAGTCAGGTCACAATTAGACTAGAAACTATTAGAAACATTCGCTGCTCCAGAGACTCGTCCGTTTTTACGAAAGTGAGAGACATCAAGTGACATTTTCAGACTCAAATGGAGAGAGTTAAAAACAGAAGGAGCAGCAGAACTAGAAGGAGAGTGTGGAGGCGCAGCCGGCAGGTCTGCAGAGGAGGAGGAACCGCAGATGCTTCAGGTGGAGCTGCTGACAGCTTTAATGGCAGGGTGTTGGTGAGTGGCTGTAGTTTCCTCCACTCAGGTTACAGTTGATTATCCTCTGTACCACTGACAGGACACAGCCTCGTGTGGTCGGCCTGCCTTCACCCCGGAGCTGAGAAAAGACCTGCACTGGTTACCTGATGTTTCTAACCAGCAAATGGAGCATTTGCATTAGGAGTCCTGCATTAGGAGGTTGCTATGACAACCAAATAAAAGAGGGAGTTTGGAGACCTATTTGGAGGATCCATCTATCTATCTATCTATCTATCTATCTATCTATCTATCTATCTATCTATCTATCTATCTATCTATCTATCTATCTATCTATCTATCTATCTATCTATCTATCTATCTATCTATCTATCTATCTATCTATCTATCTATCTATCTATCTATCTATCTATCTATCTATCTATCTATCTATCTATCTAGGTATGGGGAATCTGCTGCCGCTGCTTGTTTTTGAAGCCAAACGAGGAGCCAGAACATTTAGTGCCGCAGCGGAGACGTTCTAAGTGTGGTAAATTGGAATAAGTGGCGTTGGAATAACAGCGTTTGCCACTTTGTGCACCTGTGACTGATGCAGCAGGTGCGGGCTTAATGCCTGCTCCTTGTGACTGGCTGCAGATGTGTGGCGAGAGTTGGCAGCGGCTGAAATCCACATTCGAGGCAATTAGTTTGACTCTGACTGATTAAGACTCTGAGAAAAGCAGCAGAATGTGTGTAAAAGCTGTTTGCAGCATCAAAACAATTGCGCCCAGTGGCCCTGAAACCTGCAGCTTGTACCTGACGGATTCTACTGATCAGAGGGATGATGCTTCTGCCTGTGCTGCACTGGAGTGTCTGTTTGATTAAGTGGAACTGTGCTCCCTCTGTCTGTCTGTCTGTCTGTCTGTCTGTCTGTCTGTCTGTCTGTCTGTCTGTCTGTCTGTCTGTCTGTCTGTCTGTCTGTCTGTCTGTCTGTCTGTCTGTCTGTCTCTGTCTGTCTGTCTGTCTGTCTGTCTGTCTGTCTGTCTCTCTATCTATCTATCTATCATCTATCCATTCGTCCATCCATCCACATACATTTATGCAACATGTCTATGCAATTTCAGATTTCATATTCACAGTATTTATATGTTCGAAGTCACCAGTCGCATCTAATGCATTTATAAAATACATGATGGATTCATTCATGAAACCTGTTCCTTACCTGTTACTTCACTTCAGTCACCCTCCAACATCATACGCAGCACCAAGTCTGTTTAGACTTCAGATTTCACAGTATCATCTTTTGTTTTGTTCAAGGTTCTGAACCAGCCGATCCTGGACTGAAAGCCAGAGGTGCAGATTAGTCAGAGAATCATTAGTTTCGTGCATAACACCACTTCATTCTCCTCCTCAGTGACGCACTCATGTCGTATGCACCCAACCTTCTCAGATACCAGGTTTTTGTTGCTGCTTAGATGAGTGTTTCTGGTATATGGCACAAAAAACAAACTCTGGCCTCTCTTTACAGACCATTACAGTCTCTCTGATCATGTTGAGTCTAGATGTGCAGTCAGCCTCAGCCAGTTAAAGAACCTTTGTCTCAAACGACCACATTATCCAGCTCCACTGTTATACAGAGAACTCCACAGAGAACTGAGAGAGGTTAAATTCATCACTGGTCTCTCTCTTTTGCTGCTTTACTGGTGGAATATATTACAGACTATTTTTGAATAGATATTTGATATGGTATCTTTTCATGCTCATCTGGCAACCTCACATAGGCTACACCTGATTGGCTGGCAACCCCGATTGGCCACACACTCAGCCTTGTATGTTCAGACATTTCCAGGAGTAAATACAGTGACATTTCACCAGAAACTGCACCAAACTGCGGCAGACTCACAGTCCTCACACTCCATGAACGAGGCAGATACACAAATTAATTCAGAGCTGAAGGGTGGTCTAATTAGCTCCACACATGTATTCTAAGCCAAGGTTGAAGTGCTTTTTCATTCCTGGTCCCCTCTAAGCTGACCGGTCTGAGCCGACATGTTCCAGCTGAATATGAAACTGCAGGAAAATGTCTCTGAGGACAAAAGAGTACAATGATGGGAGTAATTACAGGGAGATGAAAGCTGGCAGACCTTGTTTTAGTAATAAAAAGAAATGATCTGGATGATTGACAAGAGGGAGAAGTGAGGCTGATTCACTGAGGGTCAGCTCAGAGCAAGTGGTCTGCAGACTCTGGCCAGGTTCAGTCGCTCTGGTCCATGTCTTCATGTCTGCACCGAGGAAGCTGCTCAGAAACAGAGGAGTCACATTTTATGACATTTGAGCAAAACAGAGGCGTATTGTCCCGCCTACTCATGTAAAAGAAGCTCACATATGTCTAGCTCTGACAGCTTGTGAAGCTAAGTATACCATAAAGCACATAGTTTGTGAGAATGTGAAAATGAAGGTGTCAGAACTTCACTTCTGCAGTTGGGTGTCAGTTCTGCATTTATGATCAAATGGATCAGCATTTCACGGCTTTTGACCCATCACGCAGTGTGACCTCACCCTGCACAAAATACACACGTCTTGACTCATGAGTTTTAATAAAGATTTGACTTATTGCACAAAAGCTGCACCTACACACATCCGATGATGTATGTACAATCTATTTGAAGTTCTTATCTTTCCACTGAGTTTCTCTCCCTCAAAATAGACAGTGTTAAGAGTGTTAAGTTCAGTCATCCACTCTGTATGTGTACATTTAGCACACACACACACACACACACACACACACACACACACACACACACACACACACACACACTCTCTTCCTCCTTTGTAAACGCTGTCTAAGCATTACAGCTGTTCTCAGAAATACGTCACCATCAAATCTGAAACATTGTTTTCAAATTGTCGATCTGTTTCAGAAAAATAATTTCACCTCTTGTCTGTTCTAAACCAGAGAAATCGATGTATTCATCAGCGCTTCTGCCTTCAGTGTCCTAAATACCAAAAGCAACACTCTGAGGAGTGAAGGGCGTCTACTCTCACATTTGCACGTTTCAGAAGTTCCTTCTCTGCAGTTTGACACACATTCTTGGAAGTATTTACAACTTCAGCAAAACTAAAGTTTACCAGCACAATGAACAAATGAAAACGATGAGATTCTAGGTAGATGTTGTATGTTGTTGTTCACAGTCTGCTTCTAGTTTCTTTTATGAGGCTCCGTTAGATGTTTGACACAGTAATGGTGCCAAAGTTGAGGTCGGGTCGAGTTCACAGTTTTAATATTTATCAGACCAGGCCGGAAGAAGAAGTAAGAAGTCAGTGTTGAGCACTGCAGAAAACTACAGTCACAACAAGTGAGGGAAACAGTCGAAACAAATCGGAATGAAAGACAAAGAAGCATCAACAAGGATGTGAGGGGCAGAAGCAGGTCAGGAGCAAAGGTGTGAGACACCTGAGGAAGCACCGAGGCTCAGCTGACAGAGAGAGAGCGAGACAGGCTCCTCAGCCCACAGCTGCCCACAACCACAACAAGTCATTTCTGAGAGGACCGGCCGCCTGTCGAAACAGCTGTGCAGTAATAGTGGCACTGCTGTTGCGCATTTGTGGCGTATGAAGGAGATTTCTGCCTCTGGAACGAATGTCCACACACACTCTCTCTCTCTCTCACACACACATACACACACCCACACACACACCCACACTCACAGCGGGCAGCATGTCGACACTGAGGCGTCTACGTCATCAGACGAGCTGTCAGGATGAACTCAGAGCTGCTGCTGCTGCTACTTCTTTGACTGAGCTTGTTTCCTGTTCAGCCGTCAAACGCTCTGCTCCATCTGTAACATGGCCATACGCAGAAAAGACAGCTTCCTCTGGGGAAAAGGTACAAGAGCACTTCTTTTATTTCTGAATTTTCTCGTGTTATTGGTGAAAACTGCTGTCTGTCGGAGTCAGACGCCAGAGAGGAACTCTTGGTTTGAATCGTCAGCCAGAGTCTAACTTTAGATCCAGCAGCTGATTCAAAGGCTGCTGGTTTACAAACTCTTCAGATGGATTTTACAGTATTATAACTTATTTGTTTTAAACTAGTGTAAAGAAGTGTCTTGGAATCATATTAACTTTCAATAGAGATTCATTAAATTGGATTGAAATTGAATTATATCCTGTTCAATTCAAACGCATTGCTTGTACCTGTATGATACAGCTCGAGCTACAAAAAGCAGGTATTGTTGTTTGTTAAAGTAAAATGAAGGGATGATGGAGATGTGTTTGTTGATGGTCTGCTGGTTGTTGTGGAGGATGAACGATGCTGCCAGACAGGTTAGAATAGATCAGCTAATGTTCCTCACCTTTCTCAGGAAACACAGTGTCGTCTCAATTCCTGAATGCAGGATTAAAACATCCACAAAGTGCCCAAAATCTGCTCGAGTCAGGCGACCTCTCTAAAACCCTCATAAAAGCTATGCTGGACAACTGTAAGATTTTAGAGTCACGTGTCCGGACAGCTGTGAAAACCTCATTTGGAGTGTCAGATGATGGGATGATGGATGCAGAGATGCAGGGAGGAAACCAGACGGGTTGTTGCTGCTGAGACAGGAAGACGTGATGCTATCAGAACAGCTGAAGATCAGATCAGGGCTGAATGAAAAAAGAAACAGTGAATGACGACAGTCTATTCCAAAAACATTATCTTGTCATCAAGTAATGAAATACAGCTAGTGAAAAAACGGGTGAATCAGAACGGGTTCAGAATGTGACGTTAAGCAGGAGTGAGACACAAACTTCAGAAAAATGAGTGTGTGCCTCCGTTCAGTCATGTTGTAGTCACTGAGGACTGCGATAAGACGATGAGGCAGCAGTTTAATGTCAGTGTCTCTGCTCCTGGTGGATGTACTATAAACATTTTGCCTAACCCATTGTGAATCAGGTTATATCAAAACTATGCACAAAATACATAAATAAGCTCTATAGCACAGGCACCACGCTTCATATTTGAATTGATCAACCTATTTTTAAAAGTTTGTTTTTTTTAAATGAGATTATGGTGTTTTATGTTTTAATGCCATGCAATGTGATCAACCATGTGAGTGGCAGGTGAGACAGCCAGTCAGGGTAAAGCCTGTGTGAGGTTGCCAGGTAAGCATGAATGGAACCAGGTCTGTGCAGAAACACGACGTAATATTCAGACACCTAGAAACAGTTAAAGGGCTGTAAAAGAGCCTCTGAGGTACTTGTGATGGCACCAGTGTTCCATAGATTCTATGAACACATGCATGCTCTATATGAGGGTGGAGGTGGAGGTGGAGGTGGAGGTCCAGCTCTGATCTGTCTGTGGTTGTCTGTCACCCTGTAGCTCCGCCCCCCCTGGCTGCAGGAGAGCGGAGGCCCAGTGGAGACGTCCAGACTCACAGGCTGGAGCAGATGGAAGATGCTCAGGTACGACAGTGAATAATTCCCTGCCAAGGTCTCACTTTAAATAGCCTCATTATTCTCTGCTCTGCACCCACTGCTGGCAGCCTGCAGTTTTTCTCTCTGTGCACTCTGACGCTCCATTCTCCAACTTTTAATCGAGATGCGAAGAATGCGAAGATTGCTTTATTGCAGCGAGGAGCAAATTGCTCCTGAGTGAAAAACCGCTGAGCGTGTGTATGTCAGTGATGTAACAACAACGAACCTTGGTCCTGAACTCAGATCACAGCCCTCTCTCTCTCTCTCTCTCTCTCTCTCTCTCTCTCTCTCTCTTTATCTCTTTCTCTTTCCCAGAAGCCGAGGTCACACATCACTCACGGTCTGCCACAGATCCACAGCCCTGAAATGAAACAGCAGAAGTGAGTGCGAGCACATTTTTCCGTCTCTTATTTACTTGCAGTTCACACTCACCCACCACACACTCACCCACCACACACACACACACACACACACACACACACACACACACACTCCTCAGCCTCTCAGCAGTGTTTCTGCTCCAACTCTGCTGTCATATCTGACGCTCAAATCTTTGAGCCCTTTCAGTGTTTTTTGGGCGTTTGCATGTTAATGCTTTTTCATTGAGCTGCTTTTTTGCTCCTGACCCACTTTGTGCAGCCACCGCTCCATCAGATAGCTTCGGTAACCCTCACAGTTCAGACACTGATATCAGTCATTTATTATACTATATTATATAGGAATGGATAATATGAATATATACAGAGTTTATGTGATTTAAATGTGACGTAATATAAACATATAAACGTGCCAGATGAATCTGATTCCATCTTAACAGTGCTGTGATAGGATGAATCCTTCTTCTTATACTTGAAGGTCTTGAAATGTCATGTCAATGGCAGTGTTTTAACCTTTTCTCGTCTTTGCAGCAAAAATGTGGTGAGGAACAGGAAGTTTCTGCACGGAAAAAAGAAATTCAACATGGACCCAAAAAAGGTGAATCACGCTCGGAGTAGATGGTGAAACACTCGAGTAGCAAACTGCAACATGCACATGAATGCAACAGCACAGCCAGGAGACTTTTGTGCAGAGTAAGAACTTTTAAAGTATGTTTGTTGGGTGACTCTAGCTTAAACTTTTCCACATTTCGGTGAGGTTTTACATGCAGCTCTTCACCCCTCAAACGCTTCATAGTGAGACTAAAGTATCCGATTACTTCATGCTGCTCTGTGTAACGTCATTGTGGTCTCTGACGGGTGACGTTGGTTCATTCCCACAGTTTATTTGGAAACGCAGAATTACTCATCGAGTCATGACAAAGGTACAAGCCTCCTCTAATAAAAGGACAGCTTACAGAGCGGATGTGCCTGTGTGTGTGTGTGTGTGTGTGTGTGTGTGTGTGTGTGTGTGTGTGTGCAGAAGTGCATGCCGTAGCACAGACACACAGAGGCAGATGATAGAAAAGCGAGAAAAGCCACATCCTGTTCCGTGAAGTGGGGTAGAGGTGGTTCTTCACTCCTCTGCAGAGCCCTCCACCTTAAAGAAAAAAAAACAACACTTCCTGTGGCCTGACAATTGCTCTGTGCTCAGACCTGTGGGCGGGTGTGAGTGGGAGGGGGCAGGTGAGGCCCTGAGGCCGAGCTGGAGAGCAGGAGAGGTAGAGGAGTAGTAGAGGTGAAGCTCCTCAGCAGGAGGAAGGTGGAGCAGTGATGCCTCAGCCTCCCTCAGCTGCTGAACGTTGTCCTCACAGCTGATGAGACTGGAGCTTCACTGGGGCTTTACAAGCTACTTGTTGCTAAAGTCTTGGTAGTCAGTTTGTTGTTACTTTATGGACTCTTTATAGTTGTTTTCTTCTGTGAAAGTCACTTTGGATAGAGAGTTGTAGCGACCCAAAACCTAATTTGGCTAATAATGTCATAATTTTAGCCATTTTAAATGTAATAAAGCTCATGATGTAAAAAAAAGATTATGCAATAATATCTATTTGGCTATAGAGGAGAAAGAGCAGACTGTCTTGGCTATATAAATATGAGTTATTATTAATATTATTATCAGGACAGATAAATGAAAAGAAAAAACTAATGAAGGGCAGAGAAAGGGAGAGAAACAGACAGAGACAGGTGGAGAGCCTATATTATATGTATATATAATATATATATATTATATTATATATAACTATATTTGATGAGCAAACTGCACAAAACCTGCAAATAACCCTATACTTTCGAAGGAGTGCGGTCATATTTACATATAAGTACCAGTATCAGTACACACGTTTGATTCCAAATGTGAGCGCTCTGAAAGTTGACAACACATCTAGAAGTATACGGTCTTATTCTGCTTCAGATCGGTGTCTATGGAAACACAGACTCAGAAGGAGAGGAGGAACTTTGTTGATGTGTGATATGACTCAACCCACAGGAGTTAACAGAATCAGAAAGCGGAAGCTTAGGTCGGTACTAACAAGAAATGAACAGCATTGATAAAATCGAATGTGTCCCAGATGGACCTGGAGGCCTCAGCAGCGGGCCATGTTCTACGTGTTGTTCTTTTCTTTTGTTTCCTGGTATTTAACGCCATCACCATCCTGTGTTGTCTCAGGGTTTGCGCTACCTGGTGGAACACGAGCTGCTGGAGTGGCGAGCCGAGGCGGTGGCAGAGTTCCTCTACAAGGAGGAAGGTCTGAACAAGACGGCCATCGGCAACTTCCTGGGAGACAGGTGTGCTACAGCTGACACGTCCCCCCAGCCCCCACCCCTCTCACTGCGCTGCATCACTGCTGTGTCACACACGCTTCATGCATGGTGGGACTTTGTGGTCAGTGCACGCTGTGAAGCCAGGCAGAT
This sequence comes from Karalla daura, assembly GCA_029224185.1. Taxonomy (NCBI): domain Eukaryota; kingdom Metazoa; phylum Chordata; class Actinopteri; order Chaetodontiformes; family Leiognathidae; genus Karalla; species Karalla daura. Next base: position 2,366,875 of record CM055203.1, on the reverse strand, counting down.
TCAGTTTAGGACAGATTGATGAAGCTGTCGCACACCACGTGAAATCACAAGGCCCGTGTCCTCTAAAAAAAACTGAATAAGATGTCCTGCATGTCCCGCAGCTCCAAAAACATCATTGTGTCCTCATTCATTTATATGTTTAATATGTTTCGAATTTTGCTTCAAATTATGCCTCAAAGAAAATATATAGAGAATGTAAATATAAAGAGAATATATGTAAAACAGGAGTGAAACCATAATGCGGATACCTGCCTTGGAAATATCAATGTCTCAGTTTCGGGTTCCTCCTCAGTCTCTGGTTCCTCCTCTGGTTCTTCCTCAGTTTCTGGTTCCTCTTCTGATTCTGGCTCATCATCAGGCTGGATGTGGACGCATTGCTCCATAGTTCTAGTTCTCCATGGTTCAAGTTCCAAATACCCCTTAGAAAAAGAGAGCTAGATTAGGTTAGAAGGAACGTTAAGTCACATGACCGTTCCTATGAGTGGCAGGAGGGACAGCCAATCACAGTAAGGCCTGTTAAAAAGGAGCCAGGTCAGAGTAGAAGTGGACCAGCTGAAAAAAGGGATTGAAACGGGCAGTGAAAGAGCATCTGAGACATTTCTGAGTTAACTAGTTCTATAGCTTCTGAGTTTGCAGCAGAGAACAAGGAGAAATACATTTGCTTCTGAACCACTCATCTCACAGCATGCAGCCTACTGTACATGTGGTTGCCAGATAAGCATGAAAGACCACCAGATCTGCATATTGACAGTCCACAGTATTCCTGCATGTAAAACACAGCGCTGTAAAAAGACTTTTCTGATGCAGCCAGTGTCTCAGCTTCTGCATTACCACCGCAGAACAAGCATAAAGGCTCCGTTTAAAACACTTTCTAATGTGATTATTGTCCCGGTTCTCCTGCAGGGAGGAAATGCACCTGCAGATTCTGAAAGCCTTCGTAGGCCTGCATGAGTTCTCCGACCTGAACCTGGTGCAGGCACTGAGGTTTGTGCCGCTTGATGCTTATTGCGTGTCAGCGACTGTGAAAGTTGGCACGAAACCTTTCAGCGGTTTAACATTTTGTCTTGATCTGGATAAAGCCTCCACCTCCTCATCACACTGTGTGTGTGTGTGTGTGTGTGTGTGTGTGTGTGTGTGTGTGTGTGTGTTTTGCACCTCTGCCATCTTGCAGACAGTTTCTGTGGAGCTTTCGTCTTCCAGGAGAGGCTCAGAAGATTGACAGGATGATGGAGGCGTTTGCAACCCGCTACTGTGACTGTAACCCAGGGGTCTTCCAGTCTGCAGGTACGGGCGCCGAGCGGCTGCTTCTCCACTCCAATCAAAAAGTTTCTGTTCCCGTTTTATTTATTTCACCGATTACAGAAAGGGAAATCTGCAAGTTACCTACCGCAGAAACTTCGTACCCCTCCCTGCCTGATGTCAGCCGACAGATTGTTCAATAGACGTCTTTTTTCTATTTTTTTTCACTCAGGCAGCGTTTACAGGCAGTCATTATTTTTAATGGCTGCAATTGATCGAGCTGTGGCAGAGCTAACGATGCAGAGCTGACTGTGGTTTCCTGCCTCCTGTGTGTGTGTGTGTGTGTGTGTGTGTGTGTGTGTGTGTGTGTGTGAGACAGACACAAGCTACATCTTGTCTTTCGCCATCATCATGCTCAACACGAGTCTCCACAACCCCAACGTGAAAGACAAACCCAGTCTGCAGCGCTTTGTGTCCATGAACCGAGGAATCAACAACGGACAAGATCTGCCTGAAGACCTGCTCACGGTCTGTGGCCACACACACACACACACACACACACACACACACACACACACATAGGCACACACACACACACACACACACACACACACACATAGGCACGCACACACACACACACACACACACACACACACACACACACACACACACACACACACACACACAAACACCTGTCTCACCTGTAGCTGTCTGGTGATGTTTGGTACCTGTCTCGTCTAACTGCCCTGTTCTTGTCTCACCTCTTGTATCTGTCTCACTGTGCTGTACCTGTCTGTTTCACTGTTGTTCTATCTCACCTGTGTCTCACTTCCTTGTACCCGTCTCACTGTTCTGCACCATTCTCACTGTCCTGTATCTGTTCTAACTGTTATCGACTCGCTGTCCTGTACCTGTCTCACTTCCTGTCTCACCTGTCCTGTACCCGATTCCCCATGCACTCTCTCTGTCTGTCTTACAGTCATTTATGTCTTGTCTCACCTACATCCTCACCTGTCTAACTGTCTGCCCATATCTGGCCTACCTGTCTTACTGCACCCTACCTTCCTCATTGTTCTGTACCTGTCTCACTGCTGTGAACATGTGTATTTCTGTTGTACTGAGCCTTTATTGTGGGGGTCTATGGGGAGTTGTATGTGGAGTTGCAGGTTTTTAATACTCACTAAAGTTTAATATCGTGGAAATGAATCAAAAGTATTTGGCTTGTGTTGCCACGGTTACCACATCTTCCATCGCAAATAGAGATTAGAATTCCATTGATCTTTTGTTGGTAGGGCCTATTTTTAGTCCCTTATCATTTTCTGCCATCTGGAGTCTCAGTCATCGCTGATGTTTCTGATGGTCATAAGAATGTTTTGAGGCCATTAACCAACATCTGAAGCTGAAACTGATCCTCTCTCCTGTGTTTGGACGTCTTCCAGAAACTGTACGCCAGCATCCGCAGCGAGCCGTTCAAAATCCCAGAGGACGATGGCAACGACCTGACGCTGACGTTCTTTAACCCGGACAAGGAAGGCTGGCTCCTAAAAATGGGTGAGATGTTGCCTGGAGGCTTCCAGAGAAGGTCTCACCCATATCCCCTCCCTCTCCTCTAACCTTCAGTGTTCTGTGTTGAAGGCGGCCGGGTGAAAACCTGGAAGAGGAGGTGGTTCATCCTGACAGACAGCTGCCTGTACTACTTTGAATACACCACAGTGAGTGTCTCTCTCTCTCTCTCTCTGCTGCAGAGAGCTTCAGGCAGCCTTTCCTGACACAAATAGAAGTGTCAGTCATCTTCCCTCTCATGGTCCAAAGGTTAAATCTGTTTTTAAACTCCTTTTCCTCCTCCAGGATAAAGACCCCATCGGGATCATTCCTCTGGAGAATCTGTGTGTCAGGAAGCTCCAAGACACCAACAAATCGGTAAACACACACACACACACACACACACACACACACACACACACACACACACACACACACACACACACACACACACACACACACACACCATGTATGTTTAGGTCACTGAAGGCTGCCCTTGGGTGTAAGACTAGTTACTTTTCCAATGCAATTTTTCTCAAAACAAGGAAGATGGAGCAAGCGTTGTTTCTAGATTATATTTAGGTTGTTTCTGTGTTTGTATGGAAACACACCTACGGATACTCACAGGTTTCATTGTTGTGTTTCAAAAACAAAACATCCATCTAGATCTCTATCCTCAGTTGTCCCGCTCCATGGAATGTTTTCCAGAGTGGTTTTCAGAAGGTTAGGTGTTTCCATCACCAGTTTTCAGGTATATTCAGGTTTATGCACAATTCTATAAGTAAACACACCTACTGATGAAGTTCAAAGCAGCTGGTGAAGTAAAGATGGATGAAATTTACTTCCTTACAAACTGAACTGAGGTGAGAGACATTTTTATTCTAGACATCTTGTACAGTCCTGACAGTCCTCACACACGCACACAAACGTACTGCAGCCACAAACACACATACATGCAGCTGCAGCTGAGAGAATAAAAATGTGTGTGTGTGTGTGTGTGTGTGTGTGTGTGTGTGTGTGTGTGTGTGTGTGTGTGTGTGTTTATACAGTATTGTCTGGAGTTATACAACACCAAAGGACAGAAGATCAAGGCCTGTAAGACGGAGAACAAAGGCAGAGTGGTGCAGGGCAAACATCAGTGCTACAGGCTGAGTGCAGCCAGCGAGGAGGAGCGGGACGGATGGATCGAGGCGTTCAGGTCAGAAGACACACACACACACACACACACACACACACACACACACACACACACACACACACACACATGCCTAACATCACTTCACCTGCCGACCTGCACCTGCACATTAGGCTTCAATTCAATGCACTTTGTCACTTACACAGCAGCAGCTTGTGCCTCAGGCATAAGGGTGTGCTTGTGTCCCGTTGCATGGAGCTGATACTGTACTTCAATCATCCACAATTCAGACACATTCATTCGAGTTTACAGCCACTCTTGGAGCTCCGTGAGGCTGCACCTAACCAGGTGTGACACTATCAGTGACACTAAAACACATGAAGGATGAAAGATTGATAAGCCCATTTTCACAGATTTCAAAGTAAGCAAGAAGCAATAATTACTGCTTGTTTTTCAAGAACAGCAGACTTTATCTGCAAATGTGATCTCCCCAGAAGAAGGTCTGCTTGTTGTGTTATGAGGAACCTCTAAACGTCATAAAGTGTCTATCTTTATTTCTGGTTCTGACACTGACCGTGGAACCAGAGCCAGTCCCTTCCCATCGTCAAGGACGACTGGTGACATAACGATACTGACGAGTGTCGCTCTATCTGTCTCTTCAGGGCGAATATCACCAAGAACCCTTTCTGTGATCTGGTGTCGCAGCGAAAGAAGAAGATCATCGGCAGCTCTTCCTCACATGACTGAAACCAACCTGCGGAAACATCCTCCTCCTCCTCCTCCTCTTCCACTGTTTTACATTTTCTCAGAAGACGCTGTTCAACACTCACAGAATGAAACAAAATCCTGCAGCATTTCACAAATTGGGAACTAACAGTTGTGAGGAACTGTGATGAGTGAGCTATTTTTAGGACGCAGTGTACAATCGTCACATTACTTCTGCAAACTCCACGCACTGCCGCTCCGATTTCAGGGGCTGATGACTCCTTCTGACAAACACCTGCTGTATGGAGGCAGCCCGAGCTCCGGACCGACCTCTGAACCGGCTGTTGACAGGGAGCTCGAGACGGCTGGATGGAGGAGTGATCCTTGCTCTCTGGTTCTGATGTAATCCACGTCAGAAATGCATGAGATGCTGTTTTACAGCACTTTCACAATCCTGCTTTGACCTGTGGGAACATTAGGCTCTGTTTCTGCACAGATATAGCACCATTCATGCTGATCTGGCAACCACATACAGGCTTTACTCTGATTGGCTGTCTTGCCTGCCACTCACATGAATAATCACATGATCTTATGTTCTTCAATAACAGAGCTCAACAGATCTCATCGACTTCTTCCTTTGCGTTCCAAAACCAAAATCAATACATGACTGTGGACATTTTATGGAGGTTACTGGACCTGCTGTAAATCTTTGGCCGGAGAAAAGAGTTTATTCTATTATTCTTATCTCTCAGAACTGCAGAGGAACCATAATGCCAGTATAGATCACAGAGACACTACATGATTGACTAAAAGAAACCACCAGGAGATGCAAAAGTCCCAGACTGCAAAAACCAGACAAGATATACACAAAATATCTGAAGTGATCAAGGAAGACAGAAAACAACATAAAAGAGTCTCACGATGTCCTTTCAGCGATGCTGTCCTTGCAGAAACTTGTATTTCTCTAGTTGTAAATTGTTGTAAATATATAGTTATAGAATTAACTTATGAATATATTAAAGTTGTACAGAAGTAAGATTAAGCTTCAGATCCCGTGTTTTAGACCACTTTGTATCTAATCTAATGACTTTATATTGATGCAAGAATGAAATGTCTTGTGAATTAAACTTCTCAAACTATTTGTGTGACTGTTTCTACAGCAGGTGGCGCCATGATGCCGCTGCAGGCTCATCTTCACCACAGAGTCACTGCACTAATGGTGACATGTGAGGAGTCAAACTCCCCAGATCAGTCTGGTGTCTTAACGTGTCAGAAGGATTTACATGACTGGATGAAGAGAGGGGGTGATGCGTGAAGGCTTTTCCTGTGCAGTTCTGCTCGTCTAACGGGGTGTGTGTGTGCGTGTGTGTGTGTGTGTGTGTGTGTGTGTGTGTGTGTGAAACTGTGGTTTCCTGAGAAAGCGCAAGTACCAACATCAAAAAGCATACATATAAATACAGAAAACAGCCTCTTTTTGTCACAAAATTCATTTCCTCATGCGTGCTTCAACCATGCAGGACATCACTGAACTGCATCTAGAGAAAAACAGTGTAAAATCAACTTCTTAAGCTTTATTGATGACACATTTGATGCCCATGGCAACAGATGTCCTGATACTGCAACACACGATTGTACCTTCAACACAAGACGCATGTGCTTCAATTCAAGCGAGATGAGACGTATTTGCTGTTTTCATGTCTTTTAATTCATTTTCTGCTACAAAATTTGGATTATTTACAAGTCAAGTGGCTCTCTGTGATTCACATTTTAATCTCAGCCAGTTTCACCTGGATGAAAAGCAGAACGTCGTAGTTAGGAAGTGTTTGGACTCTGGGACTCCTGGACTGTGTCAACACTCAGCCCAGCGTGCATTATTCACCGCCCGAACAACACACCCTCACTCTGTTACCAAGGGTCCCCTGTAAGACGACACGCCAGGACAAAAAGAAAAAAACAACAGGACGACCGATCACTTTTCCTGTCTCCATGGCAACCAGGTCAACGCCACAGGTGTGATGTAATCCACCTACGCCACCTGAGTCACAGCCCGGGCCTCTCCGCGTCCGGGTTCAAGTGTAGCAACTTAACTGTGGAATAATTTAGTACGAAAATACGTGATGGCAGTGAAGGCAGCGTCCAGGGACAGTCAGAGTTTGTCCTCACACACACACACACACACACACACACACACACACACACACACACACACACAGGAGCTGGACTTCAAGGCACGGCGAAGACTTTCACCTGAGCCCGAAACAGCGAGGTCATCTGGTTACTGCAAGGTGATACTGTGTGTGTGTGTGTGTGTGCGTGTGAGAGAGTGTGTGTGTGTGTGTGTGAGACAGAGCACTTCACAGTGACACACAGTCCTTTTGTTCTCATCCTCACGACTGGATGCAGTTCTTTTTCTGGTGTCGCCGTCTTCTGGATCCTGTACACAAATAAATAATAAATAAAAAAGAGATTTAGTTTCTGATGTTCATACAGGAGCGTTTCATACACCTAAAGTCAGCTGCTTCATTTTGGCCACTTGGTGGCAACATAAACACACAACTAATGTTACTACTTTACTGATAATTTGCTGATGACTCATCTCCTGACTTGTTTGTCCAGGATCAACTAAAACAACCAACCAATCAGCATCTCTTATCGAATACAAACAACTCCCCATAAATAAATAAATGCTTTATTATTACTAGTAACAGTAGAATTAATGTGGCTACAATTTTAAGTATGAATACAATAAACAAAAGAACATTTGGTTAAAACTGTAGTTCTAGCCTCCAATTTTCCTCCATTTTTGGTCTTCACCATCACCTGTTATTGAGTTATGTTATGTTATGTTATGTTATGTTGTGTTATGTTGTGTTATGTTATGTTATGTTATGTTATGTTAGGACAAATAATAAACTAGGTGTACCGTCATCGTCTCCTGTGTTGATGGTCTGCAGAGACAAACTTCTTTGAATCGTCTTCAGGGGCTTCTTGATTTTGGGTTTCAGTGGCGTTGGTTTGTCCAAGATTTCAAACGAGTCCTCCAGCTCCTTTCCTGCGACGCCATTGGTCTCTGGCACTTTAAGGGGCGGGGTTTGTTTCGGGGGCGTGGGTTGTTTAGGTGTTGGGGTTTGTTTAGGGGGCGGAGTTGTTTTGGGGGTCGGGGTTGGTTTTGGAGGCGTGACTACGCCCTCCTCGATAGTCTCGGTGCTCTGATTGAGTCCTCTGCCCTTCAGGAAGTGCCTGAAGGAGCTGCGGGGCTTCTTCTGTCCTGCAGCCTGCTGCTTCTGCTTCTTCCCCTCGTCCTCCTCCTCGTCCTCGTCCTTCGCTGAGACCCTGCCGTTCATGCCTGTGTGGATGCCGTTCTGCAGGCCGTTGAGCCCTGAGACCACGGAGCCGTTGTGCATGGACAGGTCCTGCAGGGACCCAGTGAGGCCCCTGTTCCCAAACACTAGCGAGTATTTGGGGTTGTGGTATTTGTGTGCCGGAACCTTCAGGTCCACGTGTCGGGACTCGTTGAGCGAGACCTGGAAGCGAGACGTGGAGACGGGCAGAGGACGCACCGGCTCCACCTTTGGCTTGGGGACAGGCGTGGGCAGAGGAGGCTTGGTGACGTTCAGCTCCCTGTACAGGTCCACCTGATCGGACACAGCGTACAGCTCCCGGAAGTCGTTGTCGAAATAGTCCACGACGTGCCCGGACATCACGGTGATGGTGTTCCTGTCCATCCGAGAGGCACTCCAGGTGAAACTGAAAGAGAGAGACCGAAACAAACAGCTCAACAATACATAAACATACATAACCTAAAAGCTACAGTGCACAACCTATGTCGCCCCCTAGAGGGACTCCGTGTTGTTACAACAGTACAGCCAGTATGTCTCCTGCTTCGATCACTTTCCTTCTTTGCTAATGGTCCTTCAGGCGAGCGACCAGGCTTTTTCTTTGTGGTAAGATCTACTTCTGAGCTGTGTCATGTCACTTTCTCTGTCTGGCAGCATCTCTGCCTCTCACTCGGAGGCTCTACGCTCTCTCTGCCCCTCCCTTCCTGTTTGGAGGTAAAACGCATCATTTCCTGTGTGTCAGCGCAGGAATGTCGCCAGTCAACACACAATACAAAACAACAAATACTGAAAAACACTCTGAGATGTTGGTAGAGCCGATTGGCTTAATGAGCATATTGTGTCATCTCCTCTAGTAGTGTCTTGGTTGAAACAGACAATATATATCCATATATATATATATATATATATATATATATACATATATGTATATGTATGCTATAGCTCTGTAAACCTGATGTGATGTTTGGGCCTACAGGTCCAATCATCCTGAGCTCAGCTTCCAGTCACTGACTGGTTTCAAACATGACTCACAACATGACTACAGTCATTTTGCAGCACAAACAAGTTTCAGTTTTGGTATTGACGTGTCACTGACAGACTCATCAACAAACTTTCCCAGAAGTCTCAGATGAGATATGAACACAGGAGCTTAAGAAACTGTTTTGTATTCAAACCATTGAAATTGAGCTTGTTTCCACCAGGAACCTGGCTCAAGAATATCAGATTCAAGACGGGAGCAAGAAGACGGAACAACAGAAGGAGAGAACAACAGAAGTGTTAAGAATAAGAAAAGGGAACTGAACTTCCAGGGATTTAGTTGAACTTTCACGGACTATTTTGACAGAAATGTTTCACATTGAGAAACTTTCTCACTTCAGGCATTTTCCTTTAGGTATTAGTGCCAGGGCTGTGAATCCTACATCCATACATGGAAACATCAAAACTCAGCTCCACTCAGACGTGTTCAGAGCTGATGGGAGCGTAGGGTTAACAAATAGCATCTTAACGATATCGTTATTTCACTGAGGCAGGATAATTAATTTGAACAGGCATATAATTATTAAAGCCTGCGTGCTGTAAGAAGCGTTCCAGTCATTCCAGCTGTCGACTGAGCTTCACAGTCTGGAGGAGTTTCCAGCTCATCAATCTGAGGCTGACTCGCTGTCGTGAAGATGCTCCCGTGTTAAAATGAAAGTGATGAAAAAACATCAATCTTAAACAGATGAAACAAACTCTCAGCTGTGCGTTTGCTCCTCACCTGTACGAGCCAAACATGATTTTCTCCCCGTCCACCAGCATGTATTTGGAGCACAGGGATCCGGGCAGCTTTCCAAAGGACAGGGCCAGCCCTGCACCTCTCACCGTCCGCACACGGAGATTCTGTGAAGAAACACCCACTTAATTACACATGAGAGCTGGGCTGGCATCACACGTCCGACCTGAGTAAACTGGCTCTCAAGCTTCCCCCACACAGTTGATTTAGCCGTCACACCCTGCGACTCCTCTCCAGAAATAAAGAGGACAACACAGATGCTGAGGTCACTCAGTGTTTACTTAAAGGGAAGAGAAAGAGACCGGACAGAATATGAGACGTAAACGGTGCTAGGACACAGTGGGAGGAAGAGGAGGAGGAGGAGGAGGCTTTTCCCTGTCAGCGCCCATGCAGCATCGAGTTACAGGCTTTGGACGTGTTCTCAGGAACCATGAATGTTCATTTGTGAGGAGTAAGAGTAGCAGAGCGCGCAGCTCTGAAAAGGCCTTTCACGGAGTTATCAGGTGACACGGCAGCAGCTCGCCTGGCTGGGAGCAGAGCTACGCGAGTCTAACTGGAGCAGATAAGCTGGAGAGCGAGGATACGGTGACAGTCTGGCTCTGAGAACCAGCGTCCACCTCCTCATCTACAGCAACACTTTGTCGTCTCTCAGGTTCCCCAACAGGCAGCATAAATATTCAGAGCTGTGAGGGTGCCCTGCCATCTCCACTACAAAAAGTTCAATAGAAAAAACTGAATATCTCAATAAAAACTGGTAATGGAAACTGGTAATGGAAACACCTGCGTCTGGAAATACCTCTCAAATACCACTAAAACATTGTTACACTTGTATGAGGTGTTTTTTCAGACATCACAAACAAATAATTTCTACATTTACACATCGCGTGACCTGACGTAGGGGTCACATGACCGGTTCCCTTCAGACCAGATAGACAGGAGGAGAACTCTCCACTGTTTCTACATCTGACTCAAAGATCTAACAACATTTTGGACATTCTTCTTCTTAAAAGTGGAGTCACGCTGGACAAGATTATATAAGAAATCATGTTACGTTGCAAGAAAAGACTTTACCTAGAGTCACATGTCAGTACTGCTTTTATTTTGAAAAACACTTTAATGGAAACACAGCTACTGGGTCAAAATGCACCTGCTAAGTCCTGCTATCTAGACACTTTCACACAGTGTCCCCTCTTTTCTCTTTTTACAACTATGTAAAAGCCTCTGCCATTATAATCAAATTAGCCTCCTGAAGTTCAGCAGAGATAAACCTGCAATTTGCACGTTTGATTACGAACATGCAAAGCAAACGCGACAACCTTTAAACGGCGTCGGCGTGGATTCAGAAACAGTTCCTGTGAGGCAGCTTTTCCTGGCACACGACCTCCAACGTATCTCACAGGCTGGATGTGCTGCCTGAGCACAGCTCCAGGTAGATGTACCTCAGAGGGACAGCAGCGTGTTCCGCTGAGTCATCTTCATGTGTGGACATGTTTAATAAGAGAGAAAGGCCCGAGGTCAGATTGGCTGCAGTTACACTTTCTAATCCCAGTAGCCTGGATGGAGGCCACGTTCCCATGTCCCTCCCTCTCTCTCTGACTTGTGTTTTTGTTTCTGCTGCTCTCTCACCCTCAGGTGCATGGCGTTGACCTGCAGCCGCGTGCACATGTCCAGGAAGTGAGGAACTCCCTGCGCCTCCAGAACGACGTAGACGGCCACGCCGCGGCGGGACGAGGCGTCCAGCAGGTCCTGGAGGATCTGAAGGTCCGTCAGCAGGTCCATGACGATGGCCACCACCTGCAGAGAGGACACAGTGAGGACAGGCTGTGAGACACGTCTGTCTCCTCCTTCCAGCTCAGAGGGGACTTCTGTGTAACGTAACACATTACACACATAAAAGTACTTATGGCATCGTTATAAAATTTGCTGTTCCAGAAGTTTCTTTCCTTTTCTTAACTGCATATTCATGGTCATCTCATCATGAATACCTGATATTGAGCCATTTCATACAGATATTTTATTGTATTTCTCAGCTAATTATCTAAAAAGACAATTACAGAACATTCTCTTATTACTAAATAACTATATGACTGAATACCTTTACTTAAAATGTGATATTATATTACTTGGCATTCACACACATCTACAGCAGGTGTGAAGCTCCAGAGTCTGACACAGACCAGAGGTTTTCCTGTTCAGCTGCTGTCTGTCTCATCATGTCTGCCTCTCTGAGTCCATATTTACTGTTGCTCTTCCCAGTGTGTACACGTCCCTCTGACAACACTCCACTCTCAGACTTCTCACCACCTCCACTGTCACAGTAACCACCATGTGTCCCGACTCTTGTTCTCCGTGTTGTGATACTAAATGCAAACACGTTTTGCTGAGGAGGAAACAGTTGGAGGTTCAGAGGAACTTGTTTTTCCAGGTGATTTAAAGATTGGAGTCGGTCCAGCAACGGCTGACGAGACATCATCCGGTCACAAGATGCACATACAACACGGACTGTAGCAACAACACAGTCCACATGCTTTATGAGAGCATAACCCTATAAAAATATACATAACGTGATTCAGTTGGTACGTACAGAACATTCCGGGCTTAAAACTTTATTTTTGTGCTATTTTCAGAGCCTCTAAATTCTTTTACTGGTGCTTATCTGTTGTCTTTGCTTCTACGGTAATGCAGATTCGCTCATTGTGGGACTCATATCTCCTCTTATCTTCATATCAAAGGCTTGAGAAGCCAAGATCGTGTTGCTCAAACAGTATAAACAGCTTTAGTTTGACACCATCAGCAGGTCCAAAGTTTGTTTTCTTCACTGAGGTTGTGCAGGTTTGGTGACACGGTGAAGAGGAGCCGCCTGCAGAGCTCGGAGCTGACGCGCTCTTTCCTCCAGTTTCATTCTCAGAAGAAGTTTTTATTCCATCGAACTAACACAATGTCGCTCTGCAGCTGACTGTTTTACTGCTGCAACGTGTTTTGTTTTAATACCCTTGACTGCTATTGATCATGTGAGGCTTCTTTACTGCTTCCTTATTGCTGTTCCTCTGTACGTCTTTGAGCTCCAGCCAAACGTCTGCAAACAAGTTCTCTGATCTGACAGCCATTATTAAAAGTGTGTCAGTGTGGGTAAAGGGCGTACTGATAACTGGTCGCCTGTGGCAACACAAAACATGGGATGACGGCAAATAACATCACAATTTTGACTATTTTAAATGTAATAACTTTTTTGCAATAATGCCATAATAATGCCACTGATCTAGTATTAAAAACCCTTTGAAAAGGTAACTGGTGCCAAAGAGGTAAAATGAGTAATACATTAACATGAGTGCAGTTCTCCAAGAGGAGAGAGAGGAGCACTAAAAGATAGTATATATCTTGGATATATACTATCTTGTACCAGCCACTTTGCCTATTTTGATGAGCAAACTACACACAAACTACACAAAAAAACATTGTATTTCTCCTTTTTCTTTCTATTTCAAAGGGTCTCTTTAAAATAAGGCCAATAACACAATAACTTATCGGATTACTGGCAAAAATGTGAATACATTATGGGCTTTCTACTCTTAAAATAGCGTAAACGTATCACGTTACTGGCTGTTGTTACGGCTACAGACGCCTGAGAAGCCATTTCAGTTCAGTGTAGCTGAAGCTCCAGGTTTTTAAGTCTTCCAGGATTAAAGGCCATGTTTTCAGTCACACCTGGCCCTTCCCTGACCTTCAGACAAAGGACCCACAACAACAGGAACGCAGTGCTGGAATGCCCATGGACTGCTCCGAACATCTCCACAGCTATTAGGCCGACTCAGATCTGATCAAACAACCAGGGAAAACCTTCGGCTGCTCTGACTCTGACACAAAGACACATGTACGATCTCTGTGAGCACTGGCACAGTGGCATTCCCGATGGTGAACAGGCGGAAAGTTGCGGCTGAGGATAATTAAAGACTCGGGTTTCTAACTTGTGACAAAGCCGGAGTGTGACTGTGACGGAATGCAGCCCAGCAGTGATTTGATCTCGAGTGTTTCGGTGTTTGCTGGAAGTCAAAGGCACAGTTACACAATGACACTTTGCTACGTCACAGCTGCCTGGAAAACAACAAGCCACAAGCGACGCTGTGATGTCAAAACTTGGAACATCCCAGTCAAACCAGAGCACCTATCATTAACATCAGGCACTAAACAGTAAAACCAGTAGAAACTCCAAAACCCAGTATGACGTGCCAATCAGTCTTGTACTACCTCAGTAACCTCGAGCCTCGTCACCGTCAATAAATGTCTCGTTTTCTCTGTAAATGACTCGAGTTCAAAGAATAGAGACGTGTATCAAAGAAAACTTTAACACAGCTGCTTAATCATGAACTTCAAAAGCGAGAATGGAGTATTTATCTTTGCTCTCTGTTATTGGAACATTTGTTTCAGAGTTTACAGCCCCTTTACAATCCTAGTTTTAATGGCGGCACTATAACAGTACGTTTCTGACATGAACGATCACATGACTTTCTGTTCCTTCTAACCAGCGTAGCTCCTCAGTATGCTCTCCTTCACTAAGTGGTAACTGCAGCGATGTGTCCACATCCTGCCTGATATGCTGGAGCCAGAATCAGAGGAGGAACCAGAGACTGAGGAGGAATCTGAGGGGGAACCAGAGACTGAGGAGGAACCTGAGGAGGAACCAGAGACTGAGGAGGAACCTGAGGAGGAACCAGAGACTGAGGAAGAACCTGAGGAGGAACCAGAGACTGAGGAAGAACCTGAGGAGGAACCAGAGACTGAGGAGGAACCAGAGGAGCAACCAGAGACTGAGGAGGAATCAGGGCAAAGGCAGAACAAGGGCAGATTCCTACTCATTATTCTGGAGGAGGGGATTAGAGGAAGGGTTTAGTTCCATTTCAATCATTTCTACGTGAACGAGCAGTGATGATGTTTTAAAACTGTACATCACTGTCTGAGAACAGACTGCGGTTATTCAACAAAGCCAAAAACAGCACTTGTTCATTCTAGACCCCTTAATGACTGCAGCCAAGCTGCGGTTTGATGCCGAGGCTGTGTGTGGTTGAACGTGGTCCAACGTGAAAACGTGTCAACCTGCAGCCATCCAACAGCTTGTCCCAGCACAACTCCACGCCTCCCCCACTCGGATCAGCGCGTACAAGCCCCTCAGAAGGAGTAAGAGTTATGAGCTCTGAACTTCAGGGATCTGAAACAGAAAAACCTCTCGGTGCCTGGAGGGCTTGGAGGAGGCGGTGGTGGTGGTTTCAATCACCTGTAGGGGAGCTATCGCAGCCAATTACGCTGTCAGGGCCCGGAGCTGATGGCTGAGAGCAGGCAGAACAAAAGGGGAGGAGAAGTAACCGGTCCACCAGGCTGCAGGTGCCAGTCAGAACCACGCGCTCCTCCTGGAGCCTCGGCCTCCTCATCAAACACAGGCTCAGAACATTCATCGCTCCAGCTTTACCTACCTGCTCCCTGGTAGGCCAACCACAGGCAGCTGTGGTAACCTGTGAGTGGGTGAGAGAGGAGTAAGGGGAGGAGGAGGAGCAGGAGGAGGAGTAGCTAACCTAGCCTAACCTGCAGGGATTGAGACTCAACAGGTCTTTATCTTCCGGCTGCAAGTCCTGATCTGAGCTGACATTTAGAGCAGGCTCTGGATAGACGGCTCTGAATGACTCAGCCTGTTGAAACCTGTAAATACGATGGAGCGATTGATGCACGGGCTTTACCTAATCCCTCTCAGGTTCTCAGCCCAAAGTTCTGCACGTGAAAAACACAACTCTGCACAGAGGTCACATTTGACAGAAGAATGAGGAAGACAAATTGATGCAGATGTCTGCAAGTCTGATATCAACTAGCTGCATACTTCACAAG
Source organism: Karalla daura (assembly GCA_029224185.1). NCBI lineage: Eukaryota > Metazoa > Chordata > Actinopteri > Chaetodontiformes > Leiognathidae > Karalla > Karalla daura. Next base: position 2,351,271 of record CM055203.1, on the reverse strand, counting down.
TCACATGAAGTTAAATCATATTTCTGGTATGTTTTCTGAATGTTTTCTGTCTGAATAGGTGATGCATGTGAATTGCAGGTGAATCCAGTGGAAATCTTCGACTCTGCAGCCCAACAGGAGCCTGATCTACTGTCTCTCTTAGCTCAAGGATGAGAGGGATTAGGAACTCTGCTGATGTGGACACAGAGATGAATCATGTCAGTGTTACAGGCTCCAGCACGGACGGCTTGGCCACAGGTGAGCGTACACGAGCTTCACGCTGAAGCCCGGACTGGCACACAAAGCAGCCCCGACACACGGAGATCAGGGGAATTAGGTCTTTGCGCAATAACTCAACTGTCGACTTCATTGAACCTCAGAGGCAGAGAGAATTGATCTCACTGAACTTGTTGGAACCTGAAACACAGTGAAGCCAAGTGGCAGAGTTCCTGCAGTTATCTGGGAATTTTATGACCTAAATAAAAACACATCCCGCATCCACACAACACAGAACTACACGGCTGCCTTCCATGTGCATGTTAAGACTCCTTACATATATTATAGGGAAGGTTCAGGCACAAAGAAGCAATTCCTCACATGTCACAATTATACCACTATGGTTAGCTTGTATGTAAAGTTGTATGTAAAAACACTGATTTTAACTTCTGAAGAGGTTTGTTTAAGTGCACATGTAGAAGCTCTCACGTTCAGTTGTGTTTTATTGCTGTTATTGAGGCCACAGGTTAATTATTTTCAGTTTACTGCAGATGACAAGTCTGTTTACCTGTTGATAACCAACTGATTCATACCGCTCTGCCAGGAAAACAAAGGATAATCATGTCGTTTATCAGATTCTATCAAAAGCTTCCTGGGAGGGATCGAACGTGCAGGACACTGCCACTATCTGCTGCTGCTTCATGGCAGCTTCAGCTGGAGCTGCAGATCCTGCTGGGAACGTTATTTTTATTACTGGCTGACGAGCATGAGCGCATGTCTGCGCCTGAGCTTGTTGGACGAGCCAGTAAACAAATATTCACCTGGAAAAACACACACACACACACACACACACGTCACTAAGATCAAACAGAGAGATGGAGCTGGATGCAGATTGGCCTTCGCTGCAGTCCAACGAGGCCGCAGCAGCTCGGAGGTGGTTCAACACGCGCTCCGTCCTGACACGTGGCCAGCGGCTCCCAGCACAGACAGCGCTACTGAACTATCACTAGTCACACGTCTCCAACACTTTCCTCGAAGATCTTTAGTGAAGGAGCTAGAGGTGCAACAGGTAATTGACTGAGGATAACTCACAACTACTTTAAAAATCGATTGTGAGAAACATTCTGAGAAATTGTGTGAAAATTCTTTGATCCCAGCTTCTTAAATCTGAACAGTTTTTATTTTCTTTAGTCTCTAAGATGAAAGATTGAGGTGAGGACTAGCAGATCTTCTTCAAATACCTTTGATCTGAAGACCTGATTGTAGCCTTTGTGGAGCAGGCATTTAGCATTTTCACAGTTTTTGTGACACAACATAAAGTTGAGTTTCAGAGCGGTCGTAGAGCTCCAGCAGCTCTGCCAAGGAGTCCGGACTCTCAGGCAGCACCTGAACACGTCACTCCACACGGTGCCAGGAAATCTGGGTTACCGCACAACAAAAGGCGTCAGAGAAAATCAAACTCCACTTCCTTGCTCTGCCCTGCAACGTGAATCTGCTCCTAAGTGTGATGCGTGCGACAAATTCCACCTTAAAAATCTAGAGATGAATGAACCAGGAGTGAAAACACTCCCAGAGGCAGAAAGCTCAGAGATGTTCTTATTTAAAGGATCTGCCAACAACATTAAGGCTTACAAACGTTAAAAAAATGTCCAGATTGTTTGGTTAAGACTGAATAAATCTCCTTGTTGCAGTCAGTTCGGGGCATGTTTAACAGATTACGAATCAAAGCGTGCTTTCTGCTGAGAGCGTTTCAGAAAGTTTGACTTGCTACAGGTTGTGTCAGGTTCAGCAGGACGCAGAGACGTTGGAGGAGACAGTAAAGGCTGTGAGCCCCAGGCTCCCCGTCACATGACCTCCAGCAGCCAGTCAGTTTGAATTTTCAGACTCATTTTTTACAGAAGGAAAAAAGCTGCGCAGGGACTTTTCCCTGTCCTCGTTCTGTGAGAATCATTGAGCTGGCTTTCCTCATATGACAGAGTCATAAACAAGCTTTACTGTCTCTTTATTATTGCAACCTGCAGAGGTGCACTTTGTAAAGAGGTGACTCAGGCAACTCCTAGCAGATTCAGATGATCCAAATGGCTTTTCGGTCTAAACTGTGCATCTTGTTGCTCAGCTGACCTTTATCTGGGTGGGACGTTTGACATTTATTACGCTGTGAGTGGGTGGGCACACACAAGAAAGTGCTGTTTTCAAGCTGAATCAATTCATGAAGCACATTTGTTGTGTGAGTGGTTTTCTTTCTGGCAAAAAGCCTAGAAATGGCCTTTGATCAAAAATAAACGTATTTATAGCTTCTTAAGTGCGTCTTTGTGTTGAGGACTGCGTCTGACAAACAAAGCCATACAAAGGAAATCTGTTGACACTCCCCCGTCAGGTCAGATTTCAAACAGCGATGAATTCAACATGCCTGCGTTCCAACTAACTAACTAATTAACTAACTAACATAGAAAACAGTCTCTAAAGTAAAGAGAAAATGCTCTCCAACTACCAGAGGTCATGAAAACTAGAAATGTGCTCCATCACTGTCCATTCACCTTTTACCATCTGATCACATATATTCTCACTTAGGCCGGGAAAACTACCACTCACCTCTGTCACAGTCTGGAACCTTCCTGCACCAATGTACACATCTATCGAGTAGGAATCTACTTTCAACTTCCAGTTAAGTGTCTTTGAAATGTACAGTTATAGTTTATTACAGTTCAGCTTAGTTTGCTACACTTGTACACTCTGGTTTCCATCCCTTGAGAAAGTTTTGTCTAGTCACTATCTATCTATCTATCTATCTATCTATCTATCTATATATATATCTAGCTATATTTATGCTGATAAACACTTTATTATTCACTTTTATTGGCTCAAAACCTATAGAAACAGTTAATTTCTCTCCTGTTATCAAGACCTCAGGTCTCAGATCTGCTTGTTTATCCTCAGCGTGAAATTTTAAGGGTTTTTTGCTGTTATTTAATCAAACACATTTTAATTTTCTTTATCAAATCTTATTTTTGACTGGAAACTCTTTGTAGCTGCTTTCTTTCATACTGAGACTTTCTGAGCTCCGATCTGACTGATTCCCAACATGAGACGCTAAAGAAAAGGACTTTTTTTATCTAATCAAATTAATTTTTTCTTATTTTTTCTTTTTTTTTCTTCTTTTTTGAGACGTGGAGGCCTCAGATCTGCCTGGTTCTCCTCAGCAGGAGCCGGACGGAGCTCTGGTCTGACCTTGTGCGCCTCCTGGATCATCCTCCGGACCACCTCCTTGATGCGGGGTCCTGCCGGGTCCTTGGGGGGGTGGCTGTAGACCAGCACCCTGGTCACCCCCTTGTAGATGCCGCTGCTGCCGGACCAGCCGATGTCCAGGGCAGGAGCCTCGGTGTCGGACATCTGCGGCCAGTAGGTGGAGTGGACCCCGGAGTCTGCGCTGGACGAGCCCTTGGACTTGTCGTGCTCCCCGGACTCCTGGTCGCTGTCGGTGTCGTACTCCTGGAACATCTGCCTGATGTTGGAGACCTCCCGGGCGCAGAGGAAGTCCCTGATGTGGTCCTCCTGGAGGCGCATCTTGAAGGCTCCATCGCCGCTCCGCAGCAGGTGCTCCAGGGCCGCTCGCTGCTCCTCGCTGTAGTAAAACTCAGGCCTGGACTCCGGAACCTTCTCGTTGACATGCTCCTCATCCAGACACAGCAGCTGAGACTCCGCCATGACTCTGACTGTTGTCTCCTCGCCTCCACACAGGTAGCTGAGCCCGCAGGTGAGCAGCACCAGGTGCTCAGGTGAGCAGCAGGGGGCGGGGCCACCGTGGGAGGCGCTCCTCTCAGAGCCCTGTCAAAGTAAAGTGGATTTACTGTCCCTCTAAACCAGGGCTGTAACTGAGTAACTAACATGTTCAGGAGGTCAGCTGTGCCTCTTGACCATGGATATCTGCATCTTTCTAAAATAAATGTATTAATAATAACCTTCATAAAAACAAACTAAAGTACGTAAGAATTACTAGGAAGTACAGGTTACTTTATATTAAGCTCAGTAACAGATAAAAGCGCTTTAAGTGTAAACTGTTGCAAGGTTTTTTTAACTGATGTGAATGACTTACTCAGTGTACCTAACAAACAACTAAAAGCATGAATGGCAACTATAACAAAACAATTAGAGAATCATCAGTATAATGCAAATTATGGAGCTATTAACAAGATACAAGTAAAATGTCTTGAGACTTTTCTCATTTGTTGTCTTTCAGTGGTGGAACAACCTACCAAATAGCATCTATCTATCTTCAAGAAGTTCTTGAAAACCCAACTTCTTCCTTACTCCTAAACCCTTCTTCTTCCTTCTCCTCATGCTATCTCTCCCCTCTGAACTTCTACTACGACTACTATCAAAAAACTGGAGAATACATCTTGTATTTATTCAGATGAAAACTACAATGATTTTAAATTGTTACACAGATTTTATTGTCATCTATTTTAATTTCCAAAACATTTCCTTGCCTCTGTAAAGCACAATGTGTGAGAATGGTGCTGTACAAATGAACTTGTCTTGCCTATTCACACGAGACCTCTGATCTGTGGTGCAGCTCAGATGGAGCTTTTATTTTGAAGGTCCAGTCTCCGGCCTACTTCTGTTTTGGCAGCTGCACAAGTCTCCAGAGTTTGAAAAATAACATGGGATTCATGCAGATTGATTTCACAATACAAAGCGACAAGAATGAAATAACACACGGAGGAGGAAATATGTAGAGAAAGGGCGTTTTTGTCAAGATGCTCTCAGATGTGATACAAACAAAAACATTTTATTTTGTCATTGGGCAGAAAGGGGATTACACATTTTCAAAGCATTCAAGTTTTTCTGAAATTTCTCACAACATAAAACACCGATCCATGAACAGAAACTGTTGGATGAGGATTTCATTAGAATTAAAAAAACAAAAAAACTCTTCCAGCAGCTCCAGGTTGCATAAATAAGTGGCATAAAAGAAGTTCAAGAAAACCTGATGGAGCAACACCTGGAGCTGCATCAAATCAGTGAGTCAACAGCAGATCTGAAAACAGGGTGACTCAGACACGTGGGTCCAGGTCTCTTCATGACGAACCCACATCGTGAGTCACCTCGCTGCCTCAGCGTGTCTCTGTTCAGGTCTCGGGGCCTGGGGCCACCTGCCCAACCAGTCTGAGAGGCAGCGTGTGCGTGCGTGGCCCGGGGCGCTCGCTCACATCTGTGATGTGTAGTTGGCAGGAAACAGGCCGCAGCTCCCCCTCAGCCTCCCCCTCCACCAGGAGGCATCAGAGCGGTCCAGCACCTCGATGACGTCCCCGACGCGGAAGCCGAGCTCGTCGTCCTCCTCGGCCGAGAAGTCGTACAGCGCCCTCACCTGCAGCGTGCTCGCCCTCTGCAGGACAGGGAGGGAAGTACAGTCAGACACAGACAGGCTGGGGTACCACCGGGCCGGAGGAAAGCCTTGTTGGATGGACTCATATTCACCGTCTTTCTGAGCTTTCACATATCTGGATTTTGTTTATTTGGAGATGTTGACAGCTGGAGTCCACACAGCAATCACTCCTACTTGTTGTATATTCTATGTATATGTTCATTGCATTGATGTATAGCTATCTATATAAATATGTTCTTCATGCTCTATTTGTGTAACATGCATATATCCATCTCTATTCTCTTTGTATTTTGACAGATTTTGCTAAGATATTCCTCTTAACCTCCACTGGCCACTTATAGCTGTACCTGAGCCTTCGTATTCATTCATTTAGTTTACTTAGTTTGCATTTTTTCATCTAATTTATTAATAATAGAATTGTCACAGGGATGTGCGATTAGGGGAAGCATTATTAGATGTCAAAGACAAATAATGATGGGATATCATTTTATATTAAATAAAATGGACTTAGATTCAGAAAGCAGCCGCAAAGTGCGTTTATCGATGGAAGTTCACAGTTATTTCAGAATTTCCAGATGAATAAAGGGAAATGCAATAATACAAATTAAAGCATTTTAGAGCACAAACTGATATTTTGGGATGATTCAGAAATGCTGTAATAATTTAATGAGTCCTGACTTGAAAAATGTGTCTTGTGTCTTGTGTTCAGGCGTTTTGTAGAGATTCTTTGCGTATGTTGTGACACTACGTGTGTGACTTTGAGTGAAACGAGAGAGAGCTGCAGGCGACGGGAGCAGCTGGGACTGCGGGCGTACCTGAGGCAGCGGCATGGTCTCAGAGGTGCGACGGGGAGGGAAGTTGTTGCTAATGGGGCTGCTTCTTCCTGTGTGACCGATGGTGTGAGCTCGCTCCTCCAGACCCACTCTCTTGGCCTGAAACAGGAGCCACAACACAACAGCTGCTGCTGCTCAGAAACCCAAAGTCCACAGAAAGTAAAACACATTATGAGCAATAAAACTGAAATTACGTAATAAAACTTCTGTGGAGACTGATACAAGTGCAAGAGGACTCGTAAAAACTTGAAAAATGAACAAACTGATCCAGTTTGTCAAGTCAGTCGAAACTGCTTCGCAAACACATAATGAAATAAGGAGAAAAGGGAAGGAAATGAACTTTGAAAGGCTAATAACTGATTTTAAAAAAGCATGTATACAGTTTGTAACCCCTGAAAAGCCATGTGTAGCAAAGTATCAAACAACCATCAGCAAAAAATTTTGAAAGTTATTTTAAAGTTTTGCATAAAAAGTCAAAGAAGCTCAAAAGACAGAGAACAGAGATTAAATCTGAAGCACACGTTTGTACTTATATGTTTGTTTGTTGTCTTTCCTGTTGGCATATTTGTTTTGCCTAGTTGTTACTGACAGGTTTTATGTACCTGGGTGCATCCAAAGACTCATACCCTGACTAGCCTAGACAATAAAGTTATTTATTCTGTGATTGGTGCAAACTGTCAAAATCAGCTAAAAGTAACAGATAAACAAAACAACGAGAGCACCTCATTTTTAAGAGCTGAAAAAGTTCATTAAACCAAAGAAAGAAATGGGTTCAAACAAAACTGACGTGACCGCAGACGCTCAACACTGACATATTAGCATGAAATCTGGTTTAATGTCAGGTGCAACGATCGCACTGGGGCAGGATGAGAGCAGCGTGTGGGCTGCTCAGAGCCGACGCTGATAAAGGCAGGAAACAGTCACACCAAATGCATCCGCGCAAGTGTGTGTGTGTGTGTGTGTGTGTGTGTACCAGCTGGTTGTTAGGCTGGTCTGAAGCTCTGCGTGGTGCTCCCATGGCTGCACCCACATTGCGGGTCTCCGGCACACTTCCTCTCTTCACCTAGTAGACAGAACCAGAGCTGAGAACAGCTCAGCGCTGACAGAACAACAACTGGAGTTTCTCCTCAACCACTTGAACAGAAACAAGAGATCTGAGCAGGGAGGGAGGGAACATCTTACCGACTGGGCCATGCCTGGGGAGCTCCTGCTGTCCGGGCTTCCGTCGTTGAGGTAAATCTCTCTGGTTTTGGAGATGGAGGTGTTCTTGTAGAAGTCTACCAGCTTGTTTAGGGAGGTGAACTTCTCGGACCACAGGAAGTAGTGGCCCTGGTTGTCTTTCATCACTTTGAAGTGCTGGACGTCACTCTCGTGCCTGAACGGAGACCAAAGAGAAGACTCAGAGGAACCTGAACCGATGACAGAGCAACCGGAGGCTTGTGGACTGTCCTCTACTGGTCAGTGGACTAAACTACAGCATAGGATCATCATTTGGCAGCATCATTTGTTTCTTCATTAAAACCCAGGGCATTAAGCATTTGAAGGACACCCATAATGATTGAATGGAGTATTTATTCTTGCTCAATGGTGTTAATATAGAAGTTATGTAAGAAATCCTATTATGTCCTATTATGATCTTATTATGATCCTGTTTTTCTACAAACGTTTCTAAAACAACAAAGTTCAGCAACTTTTCTGCAAAAAGCAACTTCTATTTCTTAATGCTGCTGCCATTTTTCATACATCGCTGTAAACTATAGTGTTTATATGGTTTTTTATCCCTCACACAAGTCTTTTTATCTATGCACTCTGTTTTTATTTGTTCTATTAAGCCCTTTGGGCCATTGTGCCACAACAAGTGGAGTAAATGCGGTAACACATATATTTCTTGTGCAGTTCAGTACACTTCAGCACAACTGCTGCAGCCTTGCACACAGATCACATGCCACTCTTCACTTTTTCTATCTATCTATCATCTGTCTATCTAAACGGAAGCATTCTGCCATTTCATGAGAAACTTCAAAGAACTGTTGCCTCACACGAATCTGCCTCCAAGTGGTTCATTGCTTTGTGTCACAATCACGTTAGGTTTCTGTCTCTGCTCAGATGCGATGATGTTTCTGGACGCGTCTTACACCTTTAGCCGGGAACAGTCACTGCTCCACGAAGCCTTTTTATCCAAGCTCCTCTGCCACGTTAACTTTAGAGTTTGCAGCACATTAGAGAGGCTCAGAGAGGAGGAGTGAGTCACAGTGTACCTCTTCTCTGTACCTCACTGACAGTGAAGTCAGGTTATGATATGTGGCAGACTCCACTCACATTCGTGTGTGTTGAGCAGTACGAGGCCTGTTGCCTTTTTCAATTCAAGATTGTGGTATTTCAATTTACGACTGTGACTCATAAATCACTGATGAAACTTTGCATAGCTCGGATAAATTCGATGTGCTCCGATGCCACAGCCGCGGCTGCTCAGGCTGCTCTGCATGCCTCCCACTGTGCTTGTGGGCTGCAGAACTTGTGAAACGTCTGACCTAAAAAAAAGAAATTTGTGCAATAAGTCCTCCGAAAATCCCCCAACTGCGAGTGCCAGTGGCAGCGCTGACCGGTGACATGATGTAAGAGCGTCTCTGGGACGTTACAAACACTACCCTCTTCCTGTAAACACCGACAGGCAGCTCGCCGGCTTCTCTCTGAGGAGTCTCTCTTCAAACCAACACACTGGACTACAGAGGCTTATTCTCACGAGGCGTCTCTCATTAGATTAAACCTTTACACTGTTTCTTTATTATTTGAGAGCGTGAGATTGTGTCAGAGATAATCAACAGCTGTGGTTGCTCTGACCCATAAGAGCCAAGCACTTGTCATCAGGGTATCTGCAGGAATCCTTAGGTTTATTTCAGCAACTTTTTGACACTTCTTAAAGACCTCCCAATGAAACTTCAAGGGCTCATCTGCATTTCAAACGGTTATCAGCAATACAACTTTAACTCACTGAACAGTCATTGTTCACAATTGAATCTAAAGAGCACAACAGACCTCAAACAAACAAAGAATCAATTAAACCAAAGGCAAAGTTAAAATAAACTCTCACTCTGACTCTCAATTACTCACTGTAAATACACCAGACTTTTTAGAGCCAAACTATTTGGAAAGAGCTTGAATACCAACAAAATGTATTTTAACTTTAAATACTAATTTACTGACTTTAGCACTACCCCACGTGCACCCTGCAATAGAGGAAGCTTCATCACTGTCTTGTTCTCATTGACACGTCTGACTGGACTGGACAGTTTTTTATGTTTTGTTGTCAAAAAAATAAAAAGCTGTAAAAGATGAAGCATTATCTCACAAAGTCATGCAGCATGAACTGTTCATGCGAGAGTGAAGCCGTGCTCAGCCACGGCTGTTTCTGGGAAGGTGAAAGAGGAACCAGTTTTCATATTTAGATTTTGTTTTTCATCAGCTCCTTAAGTGCAAGCGCCAAAAAAAAAAGTTGAAACTAATGTTTAAAGCATTTCCTTCCACATTCCTGGCTTCCTCTGCGCTGCACTCAAACAGCAGACATGAGCTGTTAATTCAGAGAAACGTGTGTGTCTGTGAACTCACTTGACGGAGATGGAGAAGTCTCCGGGGGAGCTCTGACAGCCCCGGATCACAAACTCTCCCACTGACGTGTGCTTCAGGATCTCCTCTGCAGCGCTGCGACTGGCGTTCTCCTGAAACCACCTGGTCACACACACACACACACACACACACACACACACACACACACACACACACACAGACGCTTAGATGAACCGTCCACAGCTAAACCACACACACCCACAGCAACATGACTCAGTGCACAGTTTCCCAGAGACTCGAAGCTCATCTGACACACTTTTGTCCAGTCCTGCTCCTTGTTTGGAGAAGTCAGAATCAGTCACTGTATTAATAAACCAGTGTCAGTACAGTACAATACTACGCTTTTCTTATTGGGTTTTATATGGAGTAACATCTGTTACATCACAGCACGTGAATGCTTTATATTGTATCTGTGCATATGAATGGAGACACAGTATGAGCTGCGTCATTAAGACACATGTACAGTACGGTCTACAGCTGCAACAACTTATTGATTAACTGACCATTAACAGACTAATGAATATTTTATCAATGCATTGGTCGATTTAAGCATTTAAAAACACTTTTGGAGAATGATTTTAAGACATAAAGTTAAATTGTTCTGATCTCAGCTTCTGAAATGTGAATATTTTCTGGTTTCCTTAGTTTCTCTGGTAGAAAACCGACTGTCTTTGAGGAGAGGACAAAATAAAAGGATTTCTTCAAAGACCTGATCTTGGCCTTTGTGAAACAGACACAGACTAGTTTCACTATTTTTGTATAATTATATAAACAAAACAAGTAACCTGTCAATAGAGATGTCATTGAAAGATACAAAAACCATAGTTTGGAGCAACTCTATGTATAGACAAATATATTCATGCTCAGCCAATTCAGGAGGATTTGAGGTTTATAAAACTGAACATTTTCAGGAAGTTGAAGGAGGAATGAACTGACCTGGGCGTCTGCATCTCAATGTAGTTCTGTGGGATGTATCCTTCCATCCCGTTCATCTCGGCCTTGTACCACTCGTCCTGAGGGCTCAAAATCTGGTCGGACACAGCAGAGAAACACATCGTCACAGAGAGCTACAGCAGACAGACTTTCAGTCAAAATAAGCTCCAACTAGCAGACCTTGAGTATGTCGCCCTTGCTGAAGCTGAGCTCGTCCGGTGCCGTCGCGTTGAAGTCGTACTTTCCTCTCGCCTCCATCTGCAGCAGCTCGGGCGTCAGGGACGTCTCACCAAACAAAGAAAAGTTGTGACGTTATGTCTGCGTCCGGTCTTTCTGTTCAGGGAGAAAGAAAAAATAACTTCTAAATAAAAATTCATGTTGCTGACCTCTGAACATGGTGTTGGTCAAATGGAGACGGCTCTGTCAGACACACCACGATCCCAATACAATTCCTTTATCAAACAAAGAAATGACTTTAACTATTTTAAAACTATTTAACTATTCTAAAAATGCTAATGGAGGATGAAGTGCTAAAGGAGATGTTTTATGTTAAATGCATTACAAGAGGAACAAGAGGTGTTTGATGATGACTGTACTTATTTCATGTGTTCAGGGTAATTCCCTGAACTCTGACAAAGAAACAGAAGAGAACAGAATACAAAGAAAAGGAAAGAAAAGAAAAGAAAAAAAAAGGTGGACAATACAGGAGAGGTTGTCAAGTTCAGACTATAGTATAAGTATAATTTGCACTCATGTTTTCAGCTGCTGAAACCAATAGCTAATCTAGGTGTATTAGGGACCTTGGAGGAAAGAGCTTTGGTGCATAAATCACACATACACGACCATGTTTTACAGCTGCAAACAGATGTGTTGAGTCTTTCACCTCTAATAAAACATGCAGGAATCAGTCAGACTGATAAATCATTGATAAACCCGTTTTCTTACCAGCCAGGATATATCAGCTCAGACTCGCCTAAACAATAACAGTTCATCCAGAGTTTTTCTTACATTCGTTCGTGTAAATGAGGCCAGCGCTTGGTTCTCGGGAACAGCAGCAGATCGTTAATCCTCTTCACCCTTTGCTTCTTCTCCTCCGCTCTAGTTAATTACACAGAGTGTGATCGGGTCACAGGCTCCTGGCACAAACACAGAACGAGGAAATGACTGAGTTAAAGAACTGGAAGAATCCACGTGGAGCTTATTTTAAAGTGAAGAGTCACAGAGTAAACTTCCTCCCATGCTGTTTAACTTTGGATGTGCAAACAGCTCAGGCATTCAAAAAAACAGAGTTTAACTTGGAAAAACATGCACCAAACGGCACGTTAAGTCCCGTAGTGGCCATTAATACCTTTCAGGCGTTGCATTTACACACTTATTTTCCCACAGAGGTGAATAAAACCTTCCCTCTGTGTGTGGCTGCAGAGTAAAGGATGTGGCGAGCTGTCACAAAGAATTCTTCTCGTTGCTCGTGCAACCATCGAGCGCTTTGCAGCCTCTCGACTCCTCTGAGCGCAGGTCTTCAAAGGGCCGACGTGCGGCTGTAAAATGCCCCTGACTTTCAGTCACCCCCAAACAAAAAAAGATTTCACTGCTTTTACTGTGCACTTAAAATAAACCTGAGGGCCTGGAAATCGTTTTTTGTCTTCATTTTCTCACTTCTCAGGCTTAAAAAAGCACCTTTTCACTGGGTTCAAACTGACTGGATCTTCAGGGTCGATACGTTAGCCAACGCATCGATTTAGCCAGAGCAAAACCTGGTGGGACTAAAACTTGTGAACAGATGATTAACTGTTATCTACTGATGACTGACAGTTGAGTCCAGAGTCAACAACAGGGACATGGACGATGCCTCTCTCTCTATCGGAGACAACGACAGTTTAAATCTCATAGGAATTAACTAATGTTTTTCATCATGTGGTGTCAAAACACATTTCACATATTTTTATATGAAAAAAATCATGTTCAGTCCTCTGGCCTATCAGCATAATCACATAAAACTGATATTAATGAAGCAGGATGTGAGATAACTAATAAGCTGAACACTGTTATCTGCTGTTCTGTCATTCACTGCTTAGCGACACGTTTCCATCTCAACACGCTTCTTATTCCTCTTATTTACCCCCACATCGCACCAGGTCAACGCGTCCTTATCTCAGCTTCTCTTTCCAAAAAAAAATTTAAAAACAATATACTTATTATATACTTGGCAGGACACATGGAGTTCCTCGACTTGCCAAAGCATTTGACTTTTACTTTTAGCCGTAAATATGTACTATCCTCAGGAACTGAAGCAGAGATCACATCTGCTCTGACTGATCTTTGTCGATCTGAGGCGTTCACTATTGATTAGATATCAGCCAGGACACGATAGTAACCAGGGACACTGAGTGAGACTTATTTGGTCAGAAACTGTGTTAGAAAAATAACTCTGAACGACAGACCTTTTGGGGTGTTTTGTTTGACCAACAAGCCATAAACAGAAGATTAATATCAGAAAAATTATTACAATTTGAACAACTGGGAATTGAAACTGGGTTTACGATCCATCAATCCACTGTTTCATCTCTGAAAAGCCGAGCTGCTAGAATCTTCCAACTCCGAGACGTCACTGTCAAATGCTACGTTACATGTGCCTTCGCTCCAACGCCCAGAGACAACGGATGAAACCCGACGTTCACATTCACCAAGCTGCAGCCTGCACATTCTGAGTATTTCTCAGAGTATTTGAGCTGAGATATTCTGCTCATAGTATCAGCTGTGAGCCGAGGTGTTGCCTGCAGTGCTGCATTAGGTTTCGCTGTCTCCAGAGCTGCGTTCTATCGTTGTGCACCTGCCTCAGGAACTGAGCAGGTTCCCATGCACACGCACCACTCATTCCTCTTCCTGTAACAGTCACGCAGTGGTTCTCCATCTTGAAAGCCTGGCATCCTTTGGATGGGGTTACATTCAGCAGCGCAGTGCTCAGTACCTGAGGTATTACCTGTGGATGCTTTCACGTTTTTTTTTCTTTTATCGTTCTTTCTAAATTCTGCAGTACAAATGTTCCAGTTTTGACCAGTGGACTGCTGCCCACAGCAAATCAGTTTAATGTTTAGGATTTTATTCCAACATTTAGCCTTGTTTGTGAAACGTCCATTTGAATGCACAGATATGTTGACATCCTTTATGGTACTGTTAACTCTATGTGAGACGTGCGTCATCTTCTACGGTCTTCAACGGTCTTCTACTGGCGAGAGGGAATTTTCCTAAAGAAGTCAATACCATTTCTATCTATCTATCTATCTATCTATCTATCTATCTATCTATCTATCTATCTATCTATCTATCTATCTATCTATCTATCTATCTATCTATCTATCTATCTATCTATCTATCTATCTATCTATCTCTCTATCTATGAGAAGGTATTTCCTAAATCATTTCTGATTAACTGTAAATCATTCACTGCATATAAAAACAGCAGCTTATAATGTAAAACTATATAAAAAGCAGGAACTCTGTGCCCTAAAATGCTGAAGATGGAACACCTCTCTGGTCGACTCTCTGATCACTCAGTAAACTCCTTTCAGTCCTTTAGGTTGAGCTTCAGTGCAGTGGCAGAACCTCTTTAATGTGCTTCACTGCTTCTACTGACCGCAGCTGTTCTCCACCACCACAGGGCGTGGACGGTGTCTGCAGAGGAGGACCTTCACACATGATCACTCATCTAACAGGTCACTGACCTCCCGCATGGCCGGCTGACCTCTGCGCACACACACATGCATCTCAACAGCTTCACACACACACACACACACATTAGACACACGATCCGAAAGGCTTCAAAATGCAAGTGAGTAAAACGTTTATGCAGTAATTCTGACTTCTACACCTCTTCACTTCAGCAAAAGCTTTTAAAACCACTTCCCCAAAGTGCACGGAGCCAACACATTCAGAGTGAGGAACCAGCTCATTAAACTCGGCGGCGCGGAACATTAAAAAGGCGCAAAAACAAAACTAAACACACTTCTGCTTTACCTGCATCCACCTGCGTACAGTCCGTTGTGAATGTGGCAGACTGGCGAGCATGTGGGTGCACTTCCGGAAAGTTTTCACTTACTTAAAACAAAAAAAACGCAAAGAAGTAGCACAAATGACAGTAAAGATCTGGTTTTATTTACCAATAGAGAAGTGACAAATGCAGGCGAGAAAGAGGAAGAAAGCTGGGCCGTTACTATGACACTTCTGATCAGTATCTATTTTGTTTGTGTTTGTTTTCTTTTATACACACACACATATATATATATTTCTTCATCTTTATCTTACCTTCTCTCCTCTTCAGGGGGAGTCAGATTCAGCCTCGGGTTTATTCTATGGCTGTCCGCTTCTCGGTCCGCGCTGCGCACACAGCTGCATATTTATAAACAGCCCCAGAAACAGTTTGCATGGACGGATCAGCGCATTGCTCCTGTCAGTGGGCGGTGATGTTGGTCCCTGGTGGCTGATGGGTCGAGTGAAGACGGAAGATGAGGGCTCTGCTCCTCTCTCTCTCTCTCTCTCTCTCTCTCTCTCTCTCTCTCTCTCTCTCTCTCTCTCTCTCTCTCTCCAAACCACTCCTTCTGCCTTTTCATAATAAACTCCACCTGTCACTCTGGTTTATGTGAGTCAAGCCGATTAAAAGGAGACTGAAGACAACATCCATAATGCCCCAGGTGCTATTTTAAAAGCAAGGCGAAGCAAGTTTATTTGTATAGCATTGTTCAAGGCAATTCACTGTACTTATGGGTTTGCAAAAAATTATCAGCTTCTGCACAGGTAGCTCTGGTGCCACTTCATGTGTATCTGGCAACCGCATGTAGCAGCCCATCAACTGGATGATCACATGAATTTACAAACATTCAAATCAACAAAGTTTAAAATGTGTTTCATGTGTAATTCTGAACAATCGATGGTTTTGCAATTCTACAAGAGCATAGAACACAGTTTCTCATGAATATTGCTGTTTCTGCACAGATCTGGCAACCTTTTGTACTGGCAGCCACATGTAGGATTTATTGTGACTGACTGTCTAGCAACTCATAATAATGATTTCTTAACTTTGTACCCTTTGCCAAACAGCATAGCTTCTCAGCTTGTTCTCTTCATTATTTACCCTTTTACCAATTTGTTCGTTCTCTCTTACTTTATTGACCTTTATAACAACGTGACTTTGTTATCCTTTCATTCGCTAAGTGTTAACTGGAGCTCTGCTGCAGCTATGGAGTGATGTGTCCACATCCAGCCTGATATGTTGGAGCCAGAATCAGAGGAAGAACCAGAGACTGAGGATGAACCTGAGGAGGAACCAGAGACTGAGGAAGAACCTGACGAGGAACCAGAGACTGAGGAGGAACCAGAGACTGAGGAAGAACCTGAGGAGGAACCAGAGACTGAGGAGGAACCAAAGACTGGGAGAAAGAGAGCATCTGTTCAGCAGATGTTCATAAATCACCTACATACATCACCTGCTCTTTCATTCACACACATTATTTAGACTGTGGGAGGAAACCATCGTGACCAGAGAAAACCCACAACAGTGGTGAGAACTTGTTCACACAGAATGGTCCAACCTTAAACATTATCACCCTATCATACTCGTCTTGATAGATTTTGGTGTTTCAGATGATGCTGGTGTTAATCTAATCATATGTAACAGGAGCTGTTTGTTTACCCCTGCCTCCTCCTTTGAGGAGAGGGTTGTTCACACTGAAGGAAAAGAGCAGTTTCAAGTGTATTAACTGCACTGATAGTTTTCAGATTTGTGGGACAACATGATTTGTACTGTTTCCATATCTTCCACACTGCTAAACTGCAGCAGCATTATCACAGCAAACAAAGCTAATCTGTATGGAATGCTTCTGTAAATGATAGAAAGTCTTATCACTGGTGTGACTTAATCCCCACTATAATCAAGAGTCAACAAAACGTCTCATTAGCTCATAAAAGCCGAACAATCACTGTTATTACCTCATTGCACAACCAAATGGGAAAAATATTATCTCTGATTCGTTTTCCAACATCACCCATCGAATCCATTTGTTCTCGAAGAGCTGTGAGAATTTAGCTTCAAGTCATGTGTCAGATTGAATGTGCTATTGTTATATTTAATAAGGCAATGATATTAATAATATATAGAATCATTCTGACAGCTTTGTCACAGCAAATCTGGTCCATGCTCTCTCCATTTAGATTAGTCCATAATTCCTCTACTGAAGAATAAGTGAACATCCAGTCACAGGCAACACAGATCATGACACTAAAGAAAGATTGTGACGCTCGGTGCAGCTAAAGAAGTCTTCTTAAGACTGGAGTGCAGAGTGGAGCTGAGCAGAAGGAGGTCGTTTGCAGAAAAGTGTGGAGATGTGCATGTGACCTGAATCTCTTCGTCTCCAAACCGCTCGCTCTGCACAGCAGCTGCAGGTGGAGCTCACTCACATCCGCCTCTCAGCATTACTCAATACCACAAAGACAAACTGCTCACACTCAGAGCGTGTGTGTGTGTCAGTGTGTGCGCCTGTGTGTGTAGGTGCCAGAAGGGGGTGCGGGGTCTAGCTGTGAAGAATGCTGTTGGTGGTGGGGATGGCTAACACTTAATGTATAGTGTGATGATTCAGTTCAGTACCGTCCATACCAAAGTGACATTAGAGACCAATGTGTGTTGTTTGAGGATGCAGCACATGCAGTTAATGTGTGTGCAAATTCCCTTTACTTGAGTCTTTGCAATCACAAACTGCAGATATTACTGTAAGTTTTAAATCAAAAACTAAAGTTGGTGCACCATTATTTTTACATTGCAGTATAATAAAAGATCTCCATTCTTTATCAGTGCAGACAGACCAGAAGCTGCTTTATACTGTGGCTGGGAAACATCAGGCACAGCATAAATGATCTGGAACTAAAAAAGATTTTAAACTTGCCTGCTGGAGCGGCAGTTGATGCTGGACAGGATCCTTTACAAATGCACTCACTGCGGTACTGCATGTTATGACCTGCCTGTCAGTGTTATGTTTAACGTGATTTTAACTGCGAGTAAAAGTCAGGAATGCACGTGCAGTTCTGCCCGGTTGCCACTAGATGGCCCTGTCGACTCAGTTCACATGTTTGATGACATGTCCACAATTCTCACTCTCGAAACATAACAAAAACACAAACTCAGTCTGCTGAGGGCTAATCGAACTACTTAGATTTAAATATAAAAACCATTTGGGTTGAAATATTAATTACTACGTACTAAGCATATTATACAAAAATATACACATACAAATATCTATCTATCTATCTATCTATCTATCTATCTATCTATCTATCTATCTATCTATCTATCTATCTATCTATCTATCTATCTATCTATGGACCTTCTCTACTCAGTGAACTGCTTGTCTGCGTGCTTGCGTGCGCGTCCTCGTGCCTCCTCTCTGACGAGGCGTGCTCGTTACAGCGCGGTGACGTCACAGCGGTCCCCTCTCCGCTCGAGCTCCTGCTGCAGGTTCAGTCATTCCGCGGCAGAGTCGGTCCTGGAAGTAACGGAGCCAACGGACACTGCAACCGGTGTCTCAGGCTCGGTTATCGACATAAATGGAGAAACTATGTATGGAAATGTCTCTGGTTCTTCATTTTTTGCCCGGCGTTGCCTCCAGGTTGGAATTAATCCTCAGGAAAAGTGATTTGGAAGTTCAAAAATTTCTCTAACGGACTTTTTTTTCCAAGTTGGGACGAGAGCTCATTCATCGAGCTAACGCTTTAAAAAACTCCCATCATTTCTCTCATGGATACACACACTTTTTTGGAATATTTACCCATCCTTGTGTCATTTTTAGTGTAGTGTTTTTCAGAGCTGCAAGTAGAACCGAATCTTCGTAAGCAGCGCATTATGCTAGTTTGTGCTCCCGGTAGTTTTTGTTGGTTTGTTTACGTGTATTGAAACCAGGATGATTTCCGAGGAGAGAAGCAGCCACGTGAATAAACAAGCCCTCAACTTCCCTGTGGGTTTACTGATCCGATCCCCGAAGAAGAGACTGGCCAAACTGGGGAGGAAACCCAGCAATGGATCTGTCCAGTAAGTGTCTGCAGGTGTCCCAGTAGAAACCAGCTTCTCCTGCATCTGTCTATCAAATACTGCTTAAAATGACGCCTGTCCCAACACACCTGTGTTTATTAATAGAAATATGTTCATTGGTGTGTCTGCAACTTATTTGCATATGACTGTCTTTTTTTCCCCTGCAAAAAGTCTATACTCTCTTCGACAGCTCTCTCTAACTCTCAATCTATTTCGTGGTTTGATGATGTAATAGTAACTATGTAAAGTCACTGGGAATTCGTCTTAGCTTACACGTCTTAGCTTACACAGTTTACACATCAATAGGACAGAATATCCTTTAAGGGGTTCTCTCCCCTGATAAGTTGCCCTATCTGCTCACCATGACATTATGGTATGTTTATAATGATGTACCAACATGCCTGCTTCATTGTTTCTATCCTGTCTGCATGGGTCTCATGAAAACTACCAGCTTGGGTAGAGGGTTCAGTCACAGTAAAAATCTTTGTCAGCAATCACTAGTTCTCTGAACTCATCTGAGTCACTGCATTGATAAGTTGCCCTATAAATAGATGCTATAATTTGTGGACAGATAATGAGAGACCCACTTAAGGGTGCCTCTCAGGAGGAGATGTACTGTAGGAATCAGACACAAGTTGCATCAGTATCTGAACTGTGGTTGTTTTTAAAGTATTTAGGAGTGGGACAACGTTTAAATCAGGTGTTTATGGGGCTTTATCCATGACATCTAGTGCCATCTTGAGCTCCAAACAAGGCAATTAGCTGTGAGAGCAAGCAGCAGGAATGTATGCGATAGAAAAGTTATGTAAGAGGTGAAGAATTCAGAGAGAAAAGCACAGCTGCTTATATTATTATGTCAGAGGTGGTTCTTTGAAAAAAGAGAGATTAAGAGACTGATATAATCCCCTCCCATTCCATACAGTTGTTGACCTTCCTCTCTGGTCCCTCTCAGGTCCAACAACTCGGACAGCACAGTCCGCTCCACAGAGAGCGTCGGCGTCAGGCAGCCGGCCAAGAGCAAGATCCGCCGTCACAACAACAGACTGTCCACTGTGTTCACCCACAGTCCCAACCTGCGGGACCCTGGGCGCCGGGGCCAGGCGCCGGGCAGCAGGGACCCCCAGGCTGCAGACGACCCGGCAGAGCTGTCCAGTCAGATGTCTGTCCCCGGCATCCTGAAGATCTTCGGCAGCGACATCTGTCAGGGAACCAACTACAAGAGTGTGCTGGCCACCACGCAGTCCAGCGCCAAGGAGCTGGTGAAGGAGGCTCTGGAGAGGTGAGGGCTGACGACTACCTGGAGCTCACTTTCAGGATTTTGTATTCATGGAGACCATGAATGAGAAGCTGCTTCGGCCTTAGCTTTGTTAAATAATTGCCAAACATGTACGGCAAGTCCAAATACGCCATCACATCCTCATTCATATACACATTTCTGATTTTGTAACACAACAACATAAAACACAAAAATCAGAGGAGAAAGAACTCACAACAAGCAATGATCTATCCATGCAGCAAGATAATCAAGATTTCTTGAAATAAGATCTGAAGTGCTAGATTTAATACAACAGTTGAACATGTAACATGAGAAATAAGTTGCTGAAACATGACAAATTATTAAGCTTTTTTTAAAATTTTTGGTAGGGATAATATAATTGCAAATCAACTGTGAGCTCCCATTAGTTTCTGGTGAAGTTTCTGGTGAAATGTATGCATTCCTGGTTCTTTCTCAGTACAGTATCTGATTCCTCCTCTGATACAAGGCTAGACGTGTACCCCATCAAGGTCACCTTTGAGCAGAAGGTTTGGATTCCTACATTCCCGTCTCTAACTATTCCTGGTGTTGTTTCAGGTACTGTCTGGAAAAAGAAGACGCCAACGACTATGTGCTGTGCGACGTGATTGGCCAGACAGGTGCAGACCACCAGTGGAAGAGGGAGTGTTTCCGGGTGGTGGGGGACAACGAGAAGCCCCTCATGCTGCAGTCACTGTGGAAACCCAAGGAAGGCTTCTCCAGACGCTTTGAGATCCAGCTCCGGACCAGTGTGGAGGAGCAGAGTTTGAAGGACAGGGACACCATCACAGCAGGTACAGCATGGACACCAAGTGCTTCATTCAGCCATGTGACCAATTAAATCCAAAGTAAAAGCAGTCAAGCTCCAAGGTTATTTCATTGCTTTATTTAACAAGAAAAAAGCAGACAGTTTTTTTTTTTACATTTGATTTTTACTTGATTGGGGATTGTAGAAGGTGATTGGTGGAGATGCTCCTGGCAGAGTTTGGTATTCCAGAACTTCTGTCTCTCCTCCAGAGACTAAAAATGAACTCCACTGTCTTTAAGAGTAACCATCCATCCGTCTCCAGAAGTGCAGATCCATCTCAGCGACCCTCACGTTCCTCACGCCTGGACAATCAATCACTGGGTCCCAGTCTGGTGCCATGGGGAGCTTTTATCCTTGTCTCTTATTGCAGCCTAACAGCCTTCATTGTCCAGCTTATCACAGGCTGGGACAGGGGGAGATGGCAGGCATGTGAGAGAGGTCAGGAGGAAACAAAAGCTGCAGTGAGGGATAGAGGAGGTCAGCGCGGCCCCACTCTTATCTTTGTTTTATTGCAAGGGCCCATTAGGGCCCCGCGGAACGTCCCAGGCACCGAGCGGCTCTTCCTACACGGCTGTAGCTGCCAGAATGTGGCCACTCACCACGCTCTGTTATTCTTTCTATCAGCGCTCACTTCCTGCCCCCCACCCGCCCCCCATAGTGACTGTGCTGCCCTGTTGTCTTTGGCACAGGTTTGTTGTGGTTCTCTCTCTGCGTCAGACTCATAACCTCGCAGCACTGATGGCAGCCTCGCACTCATTACCACTGCTGCAAGGGGCAGAAACAGTTCCAGGTCCAATTCAAGGTCCAGGACGATCCCAGGCATTGTCTCAAAAATGTGCTTGAACAATTTCAAACGTATGTGTACTGGTGCATCCTTTAGGATTCAAGATTTTGGTTCTCTTGTGCTTTGTGAGAATATGGTGGTTCAGACATTGCAATGATAAATGCAGAAGCTGAACACAGTTGAATTATGTGTGTTGCTACTCATGCAGAAAACAAGATTGAGTGTAGTACTTGTGGTTTACTCAACTCAACTTTCAACTTTATTTGTTTTAAGTGCCATTTCATAACAGCCGTTATCTCAAGGCGCTTTACAAAGAGAGCAACAACATGCACATAGTGAAGAACCCCTGTCCTTAGACCCTCGCAAAGGCTGAGGAACAACTCCCAAAAAAAACCCTGACAGGGGAAAAAAGGGGAGAAACCTCAGGCTGAGTCAGAGGAGGGGATCCTCACCCAGGACGGACAGGAGGACACAAGCAAAACAGTACTGATGGCTGCACAGTTTAGAATAGAGAAATCAGAAGTTGAATCAGTCCAGAGTAGAAAGCGGGAAGAACCGCAGCAGTTTACATTTCTACTTTCTTACATTTCCACTCTCTCATCCACTTTGTGCCCAGTGCTGTTGCAGGAATGTGCTTCAGTCTCCAGTGCATATGAGGTGAAGGCAGGGAAACACCCTGGACTTGTCTCCAGCCCATCACAGGACACATGCACACCATTCACTCTCACACTCACACCTAGGGACCACTTCAAGTCTCTAATCGACATAAACATTCATGCTTTTGGACTGTGAGTAGAAACCTGAGGAAACTCCACACAGAAAGGTCAGGATTTGAACCAGGGACCTTCATTGTTTGGTCACAGTGTTATCTACCCAGCTGCTACAGTTGCCACTCTGTCTTGACATGATATTGTTATATATAAATGAAGCTAAACTGAAGATCCAGAAACGAGAAAAAAGCAGAGTGGTTTCTGACGCACATTTTCCTCCAGTTTCCCCATTGTGTGACAATGGAAGGGATACTTCTTTTTAAACTAATGGTCATTTATTTACCTGCATGTTTAAGCATATGTCAGTTTCTCAGTTTGTTTCTACTGTTGCATAGCATGAGAACAAATGATCCAGGCTTTACTTCTAGTGTTTTGAATGAATATTTCAACTAAGAGGAAGAGATTAGATTTCTTAGGAAGAGACTGTGTTCCACTGTTAGTCGGCTACATGTTACAACTGTCACTTTTATGTTGACTGTTTCTCTAAAAGTGTCATTAGTCTAGGACTACACTAATGGGTGAGGGTGCTAACTCGCATTTTATCTTGCTGACTCCAGCCAAATCCATCAGTGTTGGTCATTATCAGTGAGTCCTCAACACTCATGTCTCAGTCATGTGTGATCCACCCAGTTCTCCTGCCCTTTGCCTCTGCACTGCGGGTGCTGTCCAGGCAGTGAGCCCAGTCTGTCACACTGATGCTGAACAATGTGGAAAACACCCATTTCCACAGCTGATAAGAGCAGCAGAGGTCCGGGTGTGAAGCCGGGCTCTGTGGACATTCCAGGGTGCTTAATGGCTCCAAACGAGCTGAATAGAGTTTGTGTTACGTCAGGGCGTCAGAGCGGCTGTCGCTATCAGATAGAGGTGGTCACTTCTCACTTCAGCCCGCACATTTCCTCCCTTTCCTCTGGTTCTGTTTCATTTGATTGGTTGCCATTGCAGCGAACCATTAAGTTGGCGTCTGATTGACTGAAGTGATTTCAAGAGGGGAAACTTTTGCGCATTGTTAAGTTTATGATGATGTGTTCAGCAAAAGTGGTTTCACTAAAAGGGGAGACATGGAATTAAAAAACACTTCATTACACTCTTTGAATAACAATCTCTGATTTACGTCAGTTCCCACAACACTTACATTACACCGACGGACAGTTATACTGCATTTAGCAATTTGAAACATGCAGAATGTAACATAAAAATGCTTTTTCAGGAGAAAAGTTCCTAAGCCTTGTTGTTTAGCAAGGAAGTCACATGAACATCCATGTGAGTGAACGAATACGCAGAAAGCCTTCACCTGGTTTCTTAATAATGGGTTAATATGCCTCATATTTACAAGGCACGTCAAGTGAAGGAAGCTTGAAATGGCACCACATCTGTGCAGAAGTATTCCCACAGCCTTTTGAAGAAAGGCTGTTAAACAGCATCTGAGGTGTTTCTGATGAAGCCGGTGTTTCTGCACGTGGACACCAGAGAACAAGAGTGAATGCTCCAATCAGTCACTTGAAAAATAATAACCTGAGATGAAAAAAGGTGCGAAAGACCAGCTTTGGAAAAGCTTTTGAGAATGTTTAATGAGTGTCTGCTGGTCCCTCCAGGCCTCAACGCTCAGGCCCGCAAGCTGCAGAAGAGCCGCTCCAGAGTGGCGTCTCTGTTCGTGGACAGCAGTGGGGACGACGTGGACGGCCTGGGCTTCTGGAGGAGTCTGAGTGAGATGGACCTGTCGGCCATGGGGAAGGAGGCGAGCCGGGCGAGGCAGAGCGCGCTCCGAGAGGACCCCGAGGCCGAGGCCGACAAGGAGGTGCTGCGGCTGGGCATGGAGAAGGAGGAGACGGAGAGCAGCGACGACAACACCACGCAGTACTCCATCCACCCGCCCTTCGACTTCCCCTACTTCCTGCTGCTGCAGGGCTACAGCCACAGACAGGTGAGGGCCGCGCTGCCGCCCGCTCGCCTGTTAGATAATGTGCTAATGGGATTAAAAGGGATCAAGTGACACTAAAACATCAATGCGTAACTGTTAAATGGACTTGTAAACTTTGCTGATTATACTGTGTGGTGGTCACGTAAATATTACAAAATAACTTTTTTGTAGTGATTTCCTGGTTCCAGATTCTTAAATATCACAATTTAGCACTTTTAAATGAAGATACAACACTGCTATTACCACTACTGCTACTACAGAAAAAAGTTCTTCACAACCATCAGTCATTAAAAACAAGAAAAAAACAAACAGGAAACAATGGAATAAGTGATAATAACAGTACACAAGAGTGTACATACACAAGGTACAGAAAACAGTATAAAGCATCGACCAAAACACACAAAACTAAGGCTCAGAAAGAAGATAAAAAGAAAGCAGTGTCAGCTCTAGTTTGAATTGATGCTTCAGTAGCTTTTTAAGAGCTTCTATGAAAGGCTGCAAATGTAACTAGTGGAAGAGGCTCAGATACTTCAAAGGAACTTCACCTTTTGTCTTAAGTCCAGAGTGGGGGAGGTGTCTGAGGACCTAAGACCTTCTGGTGTCATAGGGAGAGAGAAGGTCATGGATGCACTGATTATTAAGAGCTCTGTATGTGATAACGAGGACTCCTGAACTGAATTGGAAGCCAGTGAACCTATAGTCACTAGGACAACAGAAACAGATTAGAATCAATGTATCATAATGTGACTAATGTGGCAAAGACACTGTGTAGTCCCTACATTTACACTGTACAAAAGATTCAGTGTAAAGAGCAAGTATGTTTTACAGACTTAACCATCACTCAGAGATGAATATTTACAGTATTTCAATATATTTCCTCTTTATCTGTCTTATTGGGAAATCCACTGGGTATGTTGCTGTGGTCAGTCTGTGGAAAGATGACAGGTCTGCTGTCTGCGTCCTCTCATTGACTGTCCTTGCAGTGTGTGGGCACACACTCAAACAACAAGGACACAGCAGGCTTGGATTGAACGTCTTAAGTTAAACCCCTGGAGAGGAAAATCCCACAGTCAAAGAGCAGCAGCTTTGGTGACCCAGGTGGTTCAGAGAGGCCAGAAGAAAGGAGACAAACACACACACACACAAGCTAACACACCAGCAGCTTTCTCAGAATGGATTCAGAGGTCAGAGTTGCGTTTTTCTCTGTACATTCGGATGCAAACTGAGTGAGACATCCACTCAGGACGAACTGTCATTGTCTGCAAGGACACGGAACAGAGTGTTCGCCACACAGTCTGAAGTAAACCTGCTCAGGATGTTTAAAACAAGGAGATAACCCTGATTAAAGACACACTGTGGTGGAGGATAAACTACACAAGCTATTCATAGCATAAATAAACAAGTCAGTGGGAGGCGGGCACTGTAATCTGCATACCAGGCTGGGTGATGAGGCTCCTCGACAAAACCACTTTTTAAAGCATCACATGTTAGTGTATGCTGCAGTATCGGTCACAGGTTGAGTGCACACAGCTCAGTTTCACAGTCAGGCGGAGCGTTGTGAGGCTGTGGCTGCAGCTCGGGACCATTCCCAGGAACAGGAAGCTCTTTCTCACAATGTTGTTTATTCCCGGCGACCGGAGACTGCTGAGTGTGCAGGATGCTGGTGGCTGCAGAGCAGACCTAGAGCTGCAGCACGCTCCATGTTCAGCCTGCCTGTGGAGAGCTGCAGGTCAGTCCAGAGGACTGGTCCACTTCCAGAGAGTTACACAACAACATTAGGCCCATCCTAAACTGGGACTTTAAACATCTTGTCCCCACAGTGTTGGATTAATCAAGAGCTGAAGCGATTTGTCAATCAGTTTTTAATCCGTAGCTATTCTGATTGATTGATTAACTTGTAATTTCCTTGACTTGATTCTTATTTACCTTTTGTCAACAACTATCTTCCTCCTCAGGTTTATACTTAATTAAGATTTCACTCCAAACACAAAGGAAAAAGAAAAAGATCGCAGCAACAACACTTAGAAAAGAAAACAACCAGACAGTACAGTATGTGTCCCACAGAGGATTGTATGTGGCGCAGTGCTGTACTGCATGTAGAGAGAGAGGCCCTTACTGCATAAACAAAGCCAGATGGAACCATAAATGATTCGTTTACGACAAATTTTTTTGCTGCAAGCTTGAGAGACCACATTTAATTAGATTCAGCTTTATTTAAAGTGCCACTTTGTCCCTGAGACGATGTAGAGCTTTATTAAACATAAGTAAAGAGCCAACCGAGGTAGCACTTCCCTTTTAACCAGCAGAAACCTCGAGCAGAATCACACCGGACCCAATGATTGACTGTGATCTGTGGTGCACAAAGCAAAGTGTACAGAAGACCGTAATCTGGGACTATGGCTGCAGCAATGGTTGATTAATCTGGCGATGACTTTCCCCCTTAATTGATTAGTTGAAACCAGAAGACATTTCATTTAAGAGGCTGAGATCAGAGAATTTTGTCTTTTTTTAAAAAATCCTTCTCAAAAAATGGTTATGTGCTTAAACTGACTAATTAGTTGTTGAAGTAGTTTGTTGCAGCATAATCTTTATACTTTAAAACAACTCCATCTCCCGCAGTATGTACTCAAACAAAGTACGTTTTCCTCCAGGATTTCGTCATCTACCTGATGAGTGGCACCACCACCATCTTCGGCTGCTGCAGGGAGCACTACAACGGCGAGGACGAGGAGAGGTTAAAGGTGGACATCCTCCTGTTCGGCCCGGACGTGCTGCCCCAGCACTGCTGCGTGCGGCGCCTGGACTGCGGCGCGGCCGGCGAGCCCAGGAAGACGCTGACGCTGCTCAAGCCGCTGCACGGCGCTCCGGTCACCAGGAACGGCGCCCTCCTCAGCGAGGAGGTGGAACTGAACCCCGGGGACCTGGTGGGGCTGGGCAAACACTACCTGTTCATGTTTAAGGACCCTACCTGCACCCCCGGCTCCCTCCAGACGCCCCCCTGGATGACCAGACTCTGCCCCAGCTCCGACCCGAAGGCCTCCTCTTGCTCCTCCTGCGGGGCCTCCGTCGCCATCAAGCGGCTGCAGAGGAAGCCGCTGCCGCCTCGCTGGAGGGACCTGGAGGGCACCGAGGCGGTGGTGGGCTATGAGCTGGAGCAGGAGGAGAGCGTCCTGCAGGAGATCCTGGATCTGCTGGACCCCAGCGGGAACGAGCCCAAGCTGACCCCGGCGTTCCTGCTCAGCCTGTGCATCCAGCACTCAGCCTCGACGTTCCAGCTGCCACACTTCAGACAGCTGCTGCTGAGGATAGCCAACCAGATCCAGCTGGTGATGTGGGTAAGGACCAGGCTCACACTGACCAGCAGGGCACCAAGTCTAGTGTCAAGTAGGGATGTGACTATGTGACAATTTCACACTCTGATACTGCTAACTAGGACTATCATGGTGTCATTTGACACCTGGCTGCACAGAAAGAATTAAAGTGTGATTCATTAAAAGTGCTTTATCTGAAGACCCAGATCTGCACCAGTACATACATTTCAAAACACTTGATTCAGCCTGAAATATGTCGCCTTTAAGCATATGAATCTGCAATTATCAAAACATTCATTCATGCATTCATCCGCAGTATGGATTGAAGCAGAAGTTAACAAATCTGATCATGGATGGATGGGTTATACACCTCTGGGAGATGAAGCCCTGCCTTTACTGTTTGGACATATTGCATAGTCTGCAGGGAGAGTGGCTGTTCTCAGTCTTGTTTGTTCAGCTCTGAGATTCCACAGTGTTGTTTTGATTCCTCATCTTAACCAGCAGCATGTTCCACTGAGTGAGACTGGGAATGTGAAGTAATCAAATGTGCCATCAGGGCTGGTCAAGATGTTTACTGGTAACTCGTGCGTGAAATGTATATTTTCTCACTGTTTTCTTCCTCGCAGGAGAAAACAAAGGAACTCGCAGCAATGCAGCCAGAAACGTAAGCACACACATACACACACACACACAACAAGTGTCCTCAGAATGTCCCAGAAATACATGACAATGAGCTGCCATAGAAGCAGCTGCCGCCCACAGTGATATACGACACGCGACACTTTGAGTGGTACTGTCTAAATAAAAGAGGAGTTAAAGTCTGATTTTACAGCGATGTGTGCCGCCTAAGACAACAATGAGTTATTTTAGATGCAGGCTGAGCAAAGAGTAGCTTTTCCCACAGCAGCAGCTGAGCTCTCCCAACACATACTGGCTGTGAAAGTACAGTAACACTGAAGACATTCTGTGTAAAATAAGACAGCAGGCCTGTATATTCTGGGCTTTTAGAATGACAAAAGCAATACAACAGTCTGTGGCTTCAGGAGAAAACTGTCGCAACTGTTCTTTACATTTTGCTGGTTTGTCAAAATATTAGAGGAAGTTCCGCTGAATCAGGTCAGCTGGAGCCCAGTCTTTTTCATGGAGTCGCCTTAGCTACTGTCATTGTTGCTGTGGTTAATCTCACAACAAAACATACGAATGGGTTTGTTACAGAACAGTTAAATACGCAGTGGTAAGGAGACAAAGGAAAGGGACAGCGTCAGTAAATCCCAGGATTCCAGACAGATCAGCTGTTATATGATCTTCTCACCTGAACCTACAAACCACAGCAGACGCTCTAGGTGCCACCAACACGTGTTTGAAGCATTTACTGTGTCATTTCAGTATCTTTTCAAACTTTTTATAGACCCTCCAAAAAAACCCTTTCAGACCACATCACTGGTCTAAATGTAATCAGCAACACATCTTTAACTCACTAAACAGCTGTAGTTAAATCCATCGAGTACAGCCGTACAACAGACATCAGATCAGCTGGGAAGGAACAAAGCTCCGAAGAATAAATTAAACCAAAGTTGATGAAAATGAGCCTTTGGTCACAACACGGTATTCACTGTGACTACAGAGATGTTGAAGAGCTTGAATATCAACAAAATGTAATACTTCGAGAATCACAATTAATACTTTTTAAGAGGCCTTAAGTTCACCAAAATTGATTTAGCAACTTTTACTACTTTTTAAGACCCCACAGACAATGTTTCACTTTTGTTGTCTGTAAGTTCTGGCCAGGCTGTGATACTCTGAGACTCAGTGGAGCGCTGATCTCCTTGTTTGTGCGTCAGGAGCTCCAGTGACACTCAGCCGGAGCATCTCCAGCCGCTCAGCATGGAGGAGCTGATCCAGGGTCTGCAGCCGCTGGTGCTGTGGATGGCCAACTCCATCGAACTGCTGCACTTCGTCCAGCACGAGGTCCCCCAGCTGCTGCCCTGGAGGCAGGATCAGGAGGAGGACGGTGGGCGCAGACACAGTCTGTCACACACTGTCTCTGCTCTGTGTATGTGTGTTATCACATGTGCTGCAGAGATAGCCTCAAACATACTGGAGCCTCACTGAAAGCCCCAGTCTCTGCTGATTGTTTTTACAGAGAGAAGGGTCAAGTGTCTCATGAGGCTCCACATGTTATTATGAAGTTATGATGCAGCTTTTGTTTTCTCACATTTGAGCCGTTTGGTAGAAAACATCACAGAGTTCACATTCACTGAACTATATGACCAAGTTCCATTTTAGACATGTTTTCTACACTTCTCTGTTATTTTTTTCATAATTTTCACTTCCCATTTTAAGCACCAAGACAATTCATCCATATGACTAGGGGTGTGTTTTCACAGGCTATCTGAAGCACAGAAAAAACTAACCTTTAGATACATTTAGGTGAGATTCTTCTACTTGTATTGTGGTATTTGCTAGAACCTGTGAAAGGGGGATTAAAACTTGATTAAGACTTCAGAGGATTAAAGCCGCTCATTGTGTGTGTGTGTGTGTTTGTGTGTGTGTGTGTGTGTGTGTGTGGGGTCAGGTCTGCTGGACTCTGAGATGTTCTCCACTCGGACGGCCTGCGAGGAGGCCATGACAGTCCTGGAGGAAGTCATCATGTTCACCTTCCAGCAGTCTGTCTACTACCTGACAAAGGTGACTCCTCAACAGACACACCCATACAAATCTATAGGGTGACATCGACGTGTGTCATATCCGTTTGACCTAGGAGATCTGAGCGTCCATCACAAGTGGAGCAGGATGCTGCGTTGTGTAAACGCTGCATTCTGTTTTCATTGAACGTTTTCCAGTCAGAAAGCACAATAAGAGAATGGAAACAGGCAGTCAGGAAAGGCCTGTGAGATAGTGAGCAGGGAGTCTTTTCCACTGACTGGACACATAAACAAAAGAGACAATCTTGTCTCCCAAGGTTTCACTTAGTTTGTTGAATAACAGAAGCACAATCTCAGATTTGGTGGGAACCATGTAACGAACATGCAAAGGCCTTTGTAGTGCTGCAGTTGCATTCATTAAATGAATGTTGGAAATGAAGTTGGATCAAAGTGCTTCACAGAGTAAATAACGAGACAAAAACAAACAGGTGGATGAAAGTTGAGACCATTTAACATAAGTACAATATTAACATGCTGGGAAAGAATGGAAATCATGATCAGAGCTGATACAGCTGCTTGCTTTAGATACAGCTCAGGTCAAACACACACTTTGATAATGACTCTTCAAAGTCTGGAAATGCATTTTAGTGTGTGTCTGGATTTGTTTTGTGACCAAACAGCCAAACCTCCTGTTTTACAGCCTGGGGGACCCTCCCAAGCCTGATTTATGTGTCTTTCCCATGTTAAAGCTGCTTGTTAAAGGCAGTCTGGTTAATGCAGAGTCCAGTCAGTTTGAGGCATCGCAGCCCAGACTGTGGAGAAACACAGACCAACTGAGGAAGGGAGGGAAGGAAGCAGGAACAGCCTGTGCTGTTGTTTGGAATATGCAGACATATTTCTATTACTGCACATTAGCCCGCACTGACAAAAGAGACGTTTTATTGCTGGCAATTCTCAGCTCAACCACAAAACAAACGTTTAGGAATCCATTTAGAGCCAGTTCTTCCATCGTTACTGTGTTATTTGCTGGTAAAGTCCCAGTTTAGTCTACTCGCATTATGTTTTCTGAGCAGATGTGCTGGTTGCTATGTTTGTGGTGTTGGAGAGAGAAGGGTGGCGTTAGCAGCTATGAACGCAGCCTGTTTCCTGCAGAGGAAGACAAACTGTCATCAGAGAAACACCCAACAGGGCGAGAGGAAGTCAAGAGAGGAAAAAGTCGCAGCGTTAATTTCCTGTCAAATAAGGTCCGAATGTTCATGCAGTCAGGACATCACTTCTTCCCCTCTCTGCTGCCAAAGTCTTTGTACAAATACAAGATGAATAAACCTAAAGAAAGGAAACGAGCGCAGCTGCAAATCCAGAAAACAAGGGAGATCTGATTGGATTAGAAAGACATTCTGCAGAAGAATTTACAGATATGTTTTAGAAACTTTCACCAGCTCATCTGTTTATCAGCACATTGCCTCAGCAGCTTCAGATAAGGCTGAGCTGTGCTGTAAATGATCTGTTAACCCTCTGTTACTTCAGCCTTATCACTGTCTTCATGAGGTCAGCATCTTAGTCATGCTGCACTGAGAGTGTGTGTGTGTGCGTGTGTGTGTGTGTGTGTGTGTGTGTGTGTGTGTGTGTGTGTGTGTGTTTACCCAACAGGTGATGTCACTCATAGCAGACAATGGGTAGACCTGTGTCAGTAGTGATAAGAGCCGGATCTAACAATCGAAGTGTTGGTTTAATGAAACTGTGAGATCATCCTGCATCATGTGCTGGGCTGCCCTGTTCCTGTTTTATATTTATAACTATGTGTGTGAAATCCCATGTTGTCACGCTCAAACAATTCATCCTTCTACAGCTGCATTAACAGCTACACTCAAAAGAGAAATCCTCAGAATGACTTGTAATGGGATGTCAAGCAGTAACTCCTCAGATACTCAGTTTTATGCTTTTAACTCAGCAGCATCAAAGAAGCTCTAAATGAGCGAGTGGAGTGGAGCCACTCGACATAGCAGTCGAGTCATTGACTTTTGAGTTTGACTGTTGTGTTTGAAGCCTACTAGAACGTTGTTTAGTATCATATTATATATTATTATTATATTTAGAACTATTATAATAACTTGAAAGTTAAAGACAGTGCCATGACCAAATGTATTCAATACAAAGTGAAGGCATCGTATTCAGGTGTTTTTGTAAGCTAACTGAGCACACACCACTGGTCTCCAGTGACAGTATAAACAGTGTGAGAGTGTAATGAAGACGGAGTCAAAGTAATGAGTAGCAGAGCAGATCCAGGCAGGCTGATGAACTGTGTGTTATTGTTTGGTTTTATTGTTGTATCATTTTCCTTTTTATTTTGAAGACAGTTTGTTTTTGTTTCTTTTCTTCCTGTGTTGTAACTCAGCCAGGCAGACCTGCTTCACTCACTCACTCACTCACGTCTGTCTGTTGTCATGTGCAGAAATCTCTTGGCCACACTCTGTGGCTGTTTCTCTCCATCGTGTGGCCCAGAGCTCAGAGCTTCTGCTGACTGTTTGTGTAAACGGGTCCTGGATAATTACTGGGAGTGAAATGACTGGACACTGTTCTGAGAGCAGCTGTAGAAAAATACGCAGGTTTTCATGAGAACTGGGAGCACCAGAGACTATTCCACATGACTTAACTTTAAGGTTTACAGTCATTCAGTGAAAGTTTTAGTATCATTTTAAAATAGTATTTTGTTTAGAAGCGCTCAGTCGAATTCCAAATTTTCCAAAAGTCTGATAAAGATGAGGCCAGCAAAAAATATATTTAGTGCATCACATTTAAAACGAGCAAAACTTAATTCTCACGGTATTGTTAATCCATGTGCAGCTCTCCAGAATGAATGAATGACGGGCTGCTTCATGTTGCTGTTTCTGGCCTTTGTGTTGTGGAAGACGAGCTTTCCTGCAGCGTTTCCTCTGCACTCTGTGAATACCTTCCTCTATTTGACTCTATACATAGAAAAGAAAAGACAAATCAAAGGGCATTATATTCTTATTAGCTTCCACGGAATGTACATGTTCTACCCAGGAAACATGTTGTAGTGTGCTGCATTGTTTCCTATGGTGCATCAGTGAGATGGTGGGAGGACACGTTACTTTACATTCCACACCTCGTGGAGCTTCAGACTCTGCATCTCTCTCCTCAGAGTATGTACTCGGCCCTGCCCGCTCTGCTGGATGGGAACCCGTTCTCTGAGAGCGGCCAGCTGCGGGTTCCTGACGGACTGAGCCGCATCCTGGAGGTCCTGAAGGAGGCCATGAAGCTCCTGACGGCCTTCCAGGTCCACCGGGACATCTCGCTGCAGCTCTGTGCCTATCTGTTCTTCTTCATCAACGCCTCGCTCTTCAACGCCCTCATGGAGAGAGGTAAGGCTCAGGTCACTCATCCTGAAGCTGCTAAACCTGTTAAACATAATGAGTGGAGGCACAACAGTCTGCTCCGGGCCAAAACGTACGTCAGATCACACGTGTTTAAATTTATAGTAAATTCAACAGTCCCACCCAAAATAGTCTTCTGTGTCCCTCCGCCTGGACTGTGAGTCAGTGAAGTTTCCATTCTCCAGATTTACATGGAACATTTACATTTCTTTTTGCCCACATGAAGAAGAAAGGCAGAAGTATAATCTTACTATATATACAGTATGTGCACCAACTACTACCCCCAGTCCACTACCTACTGTACCTCATTCCATTACACTCCCTTACTTACTCCCTTCAACAATGTCCTAACACTTTCTGCAACTGGTTACACAATATCCAGTTTATACCATGTACGATTTATGAAACAAAGAAACAGAACAAAGTACAGCACAACAGTATTTCTGGCTTTACACACCACTATTCAGCCATTGTTTGGCAGTACAGAAACATACAGTCACGTGATCTTTCATGAGTGGCAGACAAGAGGTGGTTGCCAGATGAGTATTAAAGGGCACCAGATCTGTCGGAGGTGTACCACAATATTTAGTGTACCACAATATTTCCACTCCTAAAAACAGGATTGACTGTTAAATAGCATTTCTGAAACCAGTGTTCCATAGCTTCTATGTCAACACACAGATAGATACACTCAACCATTGCGGGTCTTTGCATTGCAACTTGTCACGTGTCTTGTGCCTCCTGCAGGCTCTGTGGCTGGCTTCTACCAGTGGTCCCGAGGCGTCCAGATCCGAGCCAACCTGGACCTGCTGATGGACTGGGTCCAGAGCACCGGCCTGGGCGACCTGGCCGCCGACTTCTTCCAGAAACTCTCAGCTGCTGTCAATCTTCTGGCCACACCCAAAGACACGCTGCTGCAGGTCAGAGCAGCTCCTCCTCTCCTTTCCTGTTTGTGTGTCGCAGGGCGGCTGCAGCCCCCTCAGCTGAGTCACGTCTGCGTCAGCCTCAACGTTTCATTGTCTCAAAGGTGTCAGTAGAGCACACATTATGGCTGTTTATGTTTCCAGAGCCAGAACGCCCATTTTTGGTCCGTTTGTCCCCTTGTTCACTACTGACTGCATTCATCAACATCATGTTGTTGTCAAACATTGTGATAAGGTGACTGGTGTCATAAAAGCTGACTCATCTCAGGAAGTGTGTTGGTTTATGGTTCCAGTAGCCCTGAGAGCAGATGCAGAAACTCCCTGGGTACCGTTCATGTTGATCAGATATAGCTGGAGGAAACAGCCTCCAGGAACAAGCAGTGTAAACAGTGAATAAACCAGTCATGGTTCCAACGAAGGCTCTGCCATCTCCAATCTGCCTCACAATCACATGAATGAAGCTGTTTACCAGCGAACCTCTAGAGTATATTATCACCCTAAATCCTACGTATCTTGACGTAAGCAGAGTGGAAACATTTCGAATGGCAATTTATTGTTCCAAAGCACAGAAATGCATCACAGTAATGATGTCTTTTAAAGCCTTCTTCCAATGTAACTCACTGTATCACAGTGCAGTACATTAATAGAACAGCTTCATATGTGTGGGCTCTTTGCTTACACGGTGGTATCCAACCA
Organism: Karalla daura; assembly: GCA_029224185.1. Taxonomy (NCBI): domain Eukaryota; kingdom Metazoa; phylum Chordata; class Actinopteri; order Chaetodontiformes; family Leiognathidae; genus Karalla; species Karalla daura. Next base: position 2,315,685 of record CM055203.1, on the reverse strand, counting down.
CCTTAACATTAATCCCTCTTTAATTGGCCTCACTTAGTTACCTATTCAAATCTTGTTTAGACTTTGTTCCACAGAGGGAAGCTGAGCTCATGCTCGGCCGCTTATGAGAGACTATCAATGACATGGTCGGACAGGGAGGGAACAATGGTTTCACACAAAGTCACAACTGAACAGCTCTTCCTGGTTCACAGGTTTGTTGCACCTGAAGACATGTTGACAAGCAGCCTGATGACTGTTTTCATCAGGCGTTAGACAAGTGTTATTATGAAGGCTAAAGGAAAATAGGCTCATATGTACTGCACTGTATAAAACCTCACTCACATATTGATTGAACTCAGTGAGTTACTGTTCTAAATGTTTACCAGTTACTGTCTGTCAGTCTGCCTGAATCACCTGGGAAATTAGTGACCAGTTTTTCAGTTACAGAAAGATAATGAAAAGTAAAAAATCCTGGATAAACGATGTAGTTCCCCGAAAATGATCCCGCTTCTCTCTACCCTGTGAGATTTGTCGTAATTTAAGAGATTATTTGACATACCAGTTATATGCATAGATTACACATTTGTTAAACCAGACTCCAGGGGAGAGAGAGGAATAATCAGAAAGCAATCTGGATGGATGTTCAGAACAACTGTAGGTAGTGATGTATCTCCAAAGCATGTGGGTGAATGGGTGACATTATTATATGGTGACAGCTGTAGCAGCTGAAAATGTCCTGGAAAAGTTCTGGAGAAAGATTTCAAGAAAGGTGTTTGCCCTTTTGCTGTTATAGAAAGCCTATTCTTAGGTTTATCTTGCAATTTAATTTCAACCTGTTATGTTTCCAAACATACACCAGTCACGCTATAAGCACTCAGTGTTTCAGTATAATGTAGCTGAAGATGTTTGGACAGACCACAGAGCTGATCTGACAGTCATCTGATCCCACGCTGGCTCACTGAGATCTGCTGCTAATATCTCAAGTATGAGGCCTGACTTCCTGTCCAGGGGGACACCTGTTTTCAGAGTGGGAGTCTCGGTCCTGCTCGCGTCCTCGCCCTCCCCCCAGCAGCTGTGGAGGCTGCGTCTGGTCTGCTCCTTCCATTGGACGGTTGCTAGGAAGCTGCTGCGGTTTGTGTGTCCCTGGCTGGCATGAAGTCATGTTGTGGCTGCTGCTCCAGAGCACACACCCTCAGCACGTTTGAACTTTTCCATCTGGAGGTCTGGGCTCTATAAGACGTGCAGTGGCTGACGGGCACAGCTGTAAATTACACTAGTGGGATGTGGCGTCGCCTGCGTCGCCAGCAGCTGTGGAGAAACAACAACATCTGAGGACCTATTTTAGGAGGTAACTAGCTGCCAACTGTTAAAGCTCAGACATAACAAACAGAGATGTTTTTACATTTCTGCTGTTCAGAAGCAGCTTCTGAAAACCCTCACCCTCTGCTGCGGGTTGTAAGCGAAGGGCAGAGACTCAGCGGCAGCATCAACTAGTGGCCCCGGAGTGTCTGGGAACTCTCACTTCCTCCAATTCAAAGTAACTGAATGATCGATGTTACGTAGGTGATGTTTGTCCATGAGTAATCACATGAATATTCATGGCATGTAACTCCTTTATCCTTGAGACAGTTTCTGTTGTCATTCAGAGACTGAATACTGTCCCTGGTGAGGGTGAGGATGTTCTCAGCACAGAGGCAGGAGCGATGATAAAAGGTTCCTCACGCTTCACAAACAAGGTGATAACGTTAAATCAGACCGACTAACGTTTTCCCAGGAGGCCTTGCTACCACATCTGGCCCGGAGTGACGGGCTCAAAAAGCTATTCATTCGATCATATAATGGCTTTAAAATACTTCCCATGCAAATGAGAGAGTAGCAGTGACTTTGTTTCCTTTTATAGAAGCTGTGGATGATGGGAAAAGGCTTGTTCCTCCTCACCCTGTCATTCTCACAGCGACTACAAAGGCATTCTGTGGCTGCTCCTCGACATCAAACCATCAGAGGGTCACGTTTACCATCCTGCGCTCCGAGTGGAAGTTTTTATACTGACTTCTATACTGGCTTCATGTCTCTTCATGTTGTGCTCTGTGCATGCAGGCGTCCTGGGCTTCTCTCAGGACGGAGTTCTCTGCTCTGAACCCGGCCCAGCTCCATCACATGCTGAGAGAGTACAGCTCTGCTAAAGCCTGCCCCTGCGGGTGGACGCCATCAGCCGAGGATGCTGAGGACGCTGTCAGGACCGGTGAGCACAGTCAGATAATGTCTGGGGAGGGGGCTCTGTCTACTCACATAATATGATGGGATACGACTACATGAGACAGCAACAGTCCACATGTACAAAATTAATGGAACAGTATATAAGTATCATAAGAAATAATAACAAGAAAAGAGCAAAAAGTGAATAACAACAATAACAGTAACCTGTAGTAATAATGATCCAAGTGAAGACAGGAAAAGCTGTGAATGAATGAGGGACTGTAAAGAGAATCGATACTGAATACGTAATAAACTCTCAAAAAACGTAAAACAAGAAACAAAACAACAAACTTAAACTCAAGAAACGTCACTTGGGATTTTTGCTGCTTTGACACAAACCATTATTTGGCAGATGAATCAGCTGAGGTGCAGCTTCTGCTGTGATTGAGATAAGCTCGGTAAAGACAGTAAACAGTCATTGACAGGCCACTTTGTTTATGGAACTCTGAAAGCTTTTCAGTGTTTGTGAAAAGGAATCGTGGATTATGAAACTCTGTCCGGTCTGTTTCCTAGTCTGCGCCGTAGACGTCACCAGACGAGCGTGTTTACTGTACACTGCAGTAACCGGACTCCTCTTCTGAGGAATAAGAAGCACCTATTGTGTGCCCTGCATGTTCAGGCTTGACTGCAAATGCTTTTGCATAAATGCTCAACTGCACACAACTCTGCCATAAATAACTCAAGTCCTGAACTAAAGAGAGGGAAAACAGACTTATGCAGATTGCTCCTCAATTTTGAATCTTCGTGTCCAATGTCCAGAGTTATTAATAGGTGGAAGTGTTTGTTCTGGTCCTCAGGAGTAATCCCGTCCCTATCAGTGTGTCTCCACCAATCAGTCTCAGTCCACATTTACGTAGTTCTCAATCCACCTTTCACAGCAGGGCGGGCGCCCACGCACATCACACCCACACTGACCGGCTCCTGTCCTCAGTCCACAGCCTATTAATGAGGGTTTGACCCAAATGCTGCCGCAGCTTCACTCTGAAGACCTAGAAGGAAGAACGTGAACTTTAACCTCGGCTTGGCTTTAACCTTGGAACTGTGAAAGGGCTGTAAAATAGCATTTGAGACACTTCTGATGAAACCAGTGTCCCATAGCTTCTGTATTAACAGAAGGCCATTCAGAGGACTGAACAACATCTGAGAGCTGCATTGGTTTTGAAGGGTGTGTGATGGATGACGCCTCTGTCTTCCTGCAGGCGACATCCTGGAGAGCTTCGACAACCACCCGCCACTCATCCTGCCCAGCAGCACCTTCAACCTGGAGCTGGGCAAACCCATCGTGGAGCCCGCGCTCTTTGAACAGCTCGCTCACCTGCAGGAGTTCATCCGCCGACTCCCCTGCAGCGAAACCCAAGCCGAGGCCGACACGCCGGAACAGGTAACGAGCTCTCTGACCCTGGAGCTCATTAACATGAAGAGAGGCCGGTGGCAGCCAGGAAACGAGCCTCCTCCAGGGTTCTACATCTGGTACTGATTGACGGTGTGTTCCTCAGGCTCTGGAGGGGGTGACCACAGCCAGCCCGACTCCGGCTCCGGCCCGTCAGGAGGTCTCTGACCCAGTCACCTGCCCTGCCCCTGAGGCGGACCGGCAGGCCCGAGGCTCCCACGGGGACCTGAGCAGCTGTGAGGCCGTTCTGACCCAGAAGCTGAAGAGTCTGGAGCTGCAGAACACCCTCCCTGGACAGGCCGACCTGGTCTACCACAAGAGCCTGGCCCTGGACCCGTCCTGCCTGCTGACACCCCCCAACACCCCGCAGGGCATGGAGCTGGCCGAGCTGGAGGCAGACCTGCAGGAGGGGGCGCGGCAGCAGAGGAAAGGTAACTGAAGAGCAGAAGAGCACATGTCCGTATCTGACCTGAAGATCAGGGCTGTACAAACACTTTATTCAGCTTGTGAGATGATACTGGAGCTGAAAGATTCCCCAGGTTAGAGGTTTAGAAACTTTACTTTAGTCTCTAGCTGAAGGTCAGCCTCTGCTGTAGATGAAAAAGTCTCATCCATTTGTGTCTTGTGGGACATCTTTCACAAATCACGTAGCAAAATATTAGTATTCTAGAATATTATCAAACAGCACAAGTCTAGCCATACGTCTTGATGCTCCCAACAGTTACATTGTTAAGAACAGTCAAAACGTGTCTAGAAGAGGAATAGGTTTAAGGAGGAGGAGCAGGAGCAATGATAGTGAGTGGTTTTGTTGATAAGCACGATATGATAAATATTCTCGATTCCACCTGAACCTGGTGCAGCCGTGCTGTAGATCTGAGAAGCCCACAGCAGTGTTGCTGTTATTTTTATCACTTTCCTTTTTGTTGGTTTCTCATTTACATTATGTTTGCTTTTCACTCACTGGTTGAATGTTTTAGAAAGACGGAAAGAAAGACTTTATTTTAAGAAATACGCACAGGCTTCCGCCCACGTGCCGCGGCGGGTCTGACAGGGCTCCATTCATGGCGTCCTCCCACAGCCGCTCCACGTCCAGCTGACACACAGCTGTGTCCCTGAGGATACGGCGCTAACAGAGCTGCTTCTAACCTCTGCAACGAGCTCACCTCAAGCTGCTGGCCCGGCTGACTGACAGCATCTATCAGGGACAGGACAGGACTGACCTCCACCAGCTGCCTTTTTGTTCCTCACGCTTCCACGTCCACACCAAGGTTCCCCCCAGACATTAAAGAGGAGGAGGAGGAGGAGGAGGAGGAGTCCGCCCTTCATCTGCTAATGACTGCGGGGGTCAGGAATTTCGAGTGGAAAGGCTGTGGAGGGTGTGTGCGAGGTGGAAGGGAAAGAGTGTTTCCTCTCCCACCCTTATTGTTGCTGAACGTCTCTCTGATGAGATCATCAGTGGGAGTCAGAGGGAGGCGACTGTCCAACATAATTGAATTCTCCTCATTTTTGTGCCCTTGGAAAGATGATTGGGCATTTTCCAGAACACTATGTACGCTTCAGTCCTCCAGATTGATCCAGATACTCAGTGACAGCAGAGTGTGACCAAATGAATCTGACCTTTGTTACTCGGATACTTCTGGGTCCTATTTAAAGCAGATGGAAGAAATACCTGGAGTACCTGAGTCTGTCAGGTCACCAGTAGAAGCTGTCTACCAGTTTCTAGTCCAGGCACAGACCATGACCATGCCATGAGCATCTCGTTGCCTCAGGCTGTAAAAAACTTTCAGTTTGTTGTTTTTGTTGTTCTGTTTGTTGGTCTGTGTGTTCTGTTTTAGGGTTAGGGCTCTCAGACCTGGAGCAGACCTTCAGGAACTCTCTGGGTCACATTCAGCTTCAGCGTTGTGCGTGAACGTGCTGCCTGACGGACCCCCCTGCTGCGGGGCTGCTGCTGACAGCCTCTAAGCTGCAGGATTCTGCTGATCTTAATCACAAGGCTTTACTCTCAGTGGCCACTTGTTGCATTATGTTTTCTCTGCGAGGGCCTTCGCTAAAAAGTCATTTACTTAAAGGGTTCGAGGATTACACTGAAACCTGACCATCTGCCACCAAATCTGTGTGTGTCAGACTCAATTCACCACAGGTTAATGCTCACTCTGCTGCCACTCTGAGCTCTAGACAGGTATCGTAGTGTGTATCGTACCTTGTTAATGATAATTAATGATTAGTAGCTACTAATTAACGAATTTACCACCACAAACTCTAAAGCAAGTGTACTAAATTGCATAAAATAATTGTTTTTCATCACAACTGACCTGTAAAAGCTTCTTTCATGTCTTTTCTTTATTTTCCATCAATCAGTTGTTGAGGAAGAGGACATAAATGAAGCACATGAATGATAATGAATAATAACGAGCTGGGAGCTGCATCTCTGAAACGTCCTGAGGGATCAGTCTCAAGGAAAATACTTCAAGAATGAAATGAAGCAAATTCACTGATCATGATCAGAAAACATTCATGTCCACCATGACTCTTAAAGGCATTGATCACGTCTTAACTCATCTGTCCTGATAATGTAGTAGTAACAGTCACATGACTGTTACTACTACATACTACATAGGCTGGGGGCCTATGGTAGTGTGTGTATGCCACCTCCAGCAGGTCTACCTCTGTGTGCAGCTAATGTTATTTTGAAAGTTTGGTAATCCTTTAATCTGGCCCCAAGAATTACAGAGAGGTGGTGATGTCAGGAGAGAAAAGAGCAGTGGCCGAGCTGTCATGGGAATTTACAGTTGGGTTGGTGCGTGGAATCTTAATCGGGAGCGGCATTGTTCGGGGCAGGTCCTGCGTGGGGGGCAGACAGGCCGCATGTTGGGAAAGGCTGGGCGGGGGGGGGCGGGGTGGGGGGGGTGCAGGGGTGGGAACAGGTTTCCTCTCTTTTCTCTTTGGGACGACACTGTTGCTGTGTGGTGGGGAGGCAGGACCCCCCCACAGACACACACGTCCAGTTCCTGTCTGCACAGGACAGCTCTGAAGCCTCCAGCAGGGCGTCAGGCCGCCAGATTAGGGATCAGTCAGATTATTATACGGCAGCATCTCTGAGTTTCTCTCTTTTTTCTCCGTATTTGTGTCCATTTTTATGCCCAACTCATGATACGTTCAGGGTCTCTGTGAGGTCTGAGCAGAACTTAAAAGTTGGTCAATCAGGTTTCAGATAAGCTTCACCTCTTCTTTGAGAAGTCTTAGAGGATGTCTGCAGATACCCTGACTTTCTGAGTCGGCCCTCATCCATAGTCGTGTTTGACTGTTTTTGTTTCTCTCTGTTGGTCCAGCGAGTGGAGGTGCTGAGGAGAAGACGGCAGAGGAGGAGGAGGATGAAGAAGGAGAAGAGGATGAAGACGTAGAGGAAGTGTTCACGGTGGAGCTGCACAGAGGACCTCACGGCCTGGGCCTGGCGCTGGTGGACGGCATGGTACGACGTGTAAATAATCCCTCCTCCTCCTCCTCTTAATCTGGATTGTGTCAAATCAGCTTCTTTGTTTTCACACATTTAATCTGGACACAGAGAAACCCTTCTGTTTGAGTTCCATCAGGAGGGTGAACTGCTCAGATTGTAACTCAGTGGGATTAAATTACACGTCTGATCACTGTAAAGGTTCCCTCTGATGGAGCAGCGTATTGATATGTCAGACACAGCTCAGGTGAGGATGCCTTGATGCATCTCACTGAGCCACATCAGTTTCCTGATGTTTTTCTGACAGTTCCTAATTGCACCGTGAACACAGCAGACGACAGTATTAGTGACATCACACACTGCAATGTGTAACGTGCATGCATCCCAGATTTGGAGAGTCTCAGATTTGGACTTTTTAAAGGTTTAAGAAGAGTGTTCAATCTCTGCCATTCAGTGCTCACACGTGTGGGACAGATGACGTCAGTTAGATGAAAGTAGCACCGACTAACTTGAACTTTATGAATCTGTTACATCCAGGTTGATGTCTGTAACTGGTTATCCCCTGGTTTTTCCTGGTTATCACCTGTGTAAGCGCTGGTCTGCTGCTGTTTCCTCCCTCAGAAGACACAGCTGAGGGTGAGCGGCATCTACGTCAAGTCAGTGGTGCCCGACTCCCCTGCTGCTCACTGCCACAAGCTGAGGACGGGCGACCGCGTCCTGGCCGTCAACGGCATCAGCCTGGTCGGCATGGAGTACCACACGTAGGCCCTGGCACACTCACACACACACACACACACACACACACACACACACACACACACACACACACACACACACACACACACACACACACACACAGGTGTTTGGTTCTGGACACTATTTACACCCATTTTTCCACATTTGCGCCTGACTGCTGCTGTGCTGTGTGCTCTCAGGGGCAGGGAGCTGATCCGCTCGGCTGGAGACTCTCTCAAACTGCTCGTGGCAAAAATGGACTCAAAGAGCAGGAGCTCAGACACGACTACGACTAAGTTCTGAGCAGCAGGTGCAACCTGAGAGGCGTGGGTCATCCTTCCTACACCCCCCCCCACTTCCTGCTTCTCTCTCCTCCTGAAGTAAACGCTGCTTGGTGCGAGGCACGCAGCAGCACAGACTGCAGGCCGGCAGCAGGCGGAGGGTCCGGACCTTCTTCACGGCTGCGTTTGAGGCTGCAGCTCTCCTCCAGCCCGTAAACAAACTGCCGGGTCCAGCTGTGAGGAAAACAGCTGTCTCCCCATCTCAGAGCTGCTCTGGGATCAGGACCCGGCTCATGTCTGGCATTAACTGGAAACACTCCAAAAACTGTGAAACCACATATTTTAAACCTGTCCTGACATCATATTTCACTGCACATGTGAGGAAAAGCTTTATTCCAGTACATTTATATTTGTTGATATTCTGTCTTTAAGTGAAGTTATAACAGGGAAACACAAGCAGTCACCTGGGCTGGCTGGATATACACAAGGAGACGTGATGTTCTTTGGGTTTCTGCAGGTCACATGACACAGTTAAACACTTTATATCACACTGTACATGAGCAGGTTGGTCTGGAACCACAGCAGGTTGAGAAATCAGACTAAAAACTCTTTATTTTTGTTCTTTTAAACAAACATCTAAGCTTTGGCTGTTATCCATGTCAGAGACAGTGATGGACCTGAGGCTTCACAGGGAGTCTCAGCAATAAGTTCTGCTCCTGTAGAGGTTCTGGCCACAGCAGGCAGACGTTCCTGCTCTGAGCGGTCGGAGAACATCACCTGGTCAGAGACGCTGAAGAGACAGATTCCCTCAGGGTTCATAAAAACCTAAACCAAAAACAGCAGTCACATTGTGATGCAGGTTTGAACTCTTTTCAGCTTTGAAAGAATTCAAAGAATCGCATAAAGCCAAAGATGCTGTACATTAATGTAAATGTCTCAGTGCTTACACACACACACACACACGTGAAGTTCCGTTGTGTTGCATCAAAGGAAGGGAGAGGATGAGAAGAGCAACCACAGCCTGTCAGCAGCTCCCCCCTCACAAAAGAAATGACACGTTTCCAGTCTGAGACTCCAACTCCTGCTGCTGACGTACCCAGATGTGCTGTCAGTCCTCACATCAAACTGCGGGTGAACGTTTCCCAAAGTGTCCCGCTCGTGCTCGGAAGCCTTACGTCAGCTGACGTGCTGCTGCAGCATCAGCTCGTCTGTCTCCATCCCAAACGTTCAACAGTGTTTAAGTGCATCGACACGCAAAAAAGTATTCCGTTTTTGTAATATTTATATTGTTCAGTATTTTTTGAAACTATGGAATAAATATTATTTTGACTTTGAACATGGCGCTGAGCGTCTCCTGTTTCCTGAGTCTTCTTCCTCTAACACAAACCTGGAAGGAAAAACCATGTTTAGCTCGCTGACTTCAAACAGAGCAACACCTGGGACAGTCAGCTTCCACTCACCTGCTCTATGCACAGGGGCGTCTGGCCATCGACAGCTGCAGCTGGATGCAGCAGCAGAATGCAGCAGCAGCAGCTGGATGCAGTAGCAGGATGCAGCAGCAGCAGGATGCAGCAGCAGGAAGCAGCAGGATGCAGCAGCAGCAGGATGCAGCAGCAGGAAGCAGCAGCAGCAGAATGCAGCAGCAGGAAGCAGCAGCAGCAGCAGGATGCAGCAGCAGCTGGATGCAGCAGCAGCAGCTGGATGCAGCAGCAGCAGCTGGATGCAGCAGCAGCAGCTGGATGCAGCAGCAGCAGCTGGATGCAGCAGCAGCAGCAGGATGCAGCAGCAGCTGGATGCAGCAGCAGCTGGATGCAGCAGCAGCAGCTGGATGCAGCAGCAACAGGATGCAGCAGCAGCTGGATGCAGCAGCAGCAGGATGCAGCAGCAGCAGCAGCAGCAGCTGGGTGTGTCGGCTGCATAGCTGGCTGCAGCGCCGCCACCAGCTGCTGTTTATAGCTGTTTATAGCTGCTCTGTGGTTTCCACCAGCCAAGCACTTTCCACTGACTCCAACACAAACCCCACAGTTCGGCCTGCTCAGCCCCCCCGAGGCCACCACACACACACACACACACACACACACACACACACACACAAGCCTGAAACACGGAATCGGGCTGCACCCTGTTATTTAGACGCACACACATCTGAGTGGATGATTATGGTGTAAACAGGCCTGAAGGTGCTGAGTGTGAGGCTTCCTCATATAAACCTCCATGCAGAGCAGAGCTTCATGTAGGTGACTCTGCAGGATGCTAATGGCTGCTCACGCTGCTGCTCAGCAGGGTGGAGAGTACCTGCCTTACTACACTGTCATGGGATTCTGGGTATTTCAGGATTAAGACGCTGTGGTACAAAGCAGGTAAGCTAGTGAATGAATGTTACTTTATAGCTCAGAGGGAAATAATGTATTTAGAAGCACAAATCTGAGGTAAAGTAAAACAATAACAAAGAACCAGAGGAAAATATAACCAGAGGCATGTAAGAAACATGTTTGAAGTAACATATTAACATCTTTCTTCAGTAAAGTATGTACGGCCTTTAGTATTTACTTTAAACAGGATGGAAACTGAATCACACTGCGCTAGTAATATGTAGAAAAATGTTTCCATAAATTGGCCTGTTGGATGGATGGATGGATGGATGGATGGATAAAAATGGCCTAAAAATACTTTACATTCTGACTTTACATTCAAGTTATTAATCAAGATTATCGTTCTTAATCATTTTAATACAAAAAAATACAGTTTGATCTAAAACTGAGGGCAACACTTTGCATGAACTCATGATTGACTTTTATTCTGAAGTCTCTTCACATATCAACACACGTTATGGGACAGATCCGCTCTGGTGAACTCTCTCCTACACATCCAGGATGCTTGGCAAAGCACATTTCACTCAGCATAGAAATATAGCAGAGTAGAAGGTACAGCCGAAAATGTGAGGTCAGAGGTCAAAGGTGTGCATTCATTCTGCCCATGACAAGTGAATGTAAAAATGCATCTCAACACAATAACAAAGCGTTGGCTTGGTGATAGTCTAACTTCTTGTGTTCAGCTTTACACTGTAATCTTAAATCCAGCAGTGCAGCATGGATACATCATCTGACTTGGATTTCCTCAGATTTAGTGTTTTCATCTTGTGTCTGGACACTCTTTTTTTGCAGTGTTATATTTCACTGCTGAACATGGTTGAAGTCCAGTCGTTTTGTCGGCTTTGGGCGAGTTTAACCCAGATGGAAGGTTGAAGTAAAACCAGAACTATTGCCGTCCCTCTTGAGGGAAACACGGATGTCTGGAGCAGGTTCCAGAAGCTGTTCCGATGCCTCGGACACCACCGCAGCCCGCCGCTGAATGAAAACACAGTCCAGGAGATTTAGGGCCGGAGGCTCCGTGTCCTCCGGCTGCTGCTGAGGTGCTGGTCAGAGTTGAGGACGGGACAGTCTGCGAGCAGCAGAGCGTAGTCGTAGTACACGCTGTCCTCTGCTGGAGCCTCCTCGGGGCCTCCTCTGAAGCCGCACTCCTGCAGGGAGCTGTGGGGGGGCAGACGAGCCTCCTGGGAGGAATCTCTGCTCCGGAACACGTCCAGCCTGCAGGTCTGGATCCCCGTCTGCAGCTGGATCATCTGGATCAGGCTGAAGACTGTGCAGCTGCTGGGTAAGACCAGCACCAGGTTCCCTGGGTGAGCGGCGGCGAGGTCGAAGGGGATCAGCCTGACGTTGAGACGCAGGAAGCTGCTGGAGACAGAGTCAAGTTCCTCACCTCTCTGTTGTTCTGCATCATACAGACGACAGCTACATGTTGTTAAACTGCTATAACTGCTACAGCCCCTTCTTGAGACTTCTCTGCAGCTACGTTTGTTTAGATTGGAGCATTGGTCAGTCGATGAGGACACTGATCTTACAGAGAGACGTCTAGCAGTGTGAGGGTGACGAGCTGCCCAGAGCAACCTTTAAGCCTCAAGCAGTGGAGAGATCTCTGACCCAAAACATTTCAGGATGAGGATGTAAACAATTGTTTTTGCTTTTTGTCTTTTTGTTTTATTGTTGCTTATTATTGTGAGAATTGAAGAATTATTGTTTGTCTGGGCCTCCAACACAGCTGAGGTTTCTCACATGGCCCGTTGGAATGATGAATCCCTGGTTCAGATGAATCTGTGAAACAACACCTGCGACATAATGAGCACTTTACGTACCTGTCATTTTCAGACCGAAACATCTGTGTGATCAGGAGTCGTCCTGTGTCTCTCACTCTGATCATAAACAGACAAACAACAACATCATCAACAACCACAACAACAAACAAAACAGTCTTATATCGCCTGCATGACTTTACCAGACCAGCAACACACACATCAGTAACATTAATGCCGACATAAAGTATTTCTATCAGTCGACCTGTGCAGATGTTTTAAGGTGGGATGATGTCATTTTCCTGCTGGTTCCCACTGAGACAGGGCCTCGGGCTCTTTGTCCTGCAGCTCTGAGATCTCTGACATCACCTCGGCTCCTCCTCTAAACTACCGTTTACTGCGGTCTGGGAGACAAAAGCAGCTCTGTCTGTCTGTGTTTCTCTCTCTTAACTGTGCGAAGGATGCGAGGAAGCTCATTCAATCAGAATCTGAGTCACAGAACTGCAGTAAATCCTTCAGCACGGCCTGCTGTGACCCACAGCTCAGGTCTTCCTCCAGCTTCATCATCTCGTCAGGTAATGACATGGATCACAATCACACATCAGTGTGTCAGTGTGACTACATGTGAATCATCAGACACGTGCTTCAAGGAATTCACTTATCAATAAAAACATGAGTTTATGATAGGGAATGATCAGCTCACAGCTGCTTTATCAGGAATCTCCTCTCAGACCATGTTCACCTGGTTCAGTGTTCCCCACTGTAAACATCATGAAGTCCAACGGGAAGAGGTGTGTGTTTCTCCAAGGTCCAGCTCTGACACAGATTCTTAATGGTTACAGTAAATATCCTTTTTGTATCAGTGTTTAATCTATAACTGTAGAACAGTTTTATTTCCTTATTGGACTAGTTGTTCATTAATTTCTGCTTGATTGTTAAGCTGCTTCTTTGTAATCTTTATTATCACCAATTTGTATGTTTAGCCTGGAATGTGAGTTTCACCTTGAACTGACTTCAGAGAGATGAGTTCCCAGTCACTTTGCTCAGGCCCTGAACGCAGCACGAGACAATTACGAGTTCACGTTCAGTGAAAAGAAGGTTCAGCTCATCCCAGAGGAGCAGCTGATCAGCATAAGCTGTCTACACGCAGCACTAAAGCATTGATAGGTAGCTTCAAGGAAACGTTCAGGTTCTTGTGTCAGAAGTCACAACAAACACTTCAGCTGTTACTGAGACATTTCTCTGGGAACAATAACTGTGGTTTTGCTGCTGAACCTTCAACTGGACAGAACCTGGGAGCCGAGCACGTCCAGCTTCAGGCTGCAGATCAGAGATGAGTCCTCATCCGTGGCACAGAGGGAGGAAGAGCGCAGCTCATCCTTCCTGCTATTCTCTAACACAGGAGGCAGGAAACAGCGACACGATAGCCACCACTGTGCTCCCTCTGTCCCAGTGCCTGTCCCAGTGTCTGTCCCAGTACCAGCACTGGGACACTGGGACAGATACTGGGATCCGGTCCCTCCTGACGCAGACGCAGGAAATCCCGTCTGGAGACGAAGGTGCCCGAGGAAGGACTGGACGCCTCGGAGCGTTGCTCACTGGCTCCAGAGGTCGAGTCACATCCACTGGTGGACTCATTGATTCCAGAGTGGAAGAAAACTGAAGTAAACAACAAGCAAATTCTCACTGAGGTGAGACCTTTTAAAAGCTTTGACAGACATTACAACTCTCACCTTGTAGTGGCGACAACAAGGAGCAGTTTACAGACTAGATCATGAGATAACATTACTCCCAAGTCTGGAGTAGTCCTGTGTGAGCCTGTGTGTGTGTGTACAGGAGTGTGTGTGGGTGTATATAGGAGTGTGTGCCCCTTGCAAAGAACACTCCTCTGCTTCTTGAAGAGGGATAAAAAAGTGACACACTTTGCAGCTCTTTCATCCCGACTCTTAGAAAATTCCTCTCATGCATATTTATGTCTCGACAACAGGCAGATCACTTCAAAGTGAGTTTCAGTGGCTTCTCTGCTTCAGACGGAGGCACACAGGTGTGTTCCTGGTATGTGAGTGTGTGTGTGTGTGTGTGGTGGTGGTGGGGGGGGGGGGGCAGAGCGGGTGAGGAGGAGGAGGGGGAGGAAGGAGGGGGAGGGAGGGACACTTTAATGATCTGAGAGCCAAAGTGGGCGCTGAGGCGACATGAGATCCTGCAGCAGCCTCTGGTGCAGGAATAAACACGCCAGTATTTGTATGTAATAAATACTGCAGCACATGTATGAAGTATGCAGGGATCACTGCAAATATCAACACTAGCATACATGAGGCATCAGCTGACACAGCAGCTTATGTAGATGGATGGTTTAAGCCATTTATTTTCATATAATGGACAAGTTTTTATATGTCATTCCAGTTGTATGAGCACTCTGTGAATGCCTATACTGTTGCAGACTGTTTGGGTGCAGCGCCCCCTGCAGGTAGTCAGAGAACATGCAGGACAAGATGAACAGCCTGTATTCAAAATATTTTACATTCTTCAAAGGCTTTTAACACATACTTCAACATTAATAAATCTTCCATATGCAATAAAACAGAAGTTTTTTATACACCAAGCATCACTCATTCCTATTGTTTCTGTTCAATAGAGAACATCCATTAGAACACTTGAACTCTTCTCAACAGTGGTGATGATAATGTCCATGTTGTGACTCATCAGGTCTGTCAGGTTACCGCTCCACATCACCTCCAAGAATCGATCGGTGGATCAATGATGCGTCACTCACCTGTCAGCAGGGATGATCTATCTCCTTCCTCTCTCAGTAAAATCTCTGTGTCCTCGCTGCTGAGAGACTGTGTTGACTGGTTACTCTGGGAACAGAGCATTCACACACACACACACACACACACACACACACACACACACACACACACACACACACACACACACACACACACACACACACACACACACACACACACACACACACTGTGCTTCTCAGTGCTTTGGGCAGTCCTGGGTTTTATTTGTTTGACGGATATCATATGTTACTAGGAACTTGAGATTGTTGGTAAAAGTGTGGTTTTATATGATAGATTATTCTTCCACGATCTACTCTAAATCTGTACCAACAACCGGACTTGACTTGTGCTAGAATTGTGTGAAATTAATTGTAACTCTGAAAGAGCTTCCCCCCCCATTCCTATCTGTCTCGGCTGCTGTACTTTTACTCCTGATTGTTTGTACTTTATAATGTTAAACAGAAATAGTTTGTTTTGGTTTGGTTTGGTGTTTCACGCTGTCTCCACCAGGGGGCAGTGACATGCTGCTGCTGTTTTTACTCACAAAATCTGAGTAAAAATCAGAAAATCCTTGCGATAAATGTTTATACATGAAAACTGTCAATAACTTTCTTGAGTCTGTTTTATAGATCAATTATAAAAATGAAATAATTAAGAATCCGCAGGGAAGGATGACGGCTCCAAAACGTCAAGCTTTTAATTGACCTTCTCTGTGCTTGTAGTTGTTAGATTAACTAAATATCTGATGCTGTTTCCATCAGATCTGGAAATATGAAAGGTTTCTTACCAGCCACTGTCGAAGGGAAGTCAAATAAATTGGATGCTTTTCTCTGTCGTTCGAAATGAAGCAACAGCTTCAGGTTTCATTTCACAGAGTATTCAGATGTTCAAATGTCAAAAACAACACGTGAAAAACCAAATATTCATCTAGATTCAGTTATTATTTAAGAATCACACTGACTTTGATACTTT
Organism: Karalla daura; assembly: GCA_029224185.1. Classification (NCBI taxonomy): domain Eukaryota; kingdom Metazoa; phylum Chordata; class Actinopteri; order Chaetodontiformes; family Leiognathidae; genus Karalla; species Karalla daura. The sequence goes on along the minus strand of CM055203.1, from coordinate 2,299,703 downwards.
TACGTAAGCAGGACTGTCAGCTTCAGCACCTGCTGGACCTGGACCTGGACCTGGACCTGGACCTGGACCTGGACCTGGACCTGGACCTGGACCTGGAGCAGGAGCAGGAGCAGGAGCAGGAGCAGGAGCAGGAGCAGGAGCAGGAGCAGGAGGAACCTTTGTCTCTATCCTCTGCAGTAGTCTCCTCTCTTGTTCTTACTGTGCACCACTTAACGAGACTGCAGTCAATTAACCTATTTTTTCTTTATGTAACTGCAGGAATACATTAGGTTTAACATATGCTGAAGCTGTTTACTTCTTCTCTGCTTTTCCCTGAAATTAATTATGATGATTTCATGCTGCAGTGACACACTTTCTTCTCCTACTCTCTTTGATGGATGACGTTCAAGTTGAGTTGAAATAGAAACGCGATCATCCTGGAAAGTGGTGAAGAACACAAACTCTAGTATGGGTTCCAAGTCCAAGGTCAGGGAGCCAACATAATGCTATGTAATGTCTTCCAATCAGCCAAAAATCTCTATTCACACACTAAAGCTAAGTAAACAGTGGAGGGAGGCTGTGTTTGTTCCGCGTAATACTTCATCCACCACAGAAAGACATTTCCATATTTATGTTGGCAGGTTATAGTCACAGGTGCTGGTGAATCACTTAATTCTCTGGTTGCAGAATAATCAGCATGTCAGGACATATTTGGCTGAGTTTTTCCAGTGATATCGATGGAATCTGATTCCAGTATTTAGAAATGCTAAATGAGGATCTGTTAGCTTTTGCACCTGCAGAGAATCAAGGCTGAACCGCTCCCACCAGAGACTAATAACCGTGTTTTATTGCCTCTTAAAACCCAACCAAAGAGAGCTCATGTTTACAGACAAGTCAAGTGTTTGTCTACATTTCTTCTCCTGCTGGAGGTCAGAGGTCACCTGGCTCTGCTACCTGTGCAGAGATCAACCTCCGACACCCCCGACCCTGCAGCCTGGAGCCAGGGTTCATCGAGAGGAAGAGAAGAGGGGGAAGGTTCGATGTTGTTAAGAACCCAATTGTTTGCTGTGAGCACAGTTCTGAATAGATGTCACCTCTTTTGAATCATTTTGTGTTATTTCCAGTTTCATTTCGTGACTTGGTTGGAAGGTGATGGTTTATCTGCGCGGCTCCTTTGGGACGAGCTGAACCTTCTCTGACTGAAGATGAACTCATAATTATCTCCGTCCCCGCGTTCGGGACCCTGAAGAAGGTGACTGTGAAATCATCCCTCAGAAGTCGGTTCAAAGTGAAATTTCGTGTTGTGCCTTTTCCTCTGTGGATCAATAAGGAGGAATGTGAAGTGAGGGTGGGAGGCGGCTTTTTAATCCCCAGGCTTTGATTCTGAGGTTGAAGACGGAGTCTGACTGTGAAGCTCCTGCCTTCATGGTGCCGAGCAGCTTCCTGACCTCCAGCAGGATCACAGTCACACTTTGAAAGAAGGAGCTGACGTTTATGGAAGTTTAGAACCGACAAAACAACCTGAGCCGCAGAGTTTCAGGTGCAGAGGGAAAAACCTCGACCTGGAAATGTGTCTCTTATTCCCAGTCACACACATAGAGTCTGTCGCTGTGAAGCTGAGGTCACTGAGTAACTTTCTACACAAACTCAGACCTACAAACCTGATAAATGATAAGATTAGATAAGATAATTATTCATGCCACAAAGGGAAACTGCTCTGTGCATCAGCCAAAAACTATAATAACAGTACAGTAAGTCATAAGTTAGTAGTGTAAAATATCTATTTATCAATTTAACACTCACATCATAATTATTATTACTATTGTTGTTGTTATTAGTATTATTAGACAGTTCCCAGGTTTCCTGGAATATTAATGACTAGTTTTCCATGCATGGAAAAACACCTGGAAAATGAAAGTGAGTTCCCTCTCTCTGCCTCCCTCCACCCTGACAGGGTGGAAGGTTTGTTCATGCAAATTTGTCATAATTTCTTAACATGTAAGCGATGATTTCGTAGATGGGTTTCAGCCACAGACTGCACAGCTTCATGATGAGACTCCTGGAGGCGAGAGAGGAATAAACATGAAAGCAATCTGGGTGAATGTACTGGATGAAGGTACCGCCGCTGGAGATGACACTACTGCAAAGCCTGGAGGGGATGAGCAGGATGGTGACATCTCCGTTATATAGCAAAGATGTCCTGGAAACGTCCTGGAAAATGATCCTGTGTGTGTGTGTGTGTGTGTGTGTGTGTGTGTGTGTGTGTGTGTGTGTGTGTGTGTGTGTGTGTGTGTGTGTGAAGCTGTGACAGTTCAGGGAGAAGCTGAACCTGAACCGTGCGGCGTTGTGACATCACAGGATGAGAGGCGAGCGAGGGTTAAACCCATCAGATGAAACGTGTTTCCTCAAAGAGCGACTGAATTAATATGGGTCTTATTTCAGCAACAGCATCAAAGTAATTATGAGGTTTTTTTTAACTGTATGCAGCCATCATTCTACCTGCAGCTGCATGTTTGTGTGCGGCTGCGTCTTTTTGTCTCGGCTGAAACTTTGAAGCCGTCTTTGAGGATCAGATACGAGTTGTGTGTACGTGACGAGCTTGTCAAGCTCGGTTTTGAAAGAGCTTTTTTTATTCTTATTCTATGTTTCTGCACAGGGAGCCTGGATGTCCCCACTTATGCAAGTTAGCATCATCCAAACAGACATGCACCTTTGTTTGACAGGAAAAAATAAAAAAATATCTCTTGAATCTCCCAGTTCTTCTGTCGTCTGGGATTAATGTAGACATCAACTTCAGAATTCATCCCCTTCAACTCTTTTGCTCAAAGAGGAATGTGAGAATTGTTTGTGTGAGGACGTTCATAACATCATTTTTCACCACAAACTTTTTCTGAAACTGAGGAACTAATGGAGGAGGAGGCAATAAAATAGAGGAATGTGGTTCAGCACAGGTTTCTGCTGCTGTTTGCCTTTGACTTCAATTGATTAGATCAACTTCATGTGAAATCTGATCATTTAGAAGACTTATTTGACCTTATTTATGTGACCAAAATGTTGTGGTTATTGAATTGGAACAATTTAACACTGACTGGATGGAAGCTCATCAAATATGTACTGTATCCACACAGTTGATTATTAAAGGCTCATTTTCTTTAGTTTCCACTTTGTTTTGTCACGGAATAGAAAGGCAGAGTTAAGGTCACAAGGTGGCAGCGTTAAGGTCATTGTTACCAGCACGAGGCGCATCCTGCTCCATCTCATGTTCACTTTTATGTAGTAGAAAAGAGATCACTGCATTGGAGCTGAGGTCTCCCACACTATTTATTAATGTATGCTATCCTGTGATTTGAGGTTATTTATCAGGAGGATTGGTCACATCTGTCAACATCTTCTCAGACCTAAAGGTCTGATCCTAGAACCCTAGAAGTAAAACTGTTCTCAGTTTCCCTCTGACACAGGAACAGAAAGAGGCTCAGGTGGACGTAGCACAGACACTCTGAGGATCAGACCTGATGTTCTGACAGTGATCTGAGGCCTCAGCTGACACCGTTCATGCTCGTGACCTCTGAGATGCTTTGTGTGTGTGTGACAATAAGGAGGAGGCCATGTGTGTGCCGCACACATGCAGGCACGCACGCTCGCTAATTACACAGCGGGCCACTCAGCGTCGGAGCTCTGGACACAGTGAATTATACTCATCTGTGACACGAGCCACACAATAGCTATCAGCCATGTGCATCGGCAGCTCGAGCTGCGGTTCATCTGCTGCCCTGACACACACACGCGCTGCTGCAGAACGTCCCCGTGAAGCAGGGAGAACGGTGCAGGTAAAGAAAAATAAAGACAACTGGAAATCATCCACGTTTAAGAGGAAGAATTGACAAATTTCATTTGCTCGTTCAGGTTCCGAAAATGTGAACCCTGGAACCTGTATAAAAAGTTTGCAGTCTGTGGGCTGACACTGGAGCCTTTACTTATTTATGCTTAATTAATTCAGTTTCTGTGTCTTGGGCAGCTTGTGTGCAATCGTACATGTAAATTTGAAGGTTTTTTTTGAGGCTGCGTTTTATGATTTTTCCACTTTGCACTGAGCAGGAAGGGAGATGCCAGAAGAATAAACAGATTGCAGCACATTAGAAATCCTCTTGACACCAAGGGCTGCTGTAATCTTAGCACGCTTACATATGGTAATTAGGGCTAAACAGCCAGCACAGCTGAGGCTGATGGGAAACTCGTTAGGTTTGGAAACTCATGTTTCAGAGCGGATAGCCGCCCAAGAATGTCACATTGCGTAACAATCCATCAAGACGTTCCTTTTTCCTGGGCTTTGTTGAATGAGGAATGAGTCTGTTCCCTGCCAAAGATGTACAGAAGATCCAGAACCATCAACGCACCCTCATTCATACCCTGGACAAAATACAGCACATAACGAGCAAAGTTTGAAGTGGAATGTCTCTGCTCCTGCTCCTGGTTCCTCCTCAGTCTCTAGTTCCTCCTCAGGTTCCTCCTCAGTCTCTGGTTCCTCCCCAGGTTCCTCCTCAGTCTCTGGTTCCTCCTCAGTCTCTGGTTCCTCCTCAGGTTCCTCCTCAGTCTCTGGTTCCTCCTCAGGTTCTTCCTCAGTCTCTGGTTCCTCCTCAGGTTCCTCCTCAGTCTCTAGTTCCTCCTCTGGTTCCTCCTCAGTCTCTGGTTCCTCCTCAGGTTCTTCCTCAGTCTCTGGTTCCTCCTCAGGTTCCTCCTCAGTCTCTGGTTCCTCCTCTGGTTCCTCCTCAGTCTCTGGTTCCTCCTCAGGTTCTTCCTCAGTCTCTGGTTCCTCCTCAGGTTCCTCCTCAGTCTCTAGTTCCTCCTCTGGTTCCTCCTCAGTCTCTGGTTCCTCCTCTGTTTCTGGCTCCAACATATCAGGCTGGATGTGGAGCATCACTCCATAGCTGCAGCAGAGCTCCAGTTGCCAGGAATCGTTTACCAGGAATGTAAAGCGGGGGTGATCACTCGTGTGCGTGGTAGGGAACTGTAAGGAGCTGATTCACCATTATTAGTTCTGCAAGTCGTTTAGCTACGCTAAAAACAGAGTGTTATATCCTCTCACCTAAAAATAGGATCCCAGCATCTGAGACATTTCTGTTGAAATCCATGTTCCCAGGCTTCATTGTTAGTGCCAGAAAACATGGATAAATAAAACCATTGTAAGACATGTCACTGGAAGCCGCAAATATCAACCATCGGCTCCTCTGGACCATAAATGCCTGTAGCCGAAGCGGCTGTGGTTAAAAATCACCAGAACAAACCTCTGCTCGTAAAAATCTCCAGATTCCGAAGCCACAACAAATCATTTGGAACAGAGCGAGCAGTTTGATCGCTTCCTTCTAGAGCTCAATGTGTAAAACTGCTCTAATTTACAGTTTATAGCTGGGGGATGCTGGGTAATCTGCTGTCTGTCGTCTCCACGGCTCTGACCGCAGCCAGGAGACGACGTTAATCATTTTAATCATCTCCGTCTTGAGGCCGTAGCAGAGGAACAAGGCCGGATATTTACGTCTCCGACTGTAAAGCAGCAGTGGTCGGAGGCAGAGAGGAAGAGGAGCGGAGGAAAATAAATGTCCTCTCTCTGTAGCTACTACTGCTGTCAGCAGAGAGGAGAGCGAGGTCAGGGTGCAGCTTGTTTTCTGTCGTCTGAGCACGTGTCCAGCCTGTTGTGTCTACACGTGGAGCTGCCGGTGGTCGGCGTGCTGTGTAGGCGGCTGCTCTCTTTCTTTCTCTCTCGCTCTCTTTCTCTCTCTCTCTCTTTCTCTCTCGCTCTCTCTCTCTTCCTCTCTTCTTCTCTGTCAAAACGCACACAGGCCACATGGCAGATGTTCACTGTGGCGCAGCCAGAACGCTCCTCACCTGCTGTAGTTCCTGTCCCCGGGCGTGTGCAGCAGCAGACGGAGCAGCAGGAGGGTGTGAGCGGGAGGACTGGTAGATGATCTGACCCAGTGGGGCGAGACGGAGAGGAGCGACCGGCCCGGAGCCTTTTAATGCACAGCACAGAGCATGTGAGGAAGCAGCAGGGACGCTGTTTGGAGCCTGCAATACCTAACACACATTTACTGCCTCAGACTGTATGGAAACCTGCATCACAACCCTTATAGTAGCATCTGATGCGAGATAGATAGATAGATAGATAGGTAGATAGATTGATATATCTAATATTGATCTTATTTGATAAAAGACAACAATGTGATTGTGATGTTTCCATGAGTTGCTGATAGAATTGTCTCTTCATATTCCTGTTTACATGTTGCTGAGCAGAGTAGGATTAGTGTCTAATAACACACCCACATCACGTTCCATACGTGCACATGTCGTCCTGCGTGATCTGGCATCATGGGAACTAGTGTTGGAATCACCTGCTGCAGCTACAGCTGCTGTCATTCATACATGAGTTTACATGATGCCCTCCATCAGACTCCTCCTGGTCTCCTCCATGATCTGGGAGGACTTCTGACCATGTCTCAGCCATTGATCACAGTCATATGAATGCTTGAATAACGTGCAGTGATATTTATTCAACCAAGGCACAGAGCTGTGCTCACTCTCACTGTGCAAACACAACACAGTAAAATGCTACAGATGAATGTGATGACGTGTGAGGATTATTAAATTCATATTCCTATTTACATGCACAGTACGTGCTATTAGGTTGAATAATAGTTTATGCACAACTAAAAATGTACATCATCACATCCACTCTCATAAATCAGTTTTGAATATTGGATTTAAGCATAAAAAACTGTTGAATCTGAACAAAGGAAGAATGTGACATAAAATGCAAACTAAACCACTTTCCTTATAATGATTTGCATCAACCCCAGGGCTGCTGACTGAAGGACAGGACGGAGAGTCTGCAGCCGTTTGGTGTGCAGTTTGTGGTGAAATGTCGGTGTCTCTGCTCCTGGTTCCTCCACTGGTTCTTCTTCAGTCTCTGGTTCCTCCTCAGTCTCTGGTTCCTCCTCAGTCTCTGGTTCCTCCTCAGTCTCTGGTTCCTCCTCAGTCTCTGGTTCCTCCTCTGATTCTGGCTCCAACATATCAGGCAGGATGTGGACGCTGCAGCAAAGCTCTAATTACCACTTAGAGGAGGAGAACTAGTTGAGGAGACACTGAGGACAATGAACATAGAGTCATGTGATCATTTATGTGGACACCAGATTTCTACAAAAAAAAAAAAAACAGACCATAACTCCCAGTCCTAGAAACATGATTGTTCCATAGCTTTTATATTTAGACCATAGAACAATGAGAAACCCTCCCTTCAACTATGCTAGGAACAAGCTTAGAGTTTAGGCTGTTCAGTGAGGAATGTAAGATAGAGTGATCATTTCTGTGAGTTCACAGTGAAACCTGCTCCGGGCTCTTCCCCAGTATCTGGCTGCAGCTGTGCTGTTCCTCTCTCTATGCAAACGCAACATTTAAGGTAATTACATAACGGATGCAATCTCCCACCTGATGGCGGCCCGCAGCAGCTCTCACACGCAGATTGCGATCAGACGGGGAAATTGAGTCTGGTTATCTGAGCGGCCGCTAACAAACAGGCCGGTGGCTGGCTCCCCTGTGTCTGACTCCTGGACAGATTAAAAACAACTGGCCGCCCGCCCGCCTGGGAGCCACAGCACTGCACGGCATTCTGGGAGACTGTGGCCATAACCTTGACTGAAGGAGTCGCAGCTGTTGTTGTTTTTTTTTGATAGAAAATAAACAAAGTGGGTGCGATTGAGGACAAATGTGAAGCTCTGCTGCATAAATCCCTCCGGAGTCGTTAATGTGCTGCTTTCACATGGAAAACATAATCCAGAGCTTTCAGTTGTGTCTCACCTGCTCACAGATAATGTGTGTGTGTGTGTGTGTGTGTGTGTGTGTGTGTGTGTGTGTGTCTGTGAGATGTGGAGCAGCAGATGTAGCACAGTGACTTCCTCCCAGGTTGTTTCCTTGGATCTCGTTCTTCTCGCCTGAGGAGAATTGATCAAACAATGCAGTCAAACACGTTGCTGTGATAATGAGCTGATAATCCACTCTTAGACCTCCTGGAGGGAAAAACTGTGTGTGTGTGTGTGTGTGTGTGTGTGTGTGTGTGTGTGTGTGTGTGTGTGTGTGTGTGTGTGCGCCTGACTCTGGTCACCAGCCTTCCAGGTGTTTAGAGACAGACACAAGCATCACAAGAATCAACATAAAATCTGCTCAAATCAGTCGTATAACTTGATGTGCTTTTTTCCAAACCCACTTACAGTCAAATGCTGGACAGAACTCACACCTTTTCATGCTTATCTGGCAACCATGTGTAAGCGGTACTATGAGACACGTGACTTTACATTCCTGGATAAACAAAATGACTTTATCAACGTGGGAACCAGAGGCTGAGGAGGAACCAGAGGCTGAGGAGGAACCAGAGGCTGAGGACATGAGGAGGAACCAGAGGCTGAGGAGGAACCTGAGGAGGAACCAGAGGCTGAGGAGGAACCTGAGGAGAAACCAGAAGCTGAGGAGGAACCTGAGGAGGAACCAGAGGCTGAGGAAGAACCAGGAGCAGAGACACTGACATCTCACCAGACTTTGTCTCTAGTCATGATGATTTGTTCAGTGGCTGCATTTTAAATGATTTCAGATCAACATTTATACATAATCAATATTTATATGTAACTGAGGATGTGAAGGTGTTTTTGGCTGCGAGCAGACTGTTGTTCCTTCTCGACACCAAAGTAAAAGTGACCTTTTTAACGCTGGGTCCCTTTAATTCCTGCTCATTTATTAGCAGGAGCCAATCACATTCTGTCTTCTGTCACATTATTCTAGTTTCTCCACATTACACTTTGTCGATGGCCAAATCAACATAATGAACAAAAACCAGATCGATGATCACCCACTTAATGCCTCAGGTGCTTATGTTGCCCCCCCCCCCCCCCCGGATCCCCCTCCCATTCTGATTTAAGGTGTTGTCAGCAGGTCGATGTCGGAGGCCGTGCTGGGAGGGGGCGGGACGGGTCTGCTGATGCTCTCAGACGTTCATCACGTGTGGGTCCGGGGAACGTGACGGCCGTTAAGAGCAGAGCTGTTAGCGGTGAGATGAAGCCAGCTCTTGAAGAGAGGAGATGCTTTCCTTTGTGTCGGCCGCTCACGTTGGCCGTCCTGAGGATGAGTCAGGATGCTGTGAATGTGACGCCGGCAGAATGATTAAAGTGTTCCAGATTAATGTGGCTGCTCTGCTCTCTGCTCGGCTCACATTCGCCTTGATGTCAACACACATCACACCTGTGTCTGTGATGCTTCTGGAAGGTCACTGCATGTTAATGCCAGGTGTAAACAGCATCCTCCACACCCCATCACGCTCCTTTGACCCGCTCTTAGTAATAACAGAATCAGATGTTCATTTTACCAGTTTTCTGCAGGTTTTCTTAGGTCAGTGTCTCTTGGGTCTGTTTCAGAGCCCGGAACGATCACCCTGTTGGTTTCCCGTCGCCTTGCTTCAGGTTTTGTGTCGTTATGGTTGCGTAACATAATGAATGTGACTCTGCAGAGGAAGTCCTAGCTCAGCAGGAAACAGCATGAAGAATAGCATCAGATAACGTACAGCAACCCACAGCTAAAGGCAACACAATGAAATAGAGGCGCGGTACTCAACTCAATCAATACAACGAAACTGAGGATCTCGGAGTAACTGAACACAGATTACATAACATTCATAGGTAATTCAGACAATTTCTTTCTTGAGTGCGAGACTTAATCTGGTAAAAAAAACAACAACTTTCTAGTTTGTTCTGTTTGTTCATAAACAGCTGAATCAGCTGAAAGAGACGCTCGATGGATCCAGAGTCCGGCCTCAGAAAATCATCCACGCTTTCAGAGACGCAGTCTGACTCGTATCATCAAAGTAAAAAAGTAAGAGAACAGTTTAAAGAAAACAGAGTGAAGGAGAGACAGGCTCCAGTTCCTCCAGCTCGTTGAATGTTTTATGATCCCATTGCTGACAGAGCAGAACGAGGATACTAGAATCATTCTGTATTAGTGTGAATTATTACAAGTTGTGCATAAACAGACGCAACAAATCCCATTTGCTGTGACTGTGTTGCACTCTGCACATCGTTCCTCTGTGTCAATAGATTTCACAGGCGTAGAGAAGTTACATTTGTCCAGAACAAGGCAGTTTCATCCAGCTAGGATGCACTGAATGGATCCAGAGCGAAGCAGTAATCTGTGTGATCTCTGACGACAGGTCAAAGCTCCTGTGTGTGAGTCAGCGCCATCGATCTGATTTGAATGTGTGAAAGTAGAAGGAGGAGAAATGAATCAGCATCCCACAGACACACTATACTGAAATAATGTGATAATTCATTATTTTGTTGTCACACAACTGTTGTCTCCTGAAATGCATTACTTTCTCTTTAAAATGGATTGATCTGCTCATTATAATTACACACACACACACACACACACACACACACACACATACTGTACAGAGTGCAGCCAGTGCAAATGAGCATCGCAGCCTGAGGCCTCCAGCTCATAAACTACAGTGCGATCCCTCCATCGTTAGGCTGCATGTCCACAGACGTGGATCGATGCAGCAGAGCGTGGAGCCCTGGAGCCGAGGCCGCGTGGAGACGCTCAGCTCGCTGTGACTGAGCCGCTTCAACCACGTCTCCCTCAGCCAGACAGTCCCAGAGCCGAGGGGGAGAACAGGCCACTCTCACCTTTTCATCCATTCAGTCCTGCCACGGCACGCACACACACACACACACACACACACACACACACTGTCTCTCTCTCTCTGTGTCAATCAATACATTTAAATGTGAAATTGAGCCCCACAGCGGCACGTTTCATCTGGAACAAGCTGTGCTCTGATCTCTGCCTCCCTCGCTGCTGCCTTCACAGGACCAGGAGTCATGGAAAAAAAGCTTTTTATCATGTCAGGTTTACATGCTGGATGCATTTAGTCAAAGTTGCAGGTTTCTAGAAGGGTTGAAATGTTGCAGCCCAGTGTGGTAGTGAAATCCTCTCTCTCAGCTTTGCTGTTTGACATGAAACTCCCCTGCAAACAAGCGATCACTCATCCAAGCTGTCCTGCTTAAATTGCTCAGTCTTACCATCATAATATTTAGTGTGTGTAATATTACACATGTTGAATGTGAAAAATAACCACATAACACAACCCCGAAAAGAATCACAATCTGTTGATGACGGAACTACAACAAAAAAGCAAAAAACGTTTACAATCATTTCCCAAAACTGCAGTGGGTCATTTTAAAAAAATGATAAATAAGCACCATATTAGGTTTGAATTATGCACAAAAACTGTAGAATAATATGTCCAACCTTAGTATGGTGCAGCATGAATGACAATATTGCACAGAAAAGTGAAGTCATTAACTAAACTCTTATCTCAAAGTGGAGATCCTCATTGGTCCAGGTCAGAGAAGGTTCCACCTTGAAGCTCTTTGACCTCTGTGGAGTCTTTATTGAGGAGTTATTGTGAGGACCTGGCAGTTTTACAGAGCAATCAGGGTCAGCTCAGGTCTGCTGTAAACAACAGGGGTTGTTTGGTTTCACCTACATATGATTAATTAATATCAACACAGAATTTAATTAACTGGAAACATCACTCCTGCCGAACAATTATTTTGAGATTCCTACGAGACAAATTGAACGTGTGCTCGTATGTATAGTACAGTGGAGCATGCACAATAGTATACTTAAAAATTCCTACATCCCACGAAGGCAGCACAGCACATTTCAGTCGCAGTGCCGCTCTGCGTTCTGATTGGACGAGAGCGGCCCGGGGGGCGGGGTCAGCTGTAAGAGCGGAGACAATAGAGAGAGAGAGAGAGAGAGAGAGAGAGAGAGAGGGATGATGATGATGATGATGATGAGCAGCAGGGAGACAGGGACACAGCGGCTGAGGAAGACACACACACACACACTCTCTCTCTCTCACACACACTCTGTCACTCTGTCACACACTCACTGACACCGACACACACGCTGTCCGGTCCTGCGACAGCTCCTCCTGCAGCCTGTGCGTGTGTGTGTGTGTGTGTGAGTGTGTGTGTGTGTGTGCGGACTGAGGGACTGAAGGACTGAGGGACAGCGCATGTAGCTCATCCTGAGAGGTAAGAACCCACCAGGTGTTTTGTTCTCTCCCAGTCTCTGCAAAGCAGTGACCTGCTGGTTCCTGTGTTTTGACGTGTGTGCATGTGTGTGCGTGTGTGTGTGTGCGTGTGTGTGTATGTGTGTATGTGTGTGACAGTAGCCTCTCTGCTGCTGCTTTGTTCAGTCCTCGTGTGTCAGGAGATGTGCACAAGTTAAACATGTGGCAGAGCAGACAGACAATAGAGCTGCGGTCCAGCTGCTGTGTCCGGCTGCACATCTGGACGTCACGCACACGCGCACACACACACGCGCACACTGTGTATGTGAGCGCGTGTGTGTGAATATTCATAGATCAGCTGTGTGTGGTGTTTTCCCTCACATGCCCTGCACGCTTTGTGTCTGTCTGCTCCGTCCCTCCCTTGTGGCAGGTTCCTGAGCCGTGTCACCTTGGACCACCAGTCCAGGATGAAATCAGTCAGCAGCCACTCTGAGGAGCCGTTAGTCATCGATTAATTACCTGCTGTCGTTATTAAATGTGCCTCTGTGCTGCCTCTCTGTGTCTCCATGACTGTGGAGGATGAGTCTGTGTGGTCTGAAGCTGCTGCCTGGACAAAAGAAAAGATCTGAGGGAGAAGTTTCAGCTCTGGGACATGTTTTATGATCAATCTTCCTAATATTGACAATTTATTGATTTGTTGAATAATCAGCAGATCAGTCTACAGTGACAATAAAGGTTAGTTGCAGTATTGCAACCTGGATTTATGACAGTTTCATCATCTTTCGATGCTGTCTTCACCTCGGGAATAGCATGAGGTGCCTCAGAGATCGGGCTGGCCAGGTCCGGTATCATATCCATAAATATTGACTGACAGAGAAACAATGAGCGACTAATCATCAGACTACAGTTTTCAAACAAATGACAGTCTAGATGCTTGTTTGTCGGAGCAAGATCATTTGCTCTGTTGTGGTAATTCACTGGGAATTAGTTGGACTGAGACGTTTAGCAGATTACTCGATTGATGAGAGTAATTGTTTGTCTTGTGGATCGTTGCTGCTGAAGCTGCTTGTGAAGCAGGGACTAAATGCACTGAAGATGTTGGGACAGTTTCACAGTGAAGATGAGGAGCTGCTTTGTCTACTTCTGGCTGATGTCAGGAGTTTTATCTCTGAGAATTCAATATGTTAAGAAGCGATTGTCACCTTCAGGCTTGAGGCGTGAGTTTGAGTAAAAGCCAAACGGTGAGCAGGTTCAGACACTCTGAAAGGTGATTTATAGGTTAATGACAAAGACAGTAACGGCTGGTTGAGGCTGGGCAGCAGCTGTGTGTGTGTGTGTGTGTGTCGCTCTGTCTGGTTTTCTTTCTACGCTGCTGCATGTGTACACACGGCCTCCACATTAACAATGCAGAGGGAGGACAGAGTGAAGGGAAGAAGGAGAAGAGACAGACAGAGATTAGAGCAGACAAAGAGGCAGAGCCTCACTTTCACCGCTGCAGCACAGGCCGCTCGCTTTGAAGGAGCGGCCCAGTGATTCCAGCACAGAGCCAAGCCAGTGAACGCCTCGCAGGAGACACACACACACACACACACACACACACACACACACACACTTGCAAATATTTCTGGAGGAAAGAGCTACTACTGGGGCAGAAATAATCTCACTGGTTTTGTTTTCTCAACGAGCAGACTCAGAGAATCTCAGTTTCACACACACACACACACACACACACACACACACACACACACACACACACACACACAAACAACGGTGGAGATGATCCAGTCAATCAGATCTCACTGTGAGAGTTCCTCAGTGACTTTGTCTGTTGGAAGCTTTCTGTTGGCCTCGATCAGGAAAAACAAGTCTAGATATCAAGAAAACAGAGTGACAAACCACCGTGGCTTTGCTTTGTTCCTGACAAAAGTTGGAAGAGCTGAGTAGAAATTTCAGATACTGAATGCAGAGACAAACAGGTGAATCGGGATCATGTGATGTAAAATGTGAGTGTGACATAAATCAAACCATGTTCCATCTCTGAAATAATGTACCCTGGGGCTGAAGGACTGCAGCAGTTTGGTTTTCAGGTTCTAGTCAAATGTCAGTGTCTCTGATCCTGGTTCCTCAGTCTCTGGTTCCCCCTCAGGTTCTGGCCCCAACATCTCAGGCTGGATGTTGAGCATCACTCCATAGCTGCAGCAGAGCTCCAGTCAGTTAGCTCCACTCACAATAAACTATGTGAATGTGAGTGGCAGGACAGACAACCAAACAGAGTCAAGCTGGTATGTGGTTGCCAGATAAGCATGAAAGGGCATCAGATCAGTGCAGAAACAGAGCTTGATATTCCTGCAACAGCAGAACTGTAAAAGATCATCTGAGGCAATTCTGATGAAACCACCAGAGAACAAGGGTCCCTACTCCATTCAGATGTGCTAGTTCCTAATTAAAGTGTTGCTCCAAACGCAGCCCTGACCTCCTGTGAAGAGATGAGAACCTCAGATGTGGAGCGATGAGGAGGCTGTAACCTTCTTCCAGAACTGAAGTTCATGTAAAACGACATGTGGCGCTTCATCTGCTTGTGAAACAATTAATCAATGATTAACACGTTTTAACACCACTCTGTGAATTGACTAATGGATGCAAACATGGCTGCCTTCCTCACTCCCTGGTTAAACAGGAGGTGTGTGTGTGTGTGTGTGTGTGTGTGTGTGTGTGTGTGTGTGTGTGTGTGTGTGTGTGTGTGTGTGTGTGTGTGTGTGTGTGTGTGTGTGTGTGTGAGCCTTTTTATGGAAGCCCAGTTGGGTTGTGCTGGCCCAGCGGGTCGACAGCTCAGGTAATTACAGGAGCTGCCAGACTGGCACATCTCAGGCTGCCTTTGTGCTGAGTCAGTGACCCAGCTGTGGCGGCCGAGCCGCCGCCGTCCACCGGAGCAACAATTACTACCCAACAACTCATTTCCAACGAGATGTGAAGGGAAAGACCGGAGGAGGGTCTCTGCCGCTGCTGCTGCAGGACTTCCCAGTAAATCTGATTGTTTCTGCATGTGTGAGCAGACGAGACTGACGCAGGCCTTTTAATATCTTCATGTGCAGTCGCGCTACATAAATCAAAGCCATGATTTAATTTCCGCCTCCTGTCACTCTGCTTTTTGTTTGTTTGTTTCCATCACTACAACCTACAAAGTCCTTCTTACTTTGTTCACCCCAGCTATTTAAACTGGATCCAGCCTGGTCCTCATGTTTCCACCTGTTTTTTTAACTGCACTGTTTTTCATGTGGCAACAAATCAGCTCCTAGAACAGGGTCTCTAAGATAATACAAACTTACTAAATCTGACAAAAAAAACAAGACAGGTGAAATCATCCATCCATGCAGTGAAAAAATCTAATTTCACTTGAGAGAATTTCGTGAATAAGTTGTGAAGCGCTTGATTTAGAATTTTAGTGTGAAGTTGGACTCTCAAAATAAGAAATGAACTCTTCTGTAACTCTTCTAAACCACTTTTTTATATCTGGGTAAGAACCAAATCATTTGGTGTGCAGAGTTCAGTGTGCAGAGAGAACTCTGATTTTTCCTCTTGCCTTAGTGTGACTACTTTATCTACCCAGATGTTCATGAACTGTTATAAAGTCTGTGTCCAAACTTCACGACCGTCCATCCAGGAGCTGCAGCAGATCATATCTACTCGTCCTCTGTGAGTCTGAATGTGAAGTTTTCCACATAATCCACCACATTGTTGCTGTGAAACACAGTGATTTATGTCTCTGCTGGTGCCAGAGCATCGCAGGGCATGAACCAACGTGACCTGACAGACTCGTAGGAGAAGTTCAGATGTTTTTGTTAAACATGACCTGTCCAGCCTCTTGGCCATACAGTGCAGTACTGAATGCCTTTGTAGCGCTAGCACTAGCTGTAGCATGACTGGATCGATCGACTGAACTGGGGCACAGAAAGTGGCTTGAAAGGAGAGAGAGAGGCACAGTGACAACAACGACAACAGACACTGACAACAAAGACAACTCATGACAACAACAACAACAACAACAACAGAATCTACAACAGTCATGACGACAACAACAACATCTGTTCTGACATCAGTGATGAAAAAGAAATAATTTCAACAGCAGCAGCCACGATAGCAGCACATTCAGCAGCAATGGGGCCTGTGGTGTGGTAATAGGTACAACTTAGAAAAGTGCAAGTTATAGTTATAGTAAAGTAAAGTTAACAGCCTGGGAAGCTGTTTGATTCAGCAGTGTTTCAGTTCATTTGGGTTATCCGCCCTCTCTCCTCCGCTCTGGAACCCTGTGGACGTCTGAGAGACAGATGGGAGCGTTTGTTCATTAAGTATTTTTAGTTGGCTGACGAATTGATTTGACATTACCAATGATTAATTAGGTGTCGATGTTTTACAAGTCGATGCTGGCCCGAGCGGCTGCGAGGAGGCAGAGGCTCGATGAGCGCGAGCAGCACATGACTCAGCACTTCGGCCGGCTCGGTCACATCTGCCTCCAGTTGTTGGTGGTGATGACTCGTGCTAATAGATGAGCAGGAATTAAAGGGACCCAGCGATAAAGACTGCTCTTTAGTTTGGTTTTGTCTGAGACAAACAGTCTGCTCCCAGCCAAAAACACCATGGCGTCTTCACTTATGTGTAATTGTTCAATTAAAACAGATGATTTTGACAAACACAAACCACAGCACCATGCACCTCCAGAACACTGAGTGTGAAGCTGCCTCTGTTCAGGTTGGTGAGGACATGAAGGGCAGGACTGAGAGTCTGCAGCAGTTTGGTCCTCCTTCCTCCTCAGTCTCTGGTTCCTCCTCAGTCTCTGGTTCCTGCTCAGTCTCTGGTTCCTCCTTTGAGCCTGGTTCCAACATGTCAGGCTGGATGTGGACACTCCAGTTAGGACCTAGTTCAGGAACAATATGAGAAGCTTCACTATTCAGAGGGAACACAGAGTCATTCAGACTATTTGACCGGCTGATGGGACAATCGAGGTAAAACCTACGTATGGTTGCATGAAATATGCAGAGCTAAAAACACAGGATTTTAAAATAGCCTCTGAGTCATTTCTGATCGACTGCATCACTCCACTTAGTTCAGCAACAAGCTGAGAAGCTACGTTGTTTACAAGGACTGTAAAGTCAAGCGATCGCTCATGTGAAACAGACAAAAATCAGAAATGCTTCTGCTCTGATTGGATTGTAAAAGGCCTGTGAAATACATCTGAGCCATCTGAGGGAACAAGGATAAATAGGAAGCCCTTCAACCATTCCACAGATTCATAATCATGTGCTGAGATCTTAGAATCGGCTGTGGAACTTCCTGGAAGTCTGGGCTTCACCACAGGAACAATGTGGAGTCTTTCCTTTGTTCCTGCCGACCCCGTCAGTGTCGCTCTGCTCAGGCTGCGTTGATTCGCCGAGGGGACCCGGAGGTTTACATCGCAGTGTTTGAAGTCTGCTGGAAATAAAAGCTTGCAGCATCGTTTCTGTCGAGGGAACAGAGTGAAACGCACTGACCTTTAGTTTTGTTCGTTTTCTGCCCGCCAGTCGTGCCAGTGATGTAACGCTGAAGCTTTCTGCCTGTTTTTCTACCCTGACAGGCTTTTACTGGAGTCTCTGTCCGTCTGCCTCCACAGTTTGTTCCACTCCTCAGAAACACGGTTCCTGTGCCGGGGTTTGACCAGAGCATGTGCTTCAACACTCTGAGCTTTTATCTGTAGATTTGTATCAATTCAGTGATTGAATATATTAATATTATTTAAATGGGCTTTTGGAGCTTCAGTTCCCATCATGCTTATCTAGGAATATAAGCAGGAAGCATGATGTTGCCACTGATTCAGTGGACGTGCCTCTATCTTACGAGTTTCCTCATTAGGTTTTGATGAAGACTCTTCTAGTTGACGTGAATGACTTTTAAAACATGTATTAATAGTAGTTCATCCAGCACCTTTTGTGACTGACGAGAAGTGATCAAGTCATGAAGCTCTGGTTGCAACAGGGTTTACTTTTTATCTTTACCTACGAGTTTCACTTGACCTGATTTTTGTTAGATCTGCTGTGGAGGAGCGAAGGAGTTTGAGTTTTACACATCTGTTTATTTTCAAGGATTCAAGGCCATGAATATACAAACCAAACAGTCTAGACACAGTGGGATTCTTGTGCAGGCTCTTGGAGCACTGTGCAAGGAAATGTTCTGTGCAGAAGGAAGGAAGAAAGGAAGGAAGGAAGGAAATGTGCAGATGGATAAGTGGAGCGTTAACACACAAATTGTGCATTTGAAGGCCAGTTTGAGAAGCTGCAGATCAGAGACTTACACTTACACTGTGTGTCTTTGCCTTGTGGAGGGTGACAGAGATGCTCAGTGAGCAGCCTGATTCAGCAGGTGTGGCTCTGACCCTCAGGAGGCCCGCTGCTGGAGAACGAGTCACAGTGTCCTCTGTGCCTCCCCACAGGTGCCCCCCCACACACACCTTCGCCAGGTAACGTTAATGATGATGATGATGAGGAGGAGGAGGAGGAGAAGGAGGAGGGAGCAGCCTGGCTTTGATTACATTTTCAGTGAGGAGGTCTGCCTCTGCTCCGTGGCTCCGGCAGCTCCTCTGGGGCCCGGTCGCCCTGAGAAGCAGCCAGAGCCAGGATCTACTGGGAGCTGCTGGGAGCTGCTGGGAGCTGCTGGGAGCTGCTGGGAGCTGCTAATTAGAGCTGCATGTGACTCCTTTCATCTGCAGGCGCTTTGATATGACAGCGTCCCCTGCCTCTGCTCAGGAGGTCACACGCTCCACAGAGAGGCAGCGAGCAGGAGGCCTGACATGCGTGTCGGAGCAAACACATCGTTGCCAGCAGGCGATGAGTCTTTGTTTGAGCTCTGCAAATTATTTGGTTCTTAGCGAGATAAAAAAGAAAAGAAAGTCAATTTAGAAATGTCCGATCATTCTGGCTTATACGTAGGTCTATATGATACAGAATGCACAGATGCTGGTGGTTTAGAGAGACATATAAGTGTGTATGTCCACAGACAGGGAGTCCATTTCCATCTAAAACTGATATTCCTTTTTACTCTCTCGTCTTGTCCACATCACATATCCTGCATAAAATCAGGTGGAAACTCACTGATTGTCTCAGGTGTCTGTGTTGTCAAGTGGTTGTGCACAGAGAGCCGCGTGTGTGATGCATGAATAAAGGAACAGGCCTAAAAGAGCTCTCTCTCTCTCTCTCTCTCTCTCTCTGTCTCTCTCTCTCTCTCTCTCTCTCTCTCTCTCTCTCTCTCTCTCTCTCTCTCTCTCTGTCTCTCTGAGACCTGTATGTGTTATTAGAATTTGCTGAGTGCAGGTGAGCTGAGTCATGATTTATTCATGTGGACACAAACACGATTTCATCTGTGGTGTTGATGATGAGGAAGCTGTGGTGAAACTGAGGAAAACAGAGAAGAGAGTCTGAATTTGGTTTAGTGGGTTCCTACTGTGGCCAAAGATGTAAAGCAGGTCCAAAAACAGCATTATATCCACATTCATGTGTACGTTTCTACTGAATGATTTCGAAATGCAGCTACAAAAACGGGTAAAACTGAATGAGAGGATTGTAAATGGGCCAAAAAATAGCATCTGAAGCATTTCTGATGAAACCAGTGATCCATAGCTTCAATTATTACATTATTAGCATATTATGAGTATGTTATCATACACACATAGGAACACATGCTGTGGATGGTTTTGCCTGTTAGCATGGTTTCAGCTGCCAGCTGATAACCTCCATTGTTCACTCAAAGTCAGACAGCCAGTCAGAGTAGAGCCTACATATGGTTGCCAGATATGCTTGAAATGGCACTAGTTCCTCACGGCTCAGAACAGGACTGTAAAATAGCATCTGAGTCATTTCTAATGAAACCAATGTTCGATAACTGTGCTAGCAGCGGAGAACAACGGTAAATGCTCTATTCAACCTTTCTAGGTCACATTTAAAATCACAAACAACACTGAGTCAGAATCTGAAAACACACACACACACACACACACACACACACACACACAGCATGTGTGTTGAACCCATTTCCCTTCCACTTTTCTAAATCACTTTTCTAAATTTACCTGCAGGCGCTTAAAGCGTCGTGTCACTCTGTGACCTGTAATTCACTCGCTTGATGGCACCTGTGGTTACCGTGGCAACGGTTCTATGTGTTCTCCAGATCAGGCATCAGCACACACACACACACACACACACACACACACACACACACACTAGAGGAAGAAGCAAGTAGCAAGAAGTTGGTCAATTAATTCCCATTCTGTTGTTGTGTCATGAGAGACCTCAGTCTGACTTTGCAGATTCCTCCAGGGGGCAAAAAGCATATATATATATATATATATATATATAGAGAGAGAGAGAGGGAGAGAGAGAGTGGAGTGAGCATGTGTGAAGAAGACTCGCCTGAGGCGAACGCAGCAGGTCACGTTAGAGAAGTTCTTCATGTGAACTTTGGAAGAACTCAAATTATTTCCGCAGAGAAAACACAAGTGTCTGGAATAAATAACACACGTCCCTGCAGGGACTGTGTAGATTTTCAGGCGTTGACACACTAACAAGCTGACTCCAGTCTGGGAATAAGTGAGGAACATCATCGCTCGTGACCTTTTTCTGCAGCAAAACTCCTGTAAAGTTGGCAGAGCTGAAGATCTTCTCCTGCTAGTTCCCTCACTCCGTTTAGAACAAAAATAAACGTCACACATAGAAAATCACACTGAGCAACACAATAGTGGTGATTTTTAAATCTCCACTGACTGGAACAGATCACAGTTGTTCTCTCACTTCTTTCTAGAGGAACATACTGTATGTTTTGGTTTGCTTTTTGTTGTGTTTCACACGCTTTCCTTGAGTTTTGTGTACACATTTCCCCCATCATGTGTACACACACACACACACACACACACACACACACACACTCACAGACACAGACACAGGCTGCGTGGACAGGAGCCGTCTGAGGCGTCCACAGATGGACTGGATTGCACAGGATGCGACTGGCATCCTGTCTCCTTCGACACTTTCTCATCCCTGTTAATGAGAGCGGGTGGAGGATGTGCTGCGCCATCAGGGCTGTGAAGTCTCTCCAGTCATTCAGCGATGCTGGCTGAGCAATGGAGGAGGACGCAGCATTTGTTGGGTGTAATGAGGGAGGGGGATGAGACAGATCTGCTGAGGGTGGAAGTCGACAGAATGAGATGTTTGTTAAACTGGAGGAGCTGCAGAGTCGAGTCAACAGATCCGATATGACCTGTCTCTGTCTCCTGCACTGATCTGTGTCACAGCCTGACCTGCTGGAGGAGCAGCCCCCACTCTGTCTGTCCACCTGTCTATCTGTCCACCTGTCTATCTATCTATCTATCTATCTATCTATCTATCTATCTATCTATCTATCTATCTATCTATCTATCTATCTATCTATCTATCTATCTACCTATCTATCTATCTATCTATCTATCTATCTATCTATCTATCTATCTATCTATCTATCTATCTATCTATCTATCTATCTATCTATCTATCTATCTATCTATCTATCTATCTATCTATCTATCTATCTATCTATCTATCTATCTATCTATCTATCTATCTATCTATCTATCTAAACCATCAAAATGGTTCTTAATGTCTTGAAGTTCTTGATGTCTGGTTCACAAAGATCAGGATCATGTTTTTAAATTCTCTTTTCTCTCATAATTGATAGTTGTACCAGTGTCTACCAATAGTTCCTCCTATTGTGGAAGTCATTTTGCTTCTAATGGGAAGACATGGTCCGTCTGTGTTGCTAGAAGCTCGTTGGTCTTTATAAACCTCTGAGTACTCACGTTCTCATGGACATGAAGTGGCAGGCAGACAATGGTTGTGTAACATTTGGCGTGGACACAAAGCATTCTGGGAGCTCCTGCTCTAGGTGTGTAGCTGTGTGTAGCCTGGGGGCTTCTTCTGGGAGTCTGGGTGGATCCTGGTCCCAAAGTGAACCCTGCTTTTCCTTCCTGCTCCTCCCGTTCAGCAGGCAGATCCGGATCCAGAGCAGCCCCCGGCCCCCAGCCCCGGCCCCCAGCCCCCGGCCCCCGGCCCCCGGCCCCGGCCCCCGGCCCCCGGCCCCCGGCCCGGCGCCCCCTCCCTCCACAACAATGAACTCGCCTCACGGCTCCCGCGCCTCCATCGACATCCTGGAGGAGCTGCAGCTCATCGCCGCCCAGAACCTGGAGAAACTGGACATCAACAAGTACTATGAGGTGGTGTGTGAGCTGGGGAAGGGAACCTACGGGAAGGTGGACCTGGTCGTCCACAAGATCAGAGGTAACTAACCTAACTCATGTGCATCCAATCACACCATGTTTTGAACACATGTATCACTACTATCACCGCCTCAGGAGTCACTGATGCTTCTCTGTCTCATATTGAGGTTGTTATCTCAAGTTCCTGTAAATAAGTGAAATAAGTAGAGTGAATGTCTAAAATTATTTCCTTTAAATCAATCTCTGGGGAAGGAGAGGAATAAACATGAAAGCAATCCTAGTAAATGCACAAAATGTGAGGAACAACAATAGAAAATGACACACCTCCAAAGCCTGCAGGGGGTCTCAGCATTCTGCAGCAGCTACTCCGGAAAAAGATTTCAAGACAAAAAAAAGAGAGAGAGAGAGAATGCTGTTAAAGCAAATGAGATCTCATTAGATTGTGTGATGGACTAAGCCGTTGTCATTGACAGTTAACACTCACCTCCCTCCTCAGTGGTCCTAACACCTCACACAGCTCAGCACTTTGGTTTTGCATTCCTCAGAGTCCAGAATATCCCGCCTCTGATTGCAGTTTAGTCTGCTGTGCTCAGGCAGGGAAGGAGAGATGCAAACAGGCGTGTGAACCAGGATGCCAGAACAACACTATCAGAAACCTGCTGTTTTCCCCGAGAGGAGCCAACATCTGCATCTGCCTTCCCGGGGAGGTTCTCACCTCTCTGCCAGGCAGAGTTCATGCCAGGGCAGCAAGAATCACTTCTGTGGTCCATCCATCTGTCCATTACTTTCTCACTTCACGATTGGTTCAGAAAATGAGGCGAAAAACGGGGAAAATGGCTATACCTGTTTCACAAAGGCCAAGAGAACTTCTTTAAATAACTATTTTTTGTCTATTATCTACACAGATACTAAAGAAACCAGAAAATATCCTAATTTAAGAAGCTGACACTTGACTTAATTTCTTCTTTCATTAGTTGATTAATTAATATTTGATTTGTTATTGTTGCTCTCGTTCATACACAGCTTGGTTCGATAAGATGAACAAGTTCCAGAACAAGCTTCATGTTAAACTTTCCTTCTTTTCAGCAGCTTCTCAGGTGAAAGGAAAAAGAGGGAAAAAATCAAAAAGTGTGGATGTTTTTCTGCAGAGGACAGAGAATTTTGCCTTTCAAGTCTGACTCGAGCAGCAAACGTGTCTCAGCTCAACTTCCAGAAGGTTTTTTGGGCCGGAGCGAGCAAACCTGCAGGGACTGCAGGCGGAGGAAACGGGACGTTGTTGTGTCGTGCTGCTTGTTTTGGGGCTCTACTCAGAGATTCAGAGCGATAGCGTCACTGGGTCCTTTTGCATCATAGCAGTGCAGAGAGCAGCTATCACAGCAGCAGCAGCAAACACAATCACAGTCACTGCTCCAGCTCCATCACGGAATCAGTGCAGGTCTAAGACGTGTTATAGAGCTTTTTGGAGACCAGTTCTCTAGGTCACCTTTGTGCAAACGGGCCAAATTTATCCGTCTTGATAACCGACAGAAATCTGTTCAGCCTCTTCACTTTAATTGCCCCAGCGCCAGCGTCGACCATCTGCCCGCACTTCTCCATCGTCTCCTTTATGAGCAGAAAGCTGCGGAGGCTCTCCCCTCTGAGAGCGGCTCCACTCTGCCACCGAGATGAGGTCTGACCTTTTTCAGTCTGTAAAAAGCGCAGCTGAAAGATGTTGGAAAGCCCACAAATCTGTGCTTTCATTATCTGCAATTGTGTCACCGAAACCCTTTTCAAAAGAATCAGAGAAACTAATGTAGCCCTGACATTCACACGCTTTGTTTTAGTACCATTACAAGCGTAAATGACTCCATTGTGAACTGCAAATCCTCAGTGAAAATGAGCCCAAGAGCAGTGAGGAACATCCAAGGTAAATTAAGGAAGCTGATGCAAGAATTTAATCCAGATTTGGTTGGAAAACCTCACAGAACGGATGAGATTTTGTGAATAATAAGAAACATAAAGATACATTAAAGCCTTTAAATCTTTACCTCAAGTATGATGTTGGTTAGTCCAGTCAACCCTGAGGTTTGAGCTGCTTCATGTTTGAAACAGAAAAACGCACTTACCTCTGTGCTTTTGCAACATTTCATAGACTCGGTTAATTGGAAAAACGAATCAGGTCATGAATAAAAAAAGGGTGGAAAACTGTGCTTAAACCCTGCTGCTGCTGCTGAGTGGCGGGCAGGCGGCGAGACATTGAGGTCAGTGGGCTAGACGAGTTTTTACAGATGTAGGTTATCTTACATTTCTGCCCTGAAACGCTCCGTCACAGCTTTCCACGTCAGCTGAGGTCCCCGGACCAGATGGCGAGCCAGATGTGATGTGCATGTACAATTTGGAATTCAGGAGTTTTTCTTTTTTTGCTTATTTTGAAAAACTGAAGTCTTTCCTCCACCACTGGCTTTTACAAACCAACCAGTGGGTGTTTGTTTACTCGCCTTAAATCATCGTCCTCGAGTCGACTTGGGGAAGTTTTCTATCGTGTCGTGCGTACGTTTTTGCTTTGTGGTCCTTGCTTTACTGTGACTCTCCAGTCATGAAAGCAGCTCAGCCCCATTCCTAGGCCGAGCCATCGTCCTGGTCACTGTGTGGGAACAGGATGTGTCTGAATGAGGATTTGGAAACACTGAGAATATAAATCTCTCCAGGATTAGTTCAGTGACACTGGAGATTTTAATTATTCATCAACATTTTTTTAAGTGGTTTTTAATTGGGTCTCTTGCATCAATTAGGAAGCCATGAAATAAATCCCCGAAACACGTTAATAAGGTGAGAAAAGAGGAGGAAGCGAGGGATGAGAGAGGGTTACGTAACTCCTCCTCTTCTGTCCTCTTTTTCCCAGGCACCAAAATGGCCCTGAAGTTCCTGCGGAAGAAGACGACCAAGCTGAAGAGCTTCCTGCGGGAGTACAGCATCTCCCTGTACCTGTCGCCCTGCCCCTTCATCATCAACATGTACGGCATCGCCTTCGAGACCGACGACTACTACATCTTCGCTCAGGAGTACGCGCTGGCTGGAGACCTGTTTGACATCATCCCTCCTCAGGTGAGACCTGCCTCCTCCATCCAGTCCTCCATGAATCACAGGAAACTTTGTTGATCCTGAGGGAAACCTTAAAGTCAGACAATACAAGACAAGACAATATGAGAATGTGCGTGAATAGTTAAAGCCTCTGGTAGAAGCAGGGTAGCCTCTGCCACCAGTGTGTGAATGTGACTGTGTCTATAAAGAGCTTTGGGTAGACATGAAGACTAGATATAAGGACCAGTCCATTAAGCATTTAGCAGGCATTCAGCTGTGAGCTGGAAGATGCACCCGCAGCACTGTGCTGCATACAATGCATGTGACAGATCATGCAGCATGCACACGAGAGGGAGCAAGACATTGTGTGTGTGTGTGAGACTATCTATTGGACTACTATCCATGCAGGGCTGGTGTGTGTCTGAGAGGAGGAGAGGATTGTTGAATATCAAACCATAGATCTCTGCATACTGCTTTGCTCCATCCAGGGTGAGGATCCCCTCCTCTCTCTCACCCTGAGGTTTCTAGCATTCTTTTGTTCCCTGTCAGGGTTTTAGGGCTCTAAGGGTAGTAGTGGGTGCTACTTAATACTGTTTGCTTGCTCGTTAAGTGCCTTGTTACTGGATGAGCTTTCACTCTAAATAAAAAGAAGTTGTTTGGCTCTGGAGCTTAGAGAACCAGTCAGTACACTCGTCACACTCCCTCATTCTCTCAGGTTTAACACTGCTGTAGAAGACATCATTGATGACCATCACCTACCCAAACTGCCCCCCCTCTTACCCCCCCACCCCTGTGTTCAGGTGGGACTCCCTGAGGCTGTGGCTAAGCGCTGCGTGCACCAGGTGGCCATCGCGCTGGACTACCTGCACTGCAAGAAGCTGGTGCACAGAGACATCAAGCCGGAGAACGTCCTGATCTTCGACAAAGAGTGTCGTAAGGTGAAGCTGTCCGACTTCGGCATGACGCGGCGCGCCGGCTCGCCGGTGAAGCGCGTGAGCGGCACCATCCCGTACACGGCGCCGGAGCTGTGCGACGCCTCGCAGCACGACGGCTTCTGCGTGGACTACAGCACGGACGTGTGGGCCTTCGGCGTGCTGCTCTTCTGCATGCTGACGGGGAACTTCCCCTGGGAGAAGGCCATGCCCGGCGACGGCTTCTATGAGGAGTTTGTGCGCTGGCAGCGGCGCCGCGCGGCCGCCGTGCCCTCGCAGTGGCGCCGCTTCACGGACGAGGCGCTGCGCATGTTCCGCCGCCTCCTCAGCGTGGAGCAGGAGCGCCGCTGCTCCGCCAAGGAGGTCTTCAGCTACTTCAGCCACAGCTGGATGCTGGACACGGAGAACGGGAACGCCGGCCCGGGCGGCGGCGCGGCGGCCGCGGCGCCCCTGGACGTCAGCTCGTCGGAGGCGTCGTCGTCGGAGGAGGACGTGCTGGTGGACAGACTGAAGCAGCAGAGCCTGTCGCCCGCCTGCGTGGCGGCGGCGAAGGGAAGCATCATGATGGACACGCAGTTCTCCTCGGCCTCGGCCCACAGCTCGCCATCGTCCAGCGGCAGCTACGAGCGCGTCAACAGGGAGAACAACGAGCGCGGCCGCATCCTGGTGGCCACGCCCATCGAGATCTGCGTGTAGAGGCGGCCAAGGCGCTCGCTACGTCGTAGGTCTCACACGCATAACGGGGTGTGAGGATTCCTCCGAGAGAGAGAGAGAGAGAGAGAGAGAAGAAGATGAGGAGGAGGAGGAGGAGGAGGAAGCTCAGGGGACTGTGACTGCAGCTTCACTGTGAGCTTCAACTCGTTTCTGATGAAGACGAACTGATCTGAGGAGACGAGCAGGGAGACGATCACAGGCGTCCTGTGGGTGCTTCACACCTCCAACACATGAACTCTCTGAAGAGTGAGGAGGAAAATCACACACACACACTCCATCATCCAGCAGCAGCAGCATGGTGGGGCTGAAGCGATCACAGCCGAGGAGGGAGGGAAGGGAGAAGGAAGCCGCCAGACGATCCGTGGTACCGTTGTGTGTTTATCGTAGCGCGTCGTTCGGTAGAGGTGTTTCTTGATCGTAGTTAACTTATTTATTTATGTCAGACACATATTTATGATTTGATGATCAAGTAGCAGCAGAGGTCTGAAGGTTTTCTTTTTCTCAGAGTAGAAATTCAGTCACTAGAAAACAAACTGAACGACGCCCGGTCTGCAGCAGGAGCAGGAGGCAGACCCGCAGACGTTGTTCTTCTTTACTCGTCATCCTGTTGTTGTGGTTGTTTATAAAAAGTAGATGCCTAGACTGTTCTTCTCTTACCCAAAATTGCCCTTTTTTTCATGTTTACCTATGATGCCTAAACCCACTGTAAAGTAGCATCCAGTGAAATGAGCAGCGGGAAACAGCTGGAAGTCTAACCCGAACCCTCCTACGTAGTCCTAATTAGAAGCAGACCAGTCTCATGGATGATGCTCATGTTTCTACTTGCATGAGCAGTTATATAATTATCGGAATACTTTCGGGATCCAAGGAATATCCTAATTTGATCCAATATTAGGGAGGGGAAAAAATGACCTGCAACTCTATTTAATCTTAGTCTTTTCCTGTAAAACTCATGAGAAAGTAAAACCCTGAAAATGTGAAGCAGGACGGATGGATGAATGTACCGTAGGAATCACTTTTGGATTTGGGGATTAAAATGTTTCAGCAGTTGCTCTCTTGTGTTTTTCAGTATTGCATGAAGTGATATTATGACTGTGGTAAACATTTGTTGAAATAAACACGTGATTAAAAACAAGACGCTGCGTGTCATTCAAACTCAAAAGAAAATGAGATGATATAATATCTTTGGATCAGTCTCTGAACATAACACCCTTCTGCACCTGAGGAATTTGGATGCAGAAGATGAGGAGCCATCTCCCCTGTTATCTTAGTGTCTCAGACACATATTTAATCTGCATTTAATACCATCATTACACCGTGTGAGGTGTGAAAATCCTCCCATGTGTTTTATCTAATGATGTGCGATGCACTGCAGAGCTTCAGGTGGATTCTGCTCTTCCTCCGTTTTCACAAAAGGTGAAGCAAGGCGGGCGATCAGACAATGGAGCCAGACCCCATGGATCAGAAACAGTCTGAGATGCATCAAACTACAGAATTAAAGCCGAGAGAGCTACATCCCCTGATCTGCCTCCAGTCTCCCACGATTCTAGCCAGTGTATTTTTATGGAGGTTTTCATATAGAATACAGAGGCCGAAGATAACTGACATCCTAAATAGACAAACAATTAACACATAGAGTAAAATAAGAATGAATATAATGAAATAATAATGATAATATAGAAGAATGAAAGTTAAGTTCACAGGGTAGATTACATCTCTAAAGTAACACCCATACTGACAAGATAATAGGCATAGATTGTTGTTGAAATTATTAAAAGAGAAGAGATGGGAAGCTCAGCCTGTGTGGTGCCTCAGACCAAGCTCTGCTCCACTGGCTGTCGGTCACATGATGACGCCCTGATAGGCTCCCAGTGCCCCGTGAAGCTGCAGGAGCACCGAGGCGTGGACGTGGACGTGGACGTGGACGTGGACGTGGACGTGGACGTGGACGTGGACGTGGACGTGGACGTGGACGTGGACGTGGACGCGGTGGCTCGTCTGTACCTGGCAGCGGCTCCAGAATCTTGTTCCTGCTGGAGGCTGCGTTGCGTAACGCTCCCACCCAGGTTGGAGCGCACGCTTCACATGACTGGTAAAAATATCTGTACATCAGCAGCAGAAAGCAGGTCCCCTCGTCTCTGCTGCTGAGGAACACACACACACGCACACGCACACGCACACGCACACGCACACGCACACACGCACGCACACACACACACGCACACGCACACGCACACACACACATATTTATAACGAAAAAGAAAAATATTGATTGCAGATGCATTTCTCAGTTAAATTCAGGCCTGGATAGATGATACTCAGTCTGCTGCATCCTACTGCTGTATCCTGCTGCATCCTGCTGCATCCTGCTGCTGCTGCATCCTGCTGCTGCATCCTGCTGCTGCATCCTGCTGCTGCATCCTGCTGCTGCATCCTGCCGCATCCTGCTGCTGTATCCTGCTGCTGTATCCTGCTGCTGCATCCTGCTGCTGCATCCTACTGCTGTATCCTGCTGCTGCATCCTGCTGCTGCTGCATCCTGCTGCTGCTGCTGCATCCTGCTGTTGCATCCTGCTGCTGTATCCTGCTGCATCCTGCCGCATCCTGCTGCTGCATCCTGCTGCTGCATCCTGCTGCTGCTACTGTTACTGCTGCTGCATCCTGCTGCTGCTACTGCTACTGCTGCTGTATCCTGCTGCTGCATCCTGCTGCTGTATCCTGCTGCATCCTGCTGCATCCTGCTGCTGCTGCATCCAGCTGTTGCATCCTGCTGCATCCTGCCACATCCTGCTGCTGTATCCTGCTGCTGTATCCTGCTGCATCCTGCTGCTGCATCCTGCTGCTGCTACTGCTACTGCTGCTGTATCCTGCTGCTGCATCCTGCTGCTGTATCCTGCTGTATCCTGCTGCTGCATCCTGCTGCTGTATCCTGCTGCATCCTGCTGCTGCTACTGCTGCTGTTGCTGGTGCTGCTACTGCTGCTGCTACTGCTACTGCTGCTGCATCCTGCTGCTGCATCGTGCAGCTGCTACTGCTACTGCTGCTGCATCCTGCTGCATCGTGCTGCTGCATTGTGCTGCTGTGTCCTGCTGCTGCATCCTGCTGCTGTGTCCTGCTGCTGCTGGCCAGTGCTTCCCGGGGCCACGGTGTGCTCAGCTGCACCAGCAGGGGGCAGAAAGGAGTCTGGAGCTGAGCCAGGAGTTGTCACAGGAACAATGTGGGCCACGAACCACGCCACTTCCTCCCCAAACAGCCGAGGAACTCACAGCTTCCTGAAACTGAGTCACAGCCGAGCAGCAAAGAGGGATGAGTAACTGAATCAACAACACCCCCCAAGGTGTTCAAAGCCAGTGAGTAATAGTTAAAGGGGACCTGGGATGGATGAATGGAGGATTTGTTTTTCCTCTCTTCTGGGTTACATGAGAAATACCTCAGATGTTATTTCATAAGATGACACGTAGACTTTACTCTGATACTTTAACTCTGATTCTAAGTTGTCGACTTGGACATTTGTTACAGTATGTTTACCTATTTACCTGTGCTTTATTTTCATGCTCATCCGGCAGATACACTTTTGTCATAAAAAGTTACAATAAAGTACGAAAATATTACGGTCTGCGTCTATGCAGATGTGCCGCCCTTTCATGCTTATCTGGCACCCTCATATAGGTTTTACTGTGTCTTTCTCCAGTGATCACTTGACTTTACGATAGATCTCTGGAGCGTGTATACATCCAGCTTTGAGTCTTGTGCTTGCCACTTATATGAATGAAAACGTGACTCTACATTCCTCCTGACCAGCGTATCTCCCCAGCTTGTTCTCCTCCTTCACTAAGTGGAAACTGGAGCTTTGCTGCAGCTATGGAGCGATGCTCCAAGTCCAGCCTGTGTGTTGGAGCCAGAATCAGAGGAGGAACCAGGAGCAGAGACATTTCACCAAACTGAACACCAAAGTGCTGCAGACTCACAGTTGTGTGCCTTCAGTTACTCATGTACTCACCATAACTTTGGAGGTGGGAGGTGCTAAGGTTTGTGTCACGCTCTGATTTTTACGTCACGTGTCTATGTTCAGAGTTGCCTGATAATTTGCTTTCTTTCTTCAACAAAACCAAGGTAAAAGTGTTTTTCCACACATTATTTTCAAGTTTCCCACTCCCTCTCTCTTTCTCTCGCTCTTTCTCTGTTCATTCACTCTTTCCAGCCTCCTCTCTTTTTCTCTTCATGCTGTGTGTGACCTGGATCCTCATCCTCCTGCTCTTCAGTTCCAGGGCTTATAAACGGTTCCAGGGAGGACGAGGCTGTCGTGTTCTTCCACTTGTTATCAGGCCGATGACTCACACTTTTATTCCCTCCCTGAGCCGGGCTGGTCGCTCCCTGAGGCGCTTCCACTTCCACTTCCTGCGTCACATATCGGAGCGACAATAAACCCACATTAACATGAACATGAGTGTAAATGGCTGGTGATGCAGGGGAGAGTGTCCCGAGAGCCTCGCCGCCATTCAGCAGCACATCGTCACACGCTTTCAACTCGTACTGGAGTGTGAGATGATTTGTTTGGTCTCAACGCCTCGGCCTCAGTGACTCAGCACACGACACGAATATTAACTCAGGTCTCAGGTCTCATCATCCTCCTTATCAGCGGGATTCCTCAGGAAGGCAGGTCATCAAAACAAACGCTCATTTCATCACATTCCAGTCGGCACAAGCTCCCTCCCTCCCTTCTCTCCCTCTCTCTCCCTCTGCCTTTAATTAAATTCTTATCTTGATTTTTATTAAGCTATCGAACTGATCTGCAGCAGCAGTGAATCAGGTCTGCTCCGCTCAGTGTGACACTGCTCAGCCTCAGCAGGGGAGAGCAGCTCACTCTGTTCCATTCAACTTATTTCTAATTATTGGAGAAGATACAGAATGAAAGAAAACTGTTTTACCCTATGGTTACGTCCCTACGGTTATTGCTTTGGCAGCCAAAAAGTGAGGCAAATCTGAGCAGAGATACAATGTCAAGGAAAACTTCACAAACGACTTTCAGGCCGGATGTGGACGCATCGCTGCATCGCTGCAGCTGCAGGTCAGAGTCAGGGTCGAGGTTGGATGTGTACTCACTCCATAGATCTGTTGATCAGCGATGAACATGAACTCAGGTGATCGTTGGAGACAGCCAGAGTAAAGCCTTTGTGTGGTTGCCAGAATTGTAACCTGGCAACCACACCACAACCAGAACTCTAAATTGTAAAATAGCATCTGAGAAATTTCTGATGACACCGTTTTTCCAGAGCTTCTATGTTATACCAGAGAATAGGATAAATGCTGCACTCAATGGTTCTAGGTTTCCTTTGAACAAATGAACATGTAGATTCATGTACAGCACTCTCTGTAATTGGTCCAAAGGTTCCTCAGACGTAGTCTCCCCTTTTCACAGCACAAATAAACACTGTGGCCCTGAGTCCAGTCTGCACCTCTTTTAGACTGCTCTGACTCACAGCTCAGATCAATGCCTCTCACAGCAACCTTCAACACACAGTTCACTTTCCAAACCAGCTGCTGAAACCCTGACCACCCTCCATCCTACACAAAATCTACAAGGAAGCACCAAAAACGATGCAGAATCGGGAGAATTGTGAAGTACCTTCAAGCTAGCTGTCCATCATCTCTACGACACCGTATTTTTGTATATTTTCATGTATATTGTCTTTGATTAATATCAAACTAATTACAGTCTTGTCATGATTTAGGATGTGGAGAAGCTAAAACTCAGAGGGACTTTCAGTCTGCAGGCTCAGACTGCCACCTAGCATCAAAACGCTGCAACAGCGGATGGATTATCTAACAGATAGTTCAATGTCCAGCTAAAGATGTGTTTATTCCATGTGGAGGATATAAAGATGCTTTTATCCAGATTCTTCCACAGGAAATTTCTGGATTCATGTTTCATCTGTGCACTTATACAGAGTGATAATACAAGACTCAGCAAAGATCAGAACTCAGCAAACAGGTTTAATATTCCTTTCCCAGTGTCAGGATGACACGAGCACAGGTTGAACTGCGTTGGCAACAGACGCCGTTAACACACAAACCCGTTCAGGTGTTTGGAGAGGCGCCAAACGCTGGCCGCTCCGTGCTCCTCGCAGCGGGAACACTCGGTTCCTGTGTAGGTGCCTCTGTGAGAGCCTCCAGTCTGTGAGAGCTTCACAAAACAAAGCTGCAGAAAAGGTTTCCAGGCAGTGTTCACCAGTGTCTCTACGGCCGCAGGAAAGACACGGCGTGGTTTGTTGTTGTTGTTTTTATTAAATGACTTTATTACCTTTTCATTTCTCAAATGATAAAAAGTGCAGGGTTGAAACCAAACTTTCCAAACCCTCGGGTTTTAAGCAGTTGAACTGC
Source organism: Karalla daura (assembly GCA_029224185.1). NCBI lineage: Eukaryota > Metazoa > Chordata > Actinopteri > Chaetodontiformes > Leiognathidae > Karalla > Karalla daura. Next base: position 2,266,259 of record CM055203.1, on the reverse strand, counting down.
CTGTCTGCCGTCCGTCATATCAGCACAGTTACAGTTCAGAAGAACGAAAACACAGGAGCTCAAACGAAGGTGGGAGGGCTCTTCAGCTCTACACAGCAGCCAGAGGTACGACAAGTTAAAGGGTCAGTTCACTCGAAACACAACCTACCTTTGACCTGTGGATCAATGAACATTGGTTGAACCCAGTCTCTGAAAAAAAGCATCAACTCAAAGAAAAAGATCTTTAGAATCAGCACATTTTTGGTCTCTCTTCAGTATTAAGTCATATGTAGGCATCCATACTGGACCTGGATGACCATAGTGAAACCATGAATGCCTAATGGGGCTTTTCACTTTCATTACATCTCTGAGAGAACAGAAACTCTACTATTAAAAACGCCAAAACAGTTTCCTTAGAACCCCCCGCCCCCCCAATACCAAATAACTGTGTATCCAGTTTTGTGCCCTGCCCTTCCTACAGTACACTGTGTTTTTCTGAGCCGACCCTTTAACTTCATTAGAGGAGAGGAAACAAACAGAGCAGTGACAGGGAGCTTCCTGTCAGACAGAAGTTCCTTATTATCACATAAATGTTGCTTAGTGCAGCTTTATGTTAAATCTCAATAATTTACTGAAAAAGAAGGTTACGATCTACAAACAGACATAAATAATAACAATAATAATAACAATAATGGATAGAACAAAAGAATGCTCTAAAGTGCAGTAGAGTAAACATCATCTGTGCATGCAACAGGATGAAAATAAATTATGTTGGTTAGGTGAAGACTGGAGCGTTACCAGGTATAGAAAAGTTGTACAAAAAACTGTAGAAAGGAAAGAAGTGGTAGTCTTATAAAGATATTACAGACAACAAATCAATAATAAAGCTCCTTTCAACTCTAATAGAATAATTATGCTCAAATCATAATAAACTGCATCTGTGACGTGGCTGAGTTCAAGTGAGGATCTTAAAGAGGGAAAAAATAGCCTTACACACACACACACACACACACACACACACACACACTCACACTCACACACACACACACGCACACACAGAACAAATATACATCCTATAAAAATCTTTAAGTGGCCCCAGGTGATTTATCTTTGAATCTTTGATGACAAGTGAAATCTTATCAGAAGCTTTGCCTTCTGCTCTCACACACACACACACACACACACACACACACACACACACACACACACACACACACACACACACTAATTAGTGTTATAAAACTGCAGAGGTGAGATCAAGCAGATCACGTCGCACCCTGAGGAGATCTGTGGATCATTCTGGAGAAATGACATGAAAAGACATTAGAGATGAAAAAGACGCAGAAACAAGATAAAAACAAGATAAGAATAACGATCAGTCTATTAACATACAGATGTTATCAATGAACTGGTTGGTTGGTCGATTAAGTAACAACAATATACACTAGGAACATTTCTGAGTTGTAGCTTCAAAACTCAGAATGAATGAATGAAAGAATTCTTTCTGAAAAATGACAGAAATAATCATTAGTAATGATAATTCTAGATGGTTGAGTTTCTTCTCTCCCATTAATTAGTGTAATGAGAACATTACTCACCTCCAGTCATCTCTTGTGTTGTCTGGTGACACATGTGAGCAGCTTGTTCTGTGCAGACACACACACACACACACACACACACATTCATCAGCATAACAAATCAATAAAGCTCCTTCCAACTCTTATACAATAGTTGTGCTCCAGTAGTATCAATACCACCATCTGTGACTCCATCAGTGAAAAGAGAAACCAGCTTGCTTTCTGACAAACTTTTGATAATTTTCATCAACTCTTAATGATTCTCTAGTTGTGACTTCATACGTATGTGTACAGCCTGCATGGCTGTAAATAACTACAGTAAACCCTCAGATCAAAACGTACAGGGCTGTCCACAGACTTCTGACCACTGGCCACGTTTGTTCTGATCACGTCTCTCATGTTTTCATTTGTGTTTCTACAGATGTCATTATTCATCCACTGCTGCTCTGTCGCTCTCTACAGAGAAGCCTGCACGTCTGTGTGCAGCTCTCGCTCTGCTGCGCCCCCTAGAGGCCGCGCCGCTCCTCACACCTCACTCCCTGTTTACCTTGTGCTCTGGACACCTGATGGAGAAGTTGTCTTCGTTTAAGACGGAGCCTGAAACACACACAGGAGCAACATCTTCAGGTGACACACACACACACACAGGCTGAGGAGAGAGAGGAGAAGCTGTGAGGAGTGTCGGACACAGTACCTGCCTGAATGGCACACCTGTAGTGATAGTTCCTGGGACAACCCTTCTGGAAACATCCCATTATTGCACCCGTCTGTTGGCACACTGAACACACCTGCAAAAAGGAGCACGATGTGAGAAACACAGGTCAAACATGGCATCTTTTATTAGAGGAGGATCCAATTAACATCACTGAAACTGCAAAACGTGATGACAACCGATGGACTTGAATAAACTCTTCACCAATGGAACTGCATGGAATAAAGAGTGGGAATGACTGCAATGGTCTGAAAGTCTTAGGCTTGAACCAAACGACATTTGGACCAAACTAACTTTTCTTTGTTTTGTTTGTTTTCTCCACAACACTCCACATTGTATTTTTAAGAGAAAATGGACTTCTTAAGCCCTGTTTATACAGCAGGTGGAAACACAAAGCTTTTGTTGTGTACTCACTGTTTCCTGCGCGAGCCGCGCCGCCTCCTGCAGCCCGTACAGTTTCCCTCGGACCAGGAAGACCCCGGCTGACCAGATCCCACAGTCCTCATGGATCCAGCATTCGTTCAGACGGGGAGGAGCCTGCGAGAGGGGGCGGAGCTGCGTCTCCTGCTGCTGCTGGGCGGCGTCACCATCCCAGCCTCCAGCGTCTACAGGCTCCGCCTCCTGCTCCGTCCTGCCATCCTGGCTCTGGTCCTGGTCCTGGCTGTGGTCCTGGTCCTGGCTGTGGTCCTGGTCCTGGCTCTGGTCCTGGTCCTGGCTGTGGTCCTGGTCCAGGCTCTGGTCCTGGTCCAGGCTCTGGTCCTGGTCCTGGCTGTGGTCCTGGTCCAGGCTCTGGTCCTGGTCCAGGCCCTGGTCCTGGTCCTGGCTGCGGTCCTGGTCCTGGCTCTGGTCCTGGTCCAGGCTCTGGTTGAGACTGTCCGGGGCGGGGCTGACGGGCTGGTAGGGGCCGTGCAGGTCCCCCAGCCCCATGGCATTGGCACTATGGCCGCAGAGGCAGCACTGCAGCGCCCCCTGTCCCCGGGCCTCTGCGCTGAAGCGTCCCAGCTGGAAGCAGGAAGTGTTGGGGACGAAGCCAGACGACTTCCTGCCGGTCGCCGGCGGCAACGCCCCGCGGCTGCTCCGCACCGAGGCCTCGTCCTCCTGGTAGTTGACCACGGTGCACGTCCTGCGCTCCATGTGGACGAAGGGGCAGAAACTGCTCGACTTCTTCTCCTTCTTCTCCTCCTTGACAGCTGCGAACCGGAGCTTGATTTCTGGCTCTCTGGGATGAAACGGCGCCGCCGGCCCGGCCTGTGGACGCCGTTTCCTCCTCCGCCTCGCCACAGGTTTTGTGCTTGCAGGCTTGGTCGGGCTCTTCTCCTCTACTGGGCTCCTGCTGCTCTGCTTCCGCTCAGTGCTCCTCAGCTTTTTGGTCTGACGTACGGTGACGGGCTTCTTCCGTTTCTGGCTGAGGCTTTTGGTGCGGGATGCGTTGCGTCCAGGCCGAGGCGCAGGCTCCGGCGTGTCCCTCTGGGGCGACTTCCTGTCCGCCTCCACACCGGACTCTTCGGAGTTGCTGCTCCCTCTGCGGGACAGGTTGGTCTGCGGGGGCGACTCGTCAGCCTCGGAGCTGGACAGCCGCACGGCGTATTCCAGCACGTCGTCCCAGTCGCAGCTCTCGTTGTAGATCCCCACCGTGTTGTTCTTGGCGCGGCGCCGCAGGCTGTGGCGCACCGGGCTGCACGAGGTGTCCCGCGCCTCCGAGCCGGCCTTCCTGAGTCTGCTGCTGCACCGCGTCCCTCTGCGGGGGGCCTTCCCCCCCTCGCTCCGAGGAGAACTCTGGACTCCTTTCTTACAGGGAAACTCGTTGCTTTTCTTTTTCCCCCTGCTGACGGAGACCTCGATGACGTCGCTGTCATCGCTGGAGACATCCACCGGAGAGTCTGCGGCGGCTCGGTACACAGCGCTGAGGTCGGACAGCAGCACCACGGGCCTGGCGTGGTGCACCGGGATGTCCACGGAGCTGTCCGACGAGTCCTCGGAGTAGGAGCTGTCGGGGCTGGGGGAGCTGAGGGGCTGAGGTAGGTGATAGCAGCCTCGACCTTCGTCCAGCAGGGACACGGCGGGCGACAGCGGCTCCACGATGTGTCGCACGCTGTCCTGGATGAACGGGCTGCACAGCAGCGGCTCCTTGGCCGTGGAAACCAGGAAGATGACGTCTGAGCCGCTGTCGCTCTCCTCGCCGCCGCTGCTCTCGGGGACGGCGCCGCCTCTCTGCTCCGGCCCGTAGAAGCCCGGGTGCCACAGGTTGCCGTGCACTCCGTCCCGGTACAGCTCCAGCGGGGGGTTCATGTAGTTCCCCAGAGCGTCGGGACACGGCTCCATGTCTCTGCGGTGCACCGGGGCCGCCGGCTCCGGGTGCAGCGGAGCCGACATGGAGCTGTAGGAAGACGAGGCGCGAGGCCGGAAGGCGGAGCCGAGCTCGGAGCTGCAGCTGGGCAGGCGTCGGTGGTACCACTCGGGCTTCTTGGCCAGATCCATGGCTTCAGTGTGGCTGCGGGTCAGGGTGTTGACGGCAAAGCCCTTAGACAGATCCATGGCCATGAGAGGAGGATCCTGAGAGGACACTTCCATCACTGCTAACAGCACAAAACAAATGGACTGTGAATGTGTTGTTTAAGGTGATGTTTGCTTAAAGATTTTCTGGTGAAATAATCACCAGAAAATCTAATTAAAGCAGAAAATGGAAAACAATCTGTTTTCTGCCACTATAATTGCTAGTGGGACCACAATCAGTCATAAAAATAACATTACAAAACATTACACATATTAGATTAAACTGAAAGTGAAAGTAATTGCTGGTTAAATCATTCATTCAAACAAAAACCTAGAAAAAAAATCAATGAAAAAGAAAATGTTAAAATATGACAATTAGTAGTTGCATAAAAATGCATTTTAATCACCCAATCATTGACAGTTTTGATATCAAGGACATCAGGACCCCAGCATAGTGCAGCCATCCCATAATGTGACCATGGAGATACACTTTGTATATATTTTAAATAGTTGATATTTTAGCTTACGATGTTAAGAATGATTGTATATACCTCTTTTAGTTGATAATGCTGCATGATTCTTGTGAATATTCTAAAGATTCTAACAGAAATTAACTGCTGATTATAGTGTTCATTGAGAAAAATTGATAAAGCAATATTTTATTTCTTTACTATTATTTCTATAAATGATGATGGAGATAAATAGTAAATATCCATGTTTGGTGCTTTAACTGCTAGCAGTTTTGTACCTGTACATATTTAACTCAGACTTTAATTATTTTGAACCACACTCACGTGGTTGAGAAACAAGAGGAGCTTGAACATCAATGGGACAAAAGTTTCACAAGCTATTGTATGTAGTTTGTTAGCAAATACTGAAGATACTCATTTTATTTTTAAAAAATGCTACTTGGCAAAATGAAACAAAAGAGTTAAACATTTGATGTTAACTTCAGTGAAACCCATGTTTACTAAGAGGAACACACGTTTGGCTCACTGGACACTTTCATCTACAGCGACTTACAGTGATGGTGAGGAGCCTTGCTCAAGGCACTACAGCCATGAGAACCTGGGACCCTAAGCCTAACCCTGCAAACCTGTGTACTGTGTGCTGGTTTTAATCAGTTCAGCTGGAAATAATGATGGAAATAAAACAAAATATAGCAATTAAATAAGAAAGAAATGAAAAACGGAAGAAATTGAAACAGAAAACTGTTTATACAGTATTTACTATTTGTCTCTGTGTTAGTGTCTTCACTGTCATCACATAGTTTCACCTCCACGTTGACAATGCTTATCGTAGCATTAGTTATAACTATGCTCTAATAAGACAGATAGCTAGTTACTACGTACAATTTCTTCTGCTTGCAATTAAGTGTTTTACATCATTATTTCTGACGGAATTGATTAAAAACCACAACAGCATCACACATGGACGGCTTTGACACTAAAGGGACGAACTAAACAAAACAAAGGTTTGGTTGTAAATAGTGGACATGACACACCGGTAATGATAGCCGTGCTACCTGAGTGTTTACCTGAGCCTCCTCAGAGCAGCTGGTCACAGCTAGGCCTCTCCACGAACACATCCATCAGTACTGCTGTCAACAAGCACCTTATCAGCTCAGCAGCCCGACAACAAGTGTCCGCTGCGTGCGTCCAGTCTGCGCTGGTTCCACTGGTGTCCGCCCACGCAGCGTGTAGCGGGGTCACGCAGCGTGGAGCTGCAGCGTGTAGCGGGGTCACGCAGCGTGTAGCTGCAGCGTGTAGCCTGGCTAGCTCTCACACCTCTCCAGGCCCAGCATCATCATCATCATCATCATCACCGCCACCACCATCATCTTCATCATCAGGAAGGATGTAAACAAAAGCAGCCTGACGTCATCACGTCACGTCAGCTTGGATACGCTAAGCTAGGCTAGGCTAGGCTACACCCGGACACGGCGGACGCTCGGCGGGGCGTAGCAGCCTGACGGGTCCCAGGGAGGAGTTGTGGACTGCGGTCACTCCTCTACACAGCTGCTGTCACTGTTTACAAGTTCATGTCATAATGGACTCCGACTTCCGTCTGCGCCTGCGTCAAGCTTCCCCCAGAAGCGACCAGGGAGGCAACAGGAAGTCCGCCCTTCAAAGTAAAAGAATCAAAGATCGCTGTCTCGATTTATACATACATTCTTTGCGTATAAAATAAGAGGTGACACGTTTATAATTTACGTTTAGGCCAGTTTTAGTTTATTTCAACAAAAAAAGAGAAGCAATAGTAATTTCTAATCTTTTTCTCTTCTACTTAATTTAAAGTGCCAGTTCATAATAATAATAAAAATAATTCTTAGTTTAAAACTTTTAAATATTTAAACGACATAGAGAAAGCAGAGCACAACAAAACAAAACCCCATAGGTCTCCATTGATAAAAATTAATATTGGTTTGAGTTTTACTAATCTTAAATGAGTTTTAAGGAGCTTCTTCTCACTCCTTTTAAAATATGTCTCTTCAATAATATACTTTCGCTTTTACATTTCCCATTATTTTTCATTTATTTTAATGTTCATGTCCATATTTTCATTCATGTCCACTCAGATCAGTGCAGTCAGACCAGGGCCAGCTCTGTGTCTCCTCAAACTGGCAGTGACCTCTGATTGTTTCTACCTCTCAGGCTGCTTGTGACCTGAGCAGGTAACCACAGCCTTCCCAAACTCACATTTTGCCAAGTTTAAAGTGAGAGAGGCAGCACTTAAATGGCAAATATTTCACACAGGGTTCCCATAGGTTCAGACCAGGTCGAAGAATAGGGTACGATACACTGTTCTCATCAACTGTTGGAAGGTAGCGGTTGCATTTTTTAAACCAAATGGCATTACTGTATATTGTAGGGGGTCAGGGGTAATGAAAGCACTTATTTGCGACACATTAGCAGTTAAGGGAACTTGCCAATAACCTTTTCAAAGGTCTAGTTTGGTAATAAATTTCGCTGTACCTACGTGGTCAACCAAGTCATCTAGTTGAGGAAGGTGAAATGAATCAGGGACTGTGATGCTGTTCAGTTTGCAATAGTCAGTGCAGAAATGTTGGGTTCACTCCTTGGACTGCTACTGGGTACTGCAAAGCAGGGCTGTGCAAAGGCCTTAGGAGGGGCAGGGGCTCAACATTTACAAAAGGGCACTTGGAACAAATCTTTTTTTTTCACACGTTAACTTCATTCAAAACAAAATTTCAATTGCAACCGAACATTCTGTGTGTGTGTGTGAGAGAGAGATCCATCTTAATGCTGCAGTATTCTTAAAAGCAGTAATCCTCTCTTTACAAGCCATCTTTGCAATATGCACAACATAATGTTTATGGGTCAATCATTGACACATACAAAGGTATCACACAAATTCAATTGAACTGGATGCAATATAAGCTGAAGCTTAAATTCTCATTCATTTGGATGTACAGGTTTAGTGATCTGAACCTGAGCTGGAATTTTAGTTAGCAATTTATCTTATTCATTAAGATGGTGGAACAGGTAATTTACAAAGAGCCCAATATAGGTTATTATATTTTATGAATTTTCATGTTCATTAACCAAGAAGAATGGAATGGGTGCAAACAGGGGGGGCGGGGGGTTCTGCGCTGCACTGCTCGCTTGCTCCCATTCAAAGTCGGGGACACTTTCGGTGACAGCTTTATCCGCGGACAGGGGGCCGAATCGGGGACTGTCCCCGGAAATCGGGACGTCTGGTCACCCGACCTTACCATGCCGTTCCTCGCCCTGTACTCTCCGTCTCCCGCTGTCCACCGCCTGCATGCGCCTTCTGCACGGAGGTTCTCTGAATGCATGACGTCACGGATTGACGCCCGCAAGGCATTTACATTGAAAAACGTTATTTTATATATCTATAGTTTCGTATGTTATTAACGTCATATTGTAGAGGATATTGCTGTTGAGGCTAACTTATCTTTTAAAAATAATACATTTAAAAAAAATCCAGAACGGTCCCTATGAAAAGGGCTTTGGACAGCAAACAGAAAAGGGGCAGGGGCGAGAGCACCTGTAGCACCTGTTCATTGCACAAGGGTGCTGCAAAACCCTGCTCCAGTAGATACTCCACCTCCTGTTGCATTGCAGTTCGCTTGGCAGGATGGACACAATAGGCATGTTGCTTTATACAGGTTTATGGTGAACTACATCTATGTCATGACTTAGCACTGTATTCTTCAAGGGAACGTCACTGAAAAGTGTAAAATGGGACTATAAGTTTTCATGTCTCCTCGAAATGGGTCAGAAAGATGGTCAAAATAGGTGTTTAGATCTGTTAACACCTCAGAGTTTTGTAGTCACGCACAAGACACTGAACCACACCTGTCATCCAGCCCATCATCCCTCGGATTATAAGCAGACAGGTGCAACTGCTGACGGTTAAGGCACACTCGATTTTCTGTTAATATACTTTTTCAGCATATTAACATGGCACACACGGTCCAAAATTTTCACGACATGGTCAGTTTCACTAAGTTTTCTCTCTATCGTACCCGTAAACTTTGCTTGCAGGGCAAGCGAACAAGGACATTTTCACCTGCTTGAAATGTGCATCATGCCCGTGAGCCAGATCACGGGTAATCTCTCCCTACATGAGTTTACTTAGTCCAAAATATTTGTTTTGGAATAGGATTCTTCTGAGAGAAACTTTTCACGGAGCAAGCATCGAGGACCATGCACACTGTGACCGAAAACTAAACAAGTGGGAATGAACCTCAAAGACTCCTGCACCGTTTCTCTGACCTCAAACATCAGGGGAAGCAACCCTTCATCCCACTCACATTTCGACTCGATGCAGAATTTTCGAAGCATGGCCTTCGAAGTTTGATTACATCCAAAGTTTCACAGCCAGTTTCCCAGTCCGGTGATCCTGTAAGAAGAAGGACACACCTACACACACACTGCAGATCAGCACACGAACTATCTCTCTTCTCTTTAGAGGAGGGGACAAACCAGGAAGAGGAATAGAAAGCGAAACTTAAATTGGTTAGACTGACGGGCGTAGTTGGATGTAGAAGATAGAAATTGAAGTTAAAGCATCGTGAGTACAAACTTAGTGTTCGTGTGTGTCTGTGTGCGTGTGTGTATGTGCGTGTGTGTATGACCTTGTGTGTCTGTGTGCGTGTGTGTATGACCTTGAACAGACGTGTGTTCGAATACGTGTTCTTTGACTCCTTTGTAGCTAAGATCCCCTGGTCTGTAAAATGCCAATCACAACGTTCTAGTTTCCTGACACAGCTGTTTCAACTAAAACCTCCGCCATCACCTAAACCAGAGGAATGAGCGAGGAGCAGCAGCAGTAGGAGTTTTTGTTTTTCTTTACTTTTGGTCTACAACCGTTCTTTTATCGGTTCAATCTATCAGGCCTTCCCCTTCAGCGAGGGGCGACTCCTCTTTACATGCGCAACTGCTGCGTGCTTGCTGCGTGACGTCAACAAAGTTGGTATGCTGCCACTTTAGTCTGAGAGACGAGGTCCACGTGCTCCGCGAAAGCCCCCGTCCCAGTTGCGCGACAGGTGCGCGATCGGTCGAAATAGGACCGTTTCACGAAGCACTGTCGAGCAAATTTAATACTGCGTAGCCCTTGTACGAACTTAAGCAAGGGAAACTTGTGCAAACAGCAGAAGCATCCGGTGATTTCCAAAATAAAAGCACCTGATTTACCACTCTATTAATTGACACGTCGTAATACGCACGGCATAAGTGGCGGCATAAGTCAACGAGAGGCCGAGAGAAGATAGATGAGGAACTTTTAACCACTGATAATGAAAAGCACCTGCTACAGACCGAGCTTATACGTGTGTGGAGGTCTGTTTTTAGGGCTGTGTGACGGCGCCGGAGTGCTGCAGGCAGAGCGGAGCAAAGAGAGAGAGAGACGTCGACCAAAAGATACTATACCGCTGTGCATTGTTTTATGCTTTTGTTCAGTTACTTCGTCCATTTAACAGCAAAAAAATAAAGTGCTCAACGACAGACAAGATCCACTTGTTAATTCACCTGTTCCCCTCTCTCGCTCTGTAAAACTGACCTGCTTCTTGTCTTACATACATTCACGCGTGTTATTTTCTCGGGCACGAAATGACGTGAAGAATGCAGTCTCGCGTCTCCAACAGTCTGTTTACACCGTTTACATAGATATGTATAGAGAGCTAGATGCCTTAAGGCAGAGTCAAAAACGTCCTCACAGTTTGGCCATCCTACCACAGTCAAGCTTTCTGGCAGAATCTCTGGAGCCTGGTTCTAAACAGGTAGGATTAGGTGATCTGCACAAAAGTTGAAACTCTTTATCTTGCTGAAAATTTGACAGATTTACAAACGTTTACTAACACTTATAAACAATCTATTTTTAGGACATGACATTCTACACGATGCCAAATCATAAATACATATTTGATGAAATTTGAGCAAGTTATGTATCTTAAAAGTACATGTACCAGTAACAGCAGGATGAAAAAGGTGAGCGAGCTGTTCAACGCCGTAAGTGAGCAATGTGGACGAGGCATCTAGCTTTCTGTATGTATATGTATATATATGTATATATATGTATATATATATGGTTTACACTGTCAGGTTATGCATATGTGTAAACTGAGGAGTGCAGCAGTTATGCACATTGTGTGTGTGTTTATATGTGTTTGTGTATGCGTGCATGCATCTGTGTGTATGACTCTTGAACACACTTATGAACTTGAGCCCTGATCTCACAGTTGTTGATCCTGTGTGTCTGAACTGCAGAAGATGAGTGCTAATGTGGAGGAAGAGGACGGAGCAGAGAGAGCAGCTCCCAGCTGTCTGTCTATGAAGAGTGACCAGTCTAAAGATTTTATCATACGATTCAGCAAAGACCCTGGACCCTCAGACACACAGTAAGAGACCTGCTCCTCTCTCACTGAGTGAAACCAGCAGTTGTAGCTGGAGTTTGTGTGTTTGAAACTTCCAGAATGTGTGATGAGATCAGAGTGATGATTCTCCAGGGTTCATGTGACAAATGAAGAAAAACTGTTTGTGTCTGCAGAGTTCAGAGCATCAGACAGAGAGCCGAGTGTGAAGCTCCCAGCTGTCTGTCTATGAAGAGTGACCAGTCTAAAGATTTTATCATACGATTCAACGAAGACCCTGGATCCTCAGACACACAGTAAGAGACCTGCTCCTCTCTCACTGAGTGAAAGCAGCAGGTGGAGCTGGAATTTGTGTGTTTGAAACTGAAATGAAGAAAAACTGTTTGTGTCTGCAGAGTTCAGAGCATCAGACAGAGAGCAGACTCTGCAGCTCCCAGCTGTCTGTCTATGAAGAGTGACCAGTCTAAAGATTTTATCATACGATTCAGCAAAGACCCTGGACCCTCAGACACACTGTAAGAGACCTGCTCCTCTCTCACTGAGTGAAACCAGCAGTTGTAGCTGGAGTTTGTGTGTTTGAAACTTCCAGAATGTGTGATGAGATCAGAGTGATGATTCTCCAGGGTTCATGTGACAAATGAAGAAAAACTGTTTGTGTCTGCAGAGTTCAGAGCATCAGACAGAGAGCCGAGTGTGAAGCTCCCAGCTGTCTGTCTATGAAGAGTGACCAGTCTAAAGATTTTATCATACGATTCAACGAAGACCCTGGATCCTCAGACACACAGTAAGAGACCTGCTCCTCTCTCACTGAGTGAAAGCAGCAGGTGGAGCTGGAATTTGTGTGTTTGAAACTGAAATGAAGAAAAACTGTTTGTGTCTGCAGAGTTCAGAGCATCAGACAGAGAGCAGACTCTGCAGCTCCCAGCTGTCTGTCTATGAAGACTGACCAGTCTAAAGATTTTATCATACGATTCAACAAAGACCCTGGACCCTCAGACACACAGTAAGAGACTTTACTCTGACATGATCTCTGAACTGATGCAGTGGGTATGAAGACAAGATCTTCGTTGGGAATGTTCATTCCATATCTACTCATCATGTAGAACTTGCTGCACTAGATCCATCTGAGAGTTTGTAGAATCTAGAACATGTTCCTTCATGTTTGGCTTCATGTGGAAGTTGAAGTAAAGATTAGCAGTGGCCATGCAGAAGGTCCTGCTCCAAACACACGTCTTTCATCTCCTCATGTTCCTCCTCTGAGCATGCAGCTGTTCTGCTTCCCCTCACATCAGCTGAGCCTCCACGTGCTTCTTGAATCAGTCCGTTTGCTGATGTTAACACTTTGCTTTGAGCTCAGAGTCTCATCACATGTTACAGTTGGAGAGAAAGTGGAGAACAAACAACAGAGGTGGGGATATAATAAAGTACAAATAGTCCATTACTGTACTTATGTGTTAAAAGCTGTCAATCAGTTCTGGTGTAGGCTCTTCCCATTAAGTTATAGTCGCAGTGATGTTATCACCCTTAGACCAGTTTTCTATGGGGCTATTGTCAAAGCAGGTCCTCAGTCCTCAATAAGCTCCAGGAGATAGCCTTTAGTAGCTCCAGATCCCAGGACTTACTCCCAGTGTCGTGATTTAGATGCTCAGAGGATTAGTGCATGACGAAAAACTGTTGCCCAAGCTGAGTTCTGATTAAACACGGCTGCCTTGGATGTAAGCAGCAAAAGGAAGCTCTCGTCATCCTTCCCTGTGTTTTGACGACTCTCCACCTTGACTACTGCCTCAACCTAAAACGAAGTAGCCCCAGCCGATCATCTTCCTAACAACTTTTTAGGTATCTGTGCTTTACTTGAGTATTTATTTTTGCGACGACGTTTTACTTTTACTGCCCACATTTGTGCACAACTATCTGTACTTTCTGCTCCTTACATTTTAAAAACTGGCTCATTGCTTTTACAACCTCCACGGATGAACACGACGCAAATGGCGTCACACACGACACAACTCGGATGGACGGAAGAAGATTGACAGTTAATTGTGAGACTACACACAGAGAAACGTGCAGCAGGCATGAAATGTTCCTTGCATGGAGGAAGGAAGTGAGCCGGGGACTATTGCAGACGATGACCCCAATATTCTACTGAATGTGTAAGTGGCAAATTCCAGCAGCGACGCGGTAACCGCCACAATTAGCGCCCATTAGAACCAATGAGAAATGTAGCTGTGGAGAGCAGAGTGTGAGCAGCCTGGATGTCTTCATTCCAGAGCTGAGAGCAGAGAGACAGACCAGACGACCTCTGGACTGAACCTGTGACTCCACTGGTCCACTGTGTCTGCTGGGTCACTGCTGCTCTAACACACTGATTTCTAGATCTTCTACCATGAGCTGAAGCTCCACTGAGCCCAGCCAAGCTGCCACAGTGAGTGGAGAGCAGTGGAGGACACTCTGTGATGAAGGACTTCACTGTGAAGTCTCTTCTAGAAGCAGCTGGAAGCAGGAGAGGAGAAACAAGAGGAACCATCCTTTCACCTCATTCTGAAGGCTGGAACCAAACAGCAGCTTCAGAGCTTCCACTGATCTTTGAGAGCTTCTGAGCTTCTCCACAGTGTGACTGAACTTACTGATGTTCTCCATTGTGAGTTTAGTCATCATGAAATGTCTTCTCAGAGGGAGGAAGAGGAGTCTGGTGTCTGTGGAGGAGGAACCATGGTCAAAAAGATCCAGAACCAGAGCTGGACTGAAGACGTCCAGTCAGAGCAGCTGTGAACAAGGTAGGACTGAACATCTGTCTGCTCATGTCTCCATGTCTGAGAGCTGGACCTTCTCATTCATCACAGGAACATTTGTTGTTCCGTTCTCAACATTTAATATCATCATGAATCTGATACAGTCAGATATTAGTGTCCAGATTCTCTGAGAGTCTAGTGTCAGTGTTTTCTCTGTCAGCAGATGGAGGTCTGCAGGAGGTCTTAGATGGAGGTCTGCAGGAGGTTCTAGATCAACATCGGATCAGTGTGAGGAGCAGATGTGAACGTGTGACTGAAGGAGCTGAAGGAGCAGGAGGAGAAACCCTCCTCAACAGCATCTACACTGAGCTGTACATCACAGAGGGACAGAGTGAAGAGGTCAACACCCAACATGAGGTCAGGCAGCTGGAGACCACCTCCAAGAAGAAGAACATCCTCCATGATGCTCCAATCAGGTGCCAGGACATCTTCAAAGCCTCACCTGACCAGCAGAGCTCCATCAGAGTGGTCCTGACCTGCGGCGTCGCTGGAGTTGGAAAAACCTTCTCGGTGCAGAAGTTCAGTCTGGACTGGGCAGAGGGTTCAGGAAACCAAGATGTCAGTGCAGTGATTGTTCTTTCCTTCAGGGAGCTAAACCTGCTCAGAGAGGAGCAGCACAGTCTTCTCTCTCTGCTCCAGGTGTTCCATCCAACATTCCAGAAGGTGACAGCAGAGCAGCTCTCCCTCTGGAAGCTGCTCTTCATCTTTGACGGCCTGGATGAAAGCAGACTCTCTCTGGACTTCCACAACCATCAGGTTGTGTCTGATGTCTCCCAGAAGACCTCAGTCAGCGTCCTGCTGACAAACCTCATCCAGGGGAAGCTGCTTCCCTCTGCTCTGGTCTGGATCACCTCCAGACCTGCAGCAGCCAATCAGATCCCTCCTGGATGTGTGGACAGAGTCACAGAAGTACGAGGCTTCACTGAGGACCAGAAGGACCAGTACTTCAGGAAGAAGTTCAGAGATGAAGAACTGTCCACAACCATCATCTCACACATCAAGGCCTCCAGGAGTCTCCACATCATGTGTCAGATCCCAGTCTTCTGCTGGATCGCTGCCACAGTTCTGGAGCACATGTTGACATCAGAGCAGAGAGGAGAGCTGCCCAAGACCCTGACTGACCTGTACTCACACTTCCTGCTGCTCCAGACCAGGAGGAAGAAGCAGAAGTACCAGGAGGGAGCAGAGACCAGTCCACAGGAGGTGATGGAGGAGGACAGGGAAGTTCTTCTGAAGCTGGGGAGGCTGGCCTTTGAACATCTGGAGAAAGGAAACATCATGTTCTACCAAGAAGACCTGCAGCGCTGTGGTCTGGAGGTCTCAGAGGCCTCGGTGTACTCAGGAGTTTGTACAGAGATCTTCAGGAGAGAGTGTGTGATCTTCCAGAGGAACATCTACTGCTTTGTTCATCTGAGTGTTCAGGAGTTTCTGGCTGCAGTCTACATGTTCCACTGCTTCACCAACAGCCAGGAGGAGGTTCTGAAGTCTTTCCTGGGGATGAAATATGTTAAATCAACTCTGGACGACTTCCTGATGGGAACAATGATGAAATCCTTGAGGAGTAAAAATGGCCACCTGGACCTGATGGTCCGCTTCCTTCATGGCCTCTCTCTGGAGTCCAACCAGAGAGTGTTAGGAGGTCTGCTGGGTCCCTCAGAGAACAGTCCAGAAACCATCCAGAGAGCCATCAACAACCTGAAGGAGAAAAAGACCAAAATCTCTCCTGACAGAAGCATCAACATCTTCCACTGTCTGATGGAGCTGAACCATCACTCAGTGCATCGTGATATCCAAAAGTTCCTGAAGTCAAAGAACAAATCAAAGAGGCTCTCCCTGATCCACTGCTCAGCTCTGGCCTACATGCTGCAGATGTCAGAGGAGGTTCTGGAGGAGTTGGACCTGAAGAAGTACAACACAACAGCTGAAGGACGACTGAGGCTGATTCCAGCTGTGAGGAACTGCAGGAAGGCTCGGTGAGTCCAGATGTTCTCCAGCTTGTTGTTCCACCACTAAAATCATTCTTGTTTTGGTAGCTGACAAAGGCAGTGGGCACAGGTATCTTCTCTCATCTTCTACCTCTCTTTGTGTGAGTGATGGAGGCTTGAAACAGAAAAACTCAGTTTGAGCTGAAACAGTTGAGACTGTGTCAGGCTGTTAGAGCATCCTCTCAGTGTGGACCAGAGCTGGACTCTGACAGTGGACACAGTGTCTGCAGCATCTCTATGAGGAGTCTGTCTGTTGTTGTTGATCTGCTGGAGCTAACATCTAGCACTTCTCCTGCTCTGGGTGCTGCTTCCCGCTCTATGTGCTGTGATGTTCTCAGAGGTTCCTGAGCTCTCACAGTGAAGATTGGTCCTGCCTGGTGAACAGATCAGACACTTTGAGCTGAATGGAAATGACTGTGTTGATGTGAGTGGATGTGAAGGACATGGAAGAACAAACGTCTCCCTCTTCATCCTCAGTTGTTGAAGGTTCAGCTTGACTTGTTTTTACATCTGTGATTGATAGAGTGAAGATTCTCTGTCTCTCTTCTCTGGAAGTGTTTGATTGGACGTCAACTGCTGTTACATCATCAACATCATGTTCATATGAAGCAAAGACAAATCTTTACTTTGTGGTAGGAATAGATAGAAACTTCATTGATCCCTCTGGATTCAGTTGAGATGGAGGCTCCAATTCAGAAATGTCCAGTCAGTCTTTAAAGTGTCTGATCCATGTTTGATTGTCTCTGTCATCACAGACTGACTGATTGTGGACTCTCAGATCTTCACTGTGAAGTTGTGGCCTCAGCTCTGAGATCCAGCCCCTCCCATCTGATAGAACTGGACCTGAGCAAGAACAACCTGAAGGATTCAGGAGTGAAGCTGCTCTGTGCTGGACTGGAGAGTCCACAGTGTCGACTGGAGACTCTGAGGTCAGTTCATGTGTTTTGCTCAGTTTTCAGTGGAAAACAATCAAGATGTTTTAATTTCTCCTCATTATCTTGTTCTCTGATTGTCTCAACACACATCACAACACACACCTTCTGACACACACATAAACATAGACATAAATCTGCACTCATCTGATGGACTAAACATGGTTCATTTATTCTTTATTCAGGTTGAAGGACTGCAGCTTGTCAGAGATCAGCTGTGCTTCTCTGGCCTCAGCTCTGAAGTCCAACCCCTCCCATCTGAAACATCTGGATCTGACTGACAACGAGCTGCAGGATTCAGGAGTAAAGGAGCTGTGTGGTTTTCTGGAGGAGAGTCCACTCTGTAGACTGGAGACTCTGGAGTAAGTTCACTGACTCTGTTGAACATCTGATGTTCTCATCAACAACTGTTCAAGAATGTTCATTAGAAGGTCACATCTTCCACAGAAGGTCCTCTGAGCTCCTGTTGTTCCAGACTGATCCAGTTGATGTGCTGCAGTAGAAATGTTTCTTTACTTCCTGTTGAATTCACCTCTGCTTCCACTCTGTGTGAGATCAGCAGCACATTATTAACCCTATGGTTCCTGCTCAGGTCACAAGCAGCCTGAGAGGTAGAAACAATGAGAGGTCACTGCCAGTCTGGGGAGACACAGAGCTGGCCCTGGTCTGGCTGCACTGATCTGAGTGGACATGAAGAGTGTTTGAATGTTGAGCTGACATGTGGATGATGTGAAGGAGACATGATGATGATGATCAATAACAAGGACAAAGTCTCTCCATCATGTTAGAGAGAAGCTCAGTGACCAGGACAGAGTCATGTTGAGCTCCAGCTGATCAACCTGAACTCATCTGATGGACTAAACATGGATTTTTTCTTCATTTATTCTTTATTCAGGTTGGGGACCTGCAGTTTGTCAGAGATCAGCTGTGCTTCTCTGGCCTCAGCTCTGAAGTCCAACCCCTCCCATCTGACACATCTGGATGTGACTAACAACAAGCTGCAGGATTCAGGAGTGAAGGAGCTGTGTGGTTTTCTGGAGAGTCCACTCTGTAGACTGGAGACTCTGAGGTCAGTTCACTGACTCTGTTACTGTTGAACATCTGATGTTTCCATCAACAACTGAACCTGATTCATGCTCAGACAAAACCTTCACCTAGACAGTTGTTGCTTCATCTTCTCATGTTTCTGCTACTAAATGTAGTCTGGAGTCACTCAAGACTTTGTCCTGAAGAAAGTGTAGAACATGTAGAGTGTTAGTGTTGAACTAACTCAAAACAGAAGGAAAAAAACAGTTAATTCTTGGCTAAATGTGCAGAATAGAGGGAATTAAATGACATTGGAGATGAATAAATATAGAACCTTTAGTTAAATCAAATTATCTTAGTAATCAAAGTTCAGTCTTAAGATGGATCAAACTGGAGCCAAAAATCAGAACTTCCATAACAACGGTCCTAGGAACCAACAACAACAAACAACAAGCATAAGGTTATTATTAGTGTGACCAGACATGCCCGATTTGCCCATCTTGTCCTGGGTTAAAGTTGTCCTCGAAAATGTCCCCGATTTCAATAGGAGAGAAAAAAAGTTGTGTGGAGCCGCAGGGATAGAGAGAGAGAGGGAGAGAGAGAGAGAGAGATCTGATACTGAATAGATAGAAATCATTTTAAAATTGGAAAATCCTGGATCCTCTGCTTGGATCCTCTCCTATATATATTTCTCTGATTATATTTAGAGAAAGAGATGAATATCCATTCATCCATCTTCTTCTGTTTATCTGGAGCCAGGTCGTGGGGGCAATATAGATGATATATAGATATAAATGCATAGACAGGGTTACATAACAAAAAAAGGGACAAGAACAAAGCCTGGATTACAAATTGGGAGGGGAAATGCTTCTACACACTCTCATCTTGTGTTTCAGACTTGCAATAAAATAATGAAGATTCTAAAGTTTAACACCTCGACTTAACTGACACCTCGACTAAAATGAAGATATCTATATGCAGACACCATAGTCAACTAGCAGGTTGGCTGTGGCTGCCTTTTTGTGTTTGAGGGAGTCTAAGTGCCCTCAATTTCCCAAGGCCTCTGCTCGGGACTGCAGTTCTTCTGCCTCAACCTCCAGGTTTCTGAAAGATCAGGTCAAATCTCTGGTGACATTGTGAGTAAAGTGGTGACACAGCTGTTGGATCTGCGCCTTCCCAACATCCCACCACTGCTGAATGCTGGGGAAGGCAGGCCTGCTCTCCCTGTGGCTCTCCCAGAAGTACTTAAAAGCAGATCTAAAAGCCTGGTTGTGTAAAAGAGCAGAGTTAAAATGCCAATAGGCGCTCTTTAAACGAATGTTTTTAATGAAAACAGAGCAGGAGACTAGAGAGTGATTGCTAAAACCCACAGGCTGAATGTGACATCCTTTAAAAATGTTTCAAAGATGTGTAAAACCAGAGGCGCTCCAGCCGAGCTAGAGATAAACGATTCTCTCGTGAGTGACTCCAGGTGTGCTGTCTGTCCATGCTGTTGAAAACCCTCCACACATCAGACAGCTGCTGTTCTTGCACTATCTGTGTGAGCCTGCTGGAGGAAGCAGGGTGAGGTTCTGGATGGTTCCTGTCTAAAAGAGGTGACTCTGTGCAGTCAAAATTCAAAATTGTTGCGGCGTAGACATTTAAAAACACAAGCCGGATATTTTCAAGAGTGGCTTTCACCTTCAATAAAACACCTGGAATAATTTCCTCAGAGATAAAAGAAACAGGTAGAAAGGTGGAGACGGCTCCTCTCCGGGCAGGACCTGATCTGATGGGCCTCTGCCCCACAGCCAAAACATTTCATCGTCTCTGATGTAGCAAACACCATGTAATTAAACCCCTCTACCTTGAAAGAGAAGGTCAGGTTGATGGCACGAGAGGGATCTTTCAAGATCATGTAGACCTGTCTACAATGACTCGCCACAGGTTTTAGCTTAGCACATTTATTGCCCAATGATAGAAATTGCATTTGGGACACAATCTGCCCGAAGCGGGACAGCTCTCTGATCAGGCTCTCATTCTTTAAAAAGGAGGAACGTTAGAAATGATTTTGGCAGCAGGGGTGGAGAGAGGGAGAACGGAGTGAAGGTGTCATGAATGACCACACCTCTCTCCACCACCTCGCTCACCTTAGCCGTAGCATCCAGAAAGATGACTATGGCTCTGTTCATCCTTGAGGCTGATTTCACCGCCTCATAGCCGACCACCCGCCGCACTGCCAGGCCAGCCTCCTCCACACTGCACGGCTCCGTGGGCACCAGCCTAGCGGCATGACGGCTCCAGATGAGCCGCCTCTGGCCCCGACACCTGCATGCTACACACACACACGAAAGAGAAGCTGTATACATGCTCTTTGGAGATGAGGCAGGAAGCTGAAAATGGATAGAATAACACCATCTCTGAGTCTGACCATCTGACCTGTCTTTCAAAATCCTCCTGCTTAAAATGTTCACTGCAAAGCACAGTTGAATCACTTGCAGTGAATATTTCCCTCCTCAAAGCCACTTCCCACTTCTACCTGGTGTGTGTCTCTCGAAAACATTCAAATGAAAACATTGCGAACATTGCGAACTCCTGATTTTTATAAGGTTGTTAAAGGTTGCTCCTCTGCTGTTACAGTTGGACAGTCAGGGGACAGACACAACATCTATCTTAACTGATCACAACATCTTATCTTTTATCTTTATTCAGGTTGAGGGGCTGCAGTTTGTCAGAGATCAGCTGTGCTTCTCTGGCCTCAGCTCTGAAGTCCAACCCCTCCCATCTGACACATCTGGATCTGACTGACAACGAGTTGCAGGATTCTGGAGTGAAGGAGCTGTGTGGTTTTCTGGAGGAGAGTCCACTCTGTAGACTGGAGACTCTGGAGTAAGTTCACTGACTCTGTTGAACATCTGATGTTCTCATCAACAACTGTTCAAGAATGTTCATGAGAAGGTCACATCTTCCACAGAAGGTCCTCTGAGCTCCTGTTGTTCCAGACTGATCCAGTTGATGTGCTGCAGTAGAAATGTTTCTTTACTTCCTGTTGAATTCACCTCTGCTTCCACTCTGTGTGAGATCAGCAGCACATTATTAACCCTATGGTTCCTGCTCAGGTCACAAGCAGCCTGAGAGGTAGAAACAATGAGAGGTCACTGCCAGTCTGGGGAGACACAGATCTGGCCCTGGTCTGGCTGCACTGATCTGAGTGGACATGAAGAGTGTTTGAATGTTGAGCTGACATGTGGATGATGTGAAGGAGACATGATGATGATGATCAATAACAAGGACAAAGTCTCTCCATCATGTTAGAGAGAAGCTCAGTGACCAGGACAGAGTCATGTTGAGCTCCAGCTGATCAACCTGAACTCATCTGATGGACTAAACATGGATTTTATCTTCATTTATTCTTTATTCAGGTTGAGGGGCTGCAGTTTGTCAGAGATCAGCTGTGCTTCTCTGGCCTCAGCTCTGAAGTCCAACCCCTCCCATCTGAAACATCTGGATGTGACTAACAACGAGCTGCAGGATTCAGGAGTGAAGGAGCTGTGTGGTTTTCTGGAGAGTCCACTCTGTAGACTGGAGACTCTGAGGTCAGTTCACTGACTCTGTTACTGTTGAACATCTGATGTTCTCATCAACAACTGTTCAAGAATGTTCATTAGAAGGTCACATCTTCCACAGAAGGTCCTCTGAGCTCCTGTTGTTCCAGACTGATCCAGTTGATGTGCTGCAGTAGAAATGTTTCTTTACTTCCTGTTGAATTCTCCTCTGCTTCCACTCTGTGTGAGATCAGCAGCACATTATTAACCCCTTGAGAGCCGACGGCCCCTGGAAGAAGCTTCTGAGCCCTGGACAGTTCCTCCTGAGACCTGACAGTCTTCTCTCTCATTCTTCATCACTCCAGTCATTGTAGAGAGAAGCTCAGTGATCAGGACAGAGTCGTGTTGAGCTCCAGCTGATCAACCTGAACTCATCTGATGGACTAAACATGGATTTTATCTTCATTTATTCTTTATTCAGGTTGAGGGGCTGCAGTTTGTCAGAGATCAGCTGTGCTTCTCTGGCCTCAGCTCTGAAGTCCAACCCCTCCCATCTGAAACATCTGGATCTGACTGTCAACAACCTGCAGGATTCAGGAGTGAAGGAGCTGCGTGATCTTCAGCAGAGTCCACTCTGTAGCCTGGAGACTCTGGGGTGAGTCTCCATGTTCTTCTTTTGTGCTGAGATCAACATAATGTGAACGTTGTGCTGACACTAAACTGCAGACATGAGGCTGATGTTCTCCGGATCCTCACTGAGGGTCTTCATGCTCAGCTCTGTTTCTTCTCCACTCTGGAGACTCTGAGCTCAGTTCAGTCTTCTCTGTGATGATTTGTGACTTGTGCTGTGTCTTCTCTCATTAGGTGGAGGTACTGACCTCTACCTGGACCATGGTCAGAGTCAGAGTGTGTAGACTGGACCTGAGGCTCCATCCAGCAGCCACTGACAGAGGAACCAGACCAGGAGCAGCTGTAGGACACAGAGACAAGTCCACGTCCAGCCTGTTCGTCTGGATGGGACCATGTGGACTGTTCTCCTGCTGCTCTGTCTCTTCACACACACCCTGCACACACACTGGTCCTCATCCATCAGATCAGCCTGTTCCAGAACTTTTGAACTGTGTCAGTGGTCAGCTTGGACGTGAGCGTGGCTCGGGCTGGTCTCAGACCAGCGTGGAGCAGCAGTGCAGTGTGTGGCTGTGTTGGAGAACTGATGAGAAGTTCCTCTTCTCCTCTCTCTTCCACATCTCCATGTCAGGAAACCGAGGGACGAGCCCAGAGGTGTCAGTTTATAGTGGGTTAGTCACACGTGTGATCCTTTCATTAATTCAGTTCATAGTTCATTCACATTCTAAAGAGGTGGACACTAAGCTGATGACAAAAGGTGGTGGGGACATTTATTATTTTTTATGACTATTAATACTCATTTATTAAGTTTGAGTGCAGTGATTGATACACAAAGAGCAGAAATACTAACAATCAAACTGCATTCAGGATGAGTTTTAATTGAAAATATCAAATAATGAGCACAAAGTACAGGTTTGAGCAAGTTCTTAGAGTCTGATATTCTTTGGATGTTCTGCCCAGTTTTCCTTTCAAAGGCTGGAAATGAGGGTTTGAGTGATTAATTTGGCCTTATGAGTAAGGTATTTTTCTAAAAATGAAGACGGATTCTGTGCTGGACCCAGGTCCATCCTGGACCTTCTGGATGGTTCTGCTCTTCACCTCCTGCTCCTCCTCACTACATGATCTTTTGCTTTGTCTCTGAAGTTTGTTCATGGAAAGTGTCTAGTTGAGATAATGTTGTTCTGAACTGTCTCTTTAAATGAACTTAATGTTGGACAGACCAATTTCCCTTTCTATGTATCAGGAATTAGTTTATCATTGTAACTGTAACTGATAACGTACATTTATAACAATGGTAAGATGTTGGTCAAAAATAAGTTCACATGGACTGTTAATATGAGAATTAACACCACTTTGATTCATGGACAAAGATTGTTTGATTAATGACTAAAAGTTCAAAAGAAAAAAAATCTCCAAACATGAAAGAGAACATTCACAATTCACAATGGTACCAAGAGATGGAAGAAAGTTCTGCATTCAAAAGTCACATTTGATAAAAACAACCAGTAGAGTCAGTGCTTGAACTAGTTAACAGCTCAGAAAAAGGTTTTAGATTCAGTCTTCTCTCCTGCTGTGGTCATGGAGCTGCATACAACTGACCAGTGTGCTTTTATTTTGAAATGTCCACTGTGAACCAGACTTTAGTGTCTGGACTCCACAAGCTGAACAACCTGCAAACGGTTTCTCGGCTGCTTTTCCAAATGACAGAAAGCAACACTGATGGTTTCGACCTGAACTGTTGAAACTTTTTATTAGAGCAGAAAAAGACAGTTTCAAGCCGGCAAACACGAGGTAACAACATTTTAATGTCAGCTTGATGTAACAGTCATAAAAACACTTACATTAATAAAAGCGCAGTGTACAAATAATATAAATTACAGTTTGTGTGGAGCAGAACAGTGTCTGGGTGAAGGTTCCTGCCAGAAATATTAAAAAAGATTTTAATTTAAAATGAAAGAAAAAGAGAAACATGCAGCAGGAAGAGAGGATGACAACATTCAGACGTGATAAAGCATTACAACAACTAGCTGTACACAAGACATAACGCACCTAATGTATGAGGTCAATATTCTAGAAATGTAAAGTCAAAGAACAAAACACTAGCACGTCCAGACAGAAAAGTCAAGGAACAAAAGCCAAAATCAGAGTGCGTGTGAGAGGAGACTGTGGAGAAGACTTCCTGGATGTATTCAACGAGGCTGGAGCAGTTCCATGTCTGAGCACGCTGACGTCCCAGTGGAGGCAGGTGAGATGTGGATCTCAGGGCGACGTCTGGTCCAGAGCGCGATGAGCCAGGCGCAGGTTTTCTCTCAGCTCGTCCAGTTCTCTGTCCGTCCTGGCCCTCACGACGCTCAGCTCTGTGTACATGTCCTTGTACTTGTGTGTGGCGTTCCTCTTGTCCTGGAACATAACGTGTGGACAGCTGATCAGGTTCTGCTCCCTGCTTGGTGTTTTTACGTCTGCTCCTCTCACGTGTGAGAAAAGCAGAGATGTGTTTGTCTAAATCATATTTTCCATCGTGGACAAGACATTTCGTCGTCCTGTTGAAATGCAAATGTTTTGCAGTGAGCTCAGGACATGCACCGTGCCAGGGCTCACAGCAGCTGCAGGCTGAGTCGCTCTCACCCTTTGTGCCGCCTGCAGTTGGTCTTTCAGAGACGTGACCTCCTGCTTCAGAGACTGCACCTCCGACTCCTTCACTCGCAGCGTGATCTGGAGGACGGACACCACACACGCTCAGCTGAAGGATTCTATTCATCCAAACCCATCTCGTCAGGTCTGACTCGCTCCCAGTGTTTCAGCTCACCAACTGAACTGGTTTCAGTCACTGGTTCCAGTCACACATTTCAAACATGTGGGGACAGGAGCAACACAGCCATGAATGAGTGAATGGATGAATGGATGACCCACTCACTCACCTCCATCTGGTACAGGTCCATGCCCCGGGTGAGCGGCAGCTGGTCCTGCTTGGCCAGAGAGCACAGTCTGGTGATCTCTGCAGCCAGGTGACCGCTCAGCTCCTGGACACATCACACACAGTCAGCTGAAGTCAGCGTCCTGAGAGCTCCAGCATGGACTCATCTCACACTGATCCAGGACGGCAGCTTCTACTGGTGCCACCGTCCCATCAAATGGAGATACACTCAACAAAAATCAAACATTGACTTTAGTTGGAGCTATTTTGGCAACAGGCTCCACAGAAGTGTATGATGTGAAAGTGTATAAGCAAAAGTGTTAAGGTCATCTTAGATTTTTGCTTTTAACTATAATTTTTAAAACTATAATTTTAACTATAATACCATAATACACTTTTGTGGAACCTGTTGACAAGATGAATTAAATAAAAGCAACGCTGCAGTCTTTTCAGGGTTTGGACCTCTGAGGCCTCCTCAGACCAGGACAGCGTCAGAGAGTCACCCTACTAGGAAGTGTTTCTGTCCACGAGGCTTGAAGCCCCGGCCTCACCTGGTTCCTGGTCCTCAGGTCTTGGTTCTCCTGCTGACACTGACACAGAGCCTTCCTCTCAGCATCCAGGGCCTGGGCCAGGTGTCCGCTCTCCAGACACTTGAGAGAGAACTGCTGCGACAGAACCTGCAGCTCCCGCTGGTTCGAGCTCAGCTCCTCCCTGGACAAACACACAACCCGAGTCAGTCAGAACCCTCTCTGCTGCTGCTGCTGGTCCTGGGACGGAGCCTGGCGTACCTGTGCTGTCTGAAAACCTCCTCCAGGTGTGTGTTTCCTGAGCAGCTCTCTGACTGACACCTCCTCTGCACCTCCTGCTCCAGCTCCAGCCGGTGAGCGTTCTTGATGGCCTCGATGGCTGAGGGCAGAGCAAAGAGTGGTGCAGAACAAGGAGAGACAGCAGATCAGAACCTCAGCACCACACACAGCTTCTGCTCAGCCTGGATGCCAGTGTGTGTGTGTGTGTGTGTGTGTGTATGTGTGTGTGTGCTCACTCTATGAAGTCTGATCATTACAGAGGGTCAGAATCAGTCCAGAGTGTGGAACTGCACCTTGTTTTTACATCCTCTGAACTGTGAATGAATCTTAGAGCTCTTACTTCAACCTTAAATCCCTAAAACTTGGTATTTGACGACACTAATGGACAGAAATATTTCTTTCTAGGATGTTTGATGCGATGTGTGTGTACTCAGATGTTCCTCAGAATCATTCCTAGAAGCTGACCTGAAGCTGTGACCAGTGCTCACCTGTGGCGGTGGCGGCGCTCTCCTCCTCCAGCAGCCAGTCTCTCTCCAGCAGGAGGCGCTGCACCTCCTGCTGGTGTCTGCGCTGCAGCTCCTCCACCACCTTCACCTGAGACTCCTCCATGGAGGCAAAGCCACGCTCACAGGTCACCTGCAGGAGGAGGAGACGCTCAGCGTAAGCTTCTGGAAGGTTCAGCTCCTCGCTCTCGTAGAATAGAATAGAATAGAGTAGAGTAGAACAGAATAGAATCAACTATTTGGTGAATAAGAGTTACTGAGGAGTCTCATGTCATGAAGCATCTACAGACCTGCAGAGCTTGAATGGGTTTGAATTTGTGTCAAGTTTGTCAAAATGAACAGTGAGATTCTCATGTTATGTGACCTTTGATCACCTAATAATATAAGTTAAGATGATAATAGAATCAAATTATCCTCTATCTCAATCAGACTTAATGCTGGTTCACCTTCAGCTTCTCCATGTCCTTCCTATGCTGGGTCTGAACAGACCTCAGCTCCTCCTCCAACTCCTCTCTCATCTGCTCCTCCAGGAGGGAGAGCTGCTCCTCCAGCTCCTCCACTCTTCTCCTCAGGCCTGAAACCTGCTCCGTCTCAAAGCTCACATCTGTGTCCATCTGCGTGGCTGCGTCACTTCTCTCTACATCCATCAGCTGATCTTCAACATCTGGAGGAAGGACCTCCATACAGTCCAGCTCCAGAGACTCCAACACCACCTCCTCTGATTCCAGCGTCTCTAGTACGTTCTCAACACCTCCTCCTGCAGGACGTTCATCCACCACCTGGAGCTCAGTCTCTGAGTCTGTCTGGCTCCATGCGCTCATCCTCTGGACCAGCGCCATCCTCTGCTGCTCCTCTAGTCCCATCAACCTTGCTCTCAGCTCTCGGTTGTCTTCCCTCAGGTCGATGCAGCTGTTGCAGACGGGAGGAGGTGCGAGGAGGTGCTGCTTGAGCTCCTTCTCATATTTTGACTGGAGTCGTCTGAGCTGACAGCAGCTCAGCGCCTCGGTGGCTGCAGAGTGGAGGAACCCGGACCAGGGATGCTCTGAGAGCCTGTCGGCCAGGAGCTGCAGCGTCTGCTGCTTGGAGGAGCTGGTGGAGGAGCTGAAGGAGGAGCAGAGGTTCTGCAACAGGGAGATCTTCCTCTCAGTGGTCTCTCTGAAGCGTTTCATCTCACACCGGTCCACTATGTCTTCACCCGTCTCTGTCTGTGGTGTCCAGGCAGGGTCTTGGCTCTGTCCACCTGTCTCACAGAGCAGCAGCAGCTCCTTCTCCAGCTTCATGTTCTCCATCACCTCCCTGAGGAGCTTCTCCTCAGTCGTCTCCTCACTGAGGTTCAGTTTGCTGAGCAGTGAACTCCAAAACTCCTGCTCCCACTTCAGCTGCTTCACCACCACCTCCTCCTCCTCTTCGTCCATGCTCTCCTCCTTCCACAAAGCAGTGCTGTCCATCACCTCCAGTAACCTCCCCAAAGCCTTCAGCCTCACCTCCATCCCCTCCATCACTTGCTGGATCCTCTCTCCTCCTGACACACACCTCTCTCTTTCTGCTTCTCTCCTCCTCTGCTCCTCCAGCTCCTGCTTCAGCCTCCTCACATCAGCCTCCTGCTCTGCAGCCGTTTGGAGGCAAAGTTTCTCCACCTCCTTCAGCTCCACGTTCTGCACCCGCAGCTCTGAGCAGGTCCTCTCTGATTGGCCGAGCCTGGTCTGCAGCTGTGAGACCTTGGCCTCGGAGGCCTCCAGACATCTCAGCAGGTATCCTCCCAGCCCCTCCGTGCTCCTGCTCTCCTGCGGAGCAGCTTCTGAGCGCTCGCTGAGCTGCAGCAGCGTCTCCGTCTCCCTCAGTGTCTCCTCCAGGGAGGAGATCAGCGTCTGGGCCTCCAGCAGCTGCTGGTTCCTCCTGTGCAGCTCCGTCTGCAGACCCCCCCCCCCCTCCGCTCTGCTGTGTCTGCTCCACCTCGGGCAGGTGTGCGGGTGTGGTCAACCTGCTGCTCAGCTCTGCTTTCAGCCTCTCAATCTCTCGGTCGGCCTCCGTCAGCTGGTTGAGCATCTCCTGGTTGCGCTGGTTGAGAGCCTGGTTCTGGCTGCTGAGCAGCGCCACCTCCTGGGAGAGCCTCCTCACCCCCGCCTGGTCTGCAGCGGCCTGGTGCTGGAGGCAGCAGCTCAGCTCGCCTCCCTCCTCCGGCTCCTCAGGAGACAGCGGCCTCCCACAGTTATTGATGTGAGTGTGTGAGCTGAGAGAACGCTCCTGCTGGCTGCCGTCTCCATCGCTGTGAGGAGGTAACTCGGGTGACAGCGAAGGCTCGTCAGTGTCTGTGAGGTCCCGGAGCTCCTGGAGGTTTCCCTCGGTGTCGTGCAGCCAGATGCTCGGGGTCTGAGTGGACAGCGTCCGCGGCTCACAGCTCAGCTGCTCCAGCATGACGTGCCTGATGACGTCCTGCTGCTGCAGCAGCTCCCTGGTCTCCTCGTACGCGTCCTTCAGACTCTCAGTCAGGCTGTTGAACTGCTTCCCAATCGTGTCAGAGGGGAAAAAACCCGTTTGAGGACTTAATGGCTTCAGGAGAGAGAGAAGAGGAAAGAAGAACAACGAGGGGGTGAGAGTCAGTATGTCAGAGCACAGACCCTCAGGTCCAGAGAGACTTCAGAAGTGAAAGCTGCAGACCTGCTGCTGCTGACGCTCTGCTGGGCTGAGCTGAGCCTCCAGCTCCAGTCTGCGGCGCTCCGACTCTGCCAGCTCAGCCTTCACATCCTCCATCTGCAAAAGCAGAATGATAAGAACAATAACTGCACTACTTACTTTACTTTTTCATTTGCACATTAATTCATTTATCATTTAATTCACTATTCACTATCATCTATTTTCTTATTGAACTATTTATTCACTCATGTATTGCTATCACTTCATTGTCTTTCATTTTATTTAGGGATCAGTTTTTATCCTTATCTCGATTTTTTTAACAACCTCCTGAATATATTCAGTCCCTGCTCCAGCGTTGTTATTCTATGTCTTGGAGTATTTAAAGCACTAAAGCACTCCTAAAACATTAGCTGCTGTACAAGCAACTTTTGATCTGGTCTGAATAAGCTTGGCACATTACGTTTACTGTGAGCATTTAAAGAGTCCTCGAGAGATTAAATAGGAGAATGTATCCTTGTTCCTACTATTTCTCCTACTGTCCTGTTGTTTCATTTAAAAAGAGGTATGTTGGTTTCCTTAGATATATTAGATTAGCTTGTTAAGTTTCTCTCTAGCTGTCTATCTGTGGACGAGCTGTACACCTTAGTCTGATAATAGTCATTTTCTCTTTGAAGCTCTCACCCCCTGCCTGTAGCTGTCCAGCAGCAGCTTCTCCACCTGCACGGAGTCTTTGGAGACTCTGGCCTCAGGAAACAGCCGCACACTTCTGTCCAGTCTGAACAGCGTGCTCTCCACCAGCCTCCAGCACTCCTCCACGTCCTCCTCCACGTTCTGCTGCGACTCTGGATCCAGCTCGTCTCCAGTGTCTTCCCAGTCCAGAGGGATGCCCACCATGCTCTCGTACCTCCTCCTCCTCTCCTCCCTCCTCTTCCTCCTCTCCAGGTCTCCCAGCTCCAGAGAGCACAGACCGTTGGTCCTGTGAGCGTCTGCGTCCTCAGGCGGCCTGTTCTTCTGAGGTCTGAACTCGGCCCAGTCGAAGGTTCTGTATCGTCCCTCCCGCCGTCGCTCCATCACCGTCCTGCGTCTGGGCTGAGGGTCGGGGGGGGCTCCGTGAGAGTCCCGGGTCACATCTGGCTTTGGGAGCGGCTCAGAGAGGCTGCAGGGAGCGAGGTGGCCGGGTAGACTGGACACAACATGTGGGAGAAACATCATGTTAGCTCCACTGGTGAATTTCTCTCAATCTGTTGTATGTCAGATCTACTACTGCAGGAATCCCTGGGTTCACTCAAACACCCTTAAAGAAACATGGCTCAACCATTATTTTCAAGCTGTAATTAACTAAAACTTAATTAAAGTAACTGTAAGCAACACATCTTTAACTTCCTAAACAGTTGTAGTCTGCAGTGATTAGGGTTAGGGGTGCAGTGTCTGCAAACCCGGATCAGCTGGGAGGGAACAGAGCTCCACAGAATAAATGAACCTGGAAGTTAACCTTCTGCGGTCAAACTACTGGAAACAGTAAATAGAAAAAAGCTTAACCCAGAAAGAGTAATATCTCATACAATTACAATTTTTTCTCAATATTGATTCAGCAACTTTTAATACTTGATTTGGATTTTACCCCCTCCTGAGTGTGGCCTTACCTGGCGACGTCAGGGGCGAAGGCTGGATGGACGTTCTTCATCAGGGCCTGGATCCAGTTCTTCCGGATCCCTGAGGTCATGGCTGACAACGTGTGCACGCCCTTCAGAGTCTGGGACAGGTAAACCCTTATGATTTCACCCATGCACCACATGGAGACTTCATTTGTTCTTTTCAGTGCTGAAGTTTTTGTCCTTACGTGGATCTGAAAGCCGTAGTTTCTCTGCACCTGATACTCAGTCACGTTATAACACTTTGTGAGGTCGATCTCTCCTTCAAGATCAGACGCCTGGGGAAACCAAACACGCTCATGTCAGAAAGACAAAAACAAAAAAGACAAAACCTCGTCTTTATATTCTGTTAATACACAGATATCATCATACCTCCTCCGCTAACGAGTCCTTGTAGTACCTCAGACTGTCGGTCGACAGCACAAACCAAGACTTCTTCCACTGGAAGGAAACAGAGGACCATCAATGTTAATACATACAATAACACCTTATATAGATAACTCCATAATATAGACAACACAATAACTCAAGTGCACAAGGTTTACCTCATCGTTGTCGTTCAGTTTGACCATCCAGCCTTTTTTGAAGTTTAATAAATCTGGCTGTAAAGGAGACATGATGTTAACACAGTGATGTGACACAGTTCACGTCGGTTTCTTTATAACAAGTGGTGAAATTAGAGCATTTGGCCAGGTTATTTGCCACTTTTTGCTATTTTTTATTTACATGTTATCTCACGTCTGCCTGCAGGAGGCGCTGTCTGGCCTGACACACACTCCAGCTGAACTATCTGACTGATGCTGTCTTAATCAGCAGACATGAGTCATTTGTGCTGTTTGTTGAACAGAAGTCCTGACTGATCTTTTCAATGAGTCCATTCACATGATCCATCCTGTTTAAAATGTTCCTGGTCTGATGTGTGTCTCATATGAAAAACCCATTTTTCACAATCCCAAAAATACATAAGGAAATAAGTCTCAGGTGATTTGAGCACAAAGCCCCATCTCACTGGATTCATCCCCCCTCTTTCTTAAAACCCATCATGTGTTCTAACAGCTTCAGATCAGAATTATTTTCCCACTGTCCCCACTTGTTTTTGATTAGTTTCTGTTTTGATGATGTTTTGACTGATCTCCAGGTTTAACTTGTGAACTTGTTCTTGGCTTCATCCTTTCTTGCTATGATTGGCTTTGAGAGCCTGTGATGGGATGAATAAAACTGAAACTGAGCGAATCTGTGTCCTCACCGTCATGGCGGTGTCTGACGTCCTGCGGTCCAGAGACCGGGCTCTTCTCTGGGGTGGAGGAGCGCTGAGCTGAGCTGCGTCTCCACACGACTGGAGAAGATTCTGCAAAAGAAAAACAAAAAACTAAATGTGAAGTGTGACAATGCAATGGAACTGCTGAGAGGAGACGTGACGTGTTTTCACAGTCAGGACGGTGGCAGCTTGTCAGCGGAGGCTGCATTCCCTCAGCCGCAGTAACCGATAGTCTGGATGCTTGGCAGAGCTGTCAGCTGTACGGATTAGACCTGCTGCAGGGCACCGCAGGGGGCCAGCAGGCCTCTCTGCCCGGCCTGGCCAGAGGCTCACTCTCATCACCAGAGCTGCACATGGATGAATGCATTTTGGCTATGGAATGCATGAAAGGGTTTGGAGAGGCTACATAATCCCCCTCGAACTCTTGTTTTACATTTCAAAATGATGCTACGAGACCAGAAAAGAAAGAGTCGAGTTGATTTCTGCATGGTCAGGTTTCACGCAGGCTGGAGCTGCTTCAGCAGCAGCATATCAGAGTCTCTTTCAAGTCTGGATTACACTGCACTTAATGAAGCAAGGGTAGATTTTTGTTTGCTTGAGCCTCAGCGATTCAAAAGATTCATTCTTCCCTCTTATATAACCACTTAAAGGGGGAAAAATGACCACTTCAATGGCGACAGACCATTCTTTGTGTGTAGGTTTTTTTCTGGCATTTACACTGAAAACTATCCAAGGACACAACACGCGGAGGAACACAGTGATCTGGCTGCTGTGTGAACCGATCTTTTTCCCCCTCCTCAAACAATCGCTGACCGCTGCAGACAGAGAACGTCCTCTGTTTGGTGAAGAAGCCTCCCAAAGCTGTGGGGAGCAGGAGGAGGAGGGACGGGGGGGGCGTCTTGGGAATCTCAGCTCTGAGGCCTGAATGAACTCCGGACGGGCTCCTTTGACCTTCTCCTGGCTACCAAAACAAACGCACCCAAAGACACATAAACCACCGCATGGGCTGAAATGTGCTGCCCGAGTATTCAGAAGGCAAATCCTCTGGAATGAGCCCGTCTCTTTAATCAAAGATTAGCAGCTGCCGCAGTGATGACCATCTGTGTTGCACTGTCAGGGGGAATAAATCGCCATCACAGTTACTGCGTTTCCCTGAAACACTGAGGCCTGTTTCACTCCGAGTCGTAGCAAACTTCACCAGGATGAAAGTGTTTTGTAACTGCGAGCTGACGCGAGCAGACCTGAAGGACAACCAAACCACAGCAGAGAGAATCTGATCTTAATGATATAATGCGGAGGATGAAATACTGGAACACACCCACTGACATAAGTGTGGCATGAAAGAAGTGACGGAGATCTGGCTTCTTAGGTTACATCAGCAGAGAGGGATGAAATCACAAGTTGAGCGGAGTGAGGCTCTGACCCTGGATCAGATCCTGGGTACCTGGCATCTGGACGCTGAACAGTGTTTCATAAAGCAAATCTGCCCGACTCGTTCTCAGGACGTTCTGCTGCTTCCTAGAGGTTCTACTGAGCCGGAGCGACAGGAGGAGAGAGCAGGGTTTGTTCGTGCCGTGCTGAAACTGCTCCTCAGACTGTCTGATAGTGCGTTGCTTGGACTTGTGTGATACTCGCTACGTCACTTAATGGATGATGAGGAACAAACACTTCATCCCACTGACAAGGAAACACAGTTCAGTGATCTCCACTGTTCATCATCAACATCAACAATCAGGGGTTTCCATGAGCAGGAATGTATTGTGATATTTAGGTTTTGCTCATTTTAAGGGGCGATATAAAGTAAATCAGACAGGAACAGGTGATATACAGCTTTAACTTCTGACCCAAGGTTTTCCTGTTGTCTTTCTAAGTGTCAGTCATGTTGATGGATTTACTCTTGTTACTATTAGTATGACTTATCACATACATTGAATTATTGTTTACACTGAGCTGACTGACTACAGGTGTTGCCATCACTGAACCTGGACACTCTCTGGACTCTGGGCTCCATGTTTAGGTTTCACTGATACCGTCACACAGACAGGCAGACAGACAGGCAGAGGGAAGGAAGGACAGATGGACAGACACACAGACAGACAGGCAGACAAGCAGACAGACAGACAGGCAGACAGACACCTGCTGGGCTGGACTCACCTCTTTAATAACTAGAGTGGAGCCTGACGCCACACTGACTATCACTCACAAACAGATGTGCTCCTGAAGCGGAGCTGAGCAGAGGCCGGACTCTCTGAGCCTCCTCAGAGTTAATCAGGTTGAGCAACACACTCACATGATCCCACACAGTATCTGCACAGTTTAGCGCTTCCCGTAAAGAGGCGTTTGAGTCACTGCTCTTGACATTACACGTCGTGTTTGTTGCAGCCGGCCGGGCTGAGCTGAGGAATCCCTGGAAAATATCTGTAAGAGGAATGTCGTCTCCCAGATTACAACACACAACAGGAGGCGGCCTGAACGGCTGCAGGGCATCAAAACCAGTTCTGTTCACAAACTAAATGCAGCTCTGAGTGAATCACCGCCTCTCTCCCACCTGCTGACACATGCTCCCTCTCACACGCAGCCAGGAAGGACCAACACATGCCTAAACACGGCACGCGCTCTGTGCCAAACTCTCATCACCTGCTTCTCAGAGCTCGGCACGAGCCGACGTCTACTAGATCCAGCCTGACATGTAGGAGCCAGAACCAGAGAGGAACCAGGAGCAGGGGAGGAACCAGAACCAGAGGAGGAACCAGGAGCAGGGGAGGAACCAGAACCAGAGGAGGAACCAGGAGCAGGGGAGGAACCAGAACCAGAGGAGGAACCAGGAGCAGGAGAGGAACCAGAACCAGAGGAGGAACCGGCAGCAGAGACCCCGACATGTCACCACAAAGTGAAACCGACACTGCTGCAGACCCTCGGTCCTGTCCTTCATGTCCTCACCTAGCTGAACAGAGGCAGCGTCTCACTCAGTGTTCTGGAGGTGGTTTGCATCATACTCATACTTTTCAACATATTCTGTCTCTGTTCAGACTGTTTACTGAACAAAGCCTAGGTAAAAGCAGTTCCTCACCCTGGCTGCTCTGAGGCGATTAACACCTGGTTGTGTGAGTCATGTCCAGGACCAGCCCCTCCCACGGGCCGACCCAGCCCGGCCCGGCCCAGCCCAGCCCGGCCCAGCCCAGCCCGGCCCGACCTGGCCCGGCCCGGCCCGACCTGGCCCGGCCCGGCCCGGCCCGGCCCGACCTGGCCCGGCCGGGCCTGAATCCAGCTGGATACAGCGGCTGCTCTGAATCACGACCCATTAATCAGCATCTTGATGTTTATGACTGTCACATAGAAACCACCCAGCAGCACCTCCAGAGAACATTGAACCTGTTCTCTTACTCATGGCTGTCATTCTGGACAAACTGTTTCCTTCCTTTTGACTTAAAACAACAACATGACGTCAGCCCCACTAGTGAAGTCAGCACTTTGTTAAACGCGACTTCTCATCTCTGCGTTTAGGTCATTTCCCCTCTGTCTGCGATGTTACATTTAATCAAAATCAAATGTTAAGCTGCATTTACGTGATGTCATCTTTAAAGAGCAAGGATCAGAATCTGCACAAATCATTTCAAGGATGTCGCCTGAGAACAAACCACTGCTCATGGTTACTAGGCTGGTGCTGCAGCAGGTCAGTGGTTCCATGTCAGGCCACTGCTTGTGTGTTGTGAAACAGTTTGGGAGGTCAGGAGGGTACGAGAAACACAGCCCGGTTGCATTTCATAACTGAGTTTACTCAGATTTGGTCCAATCAGCTCAATATCATTTATCACATTACAAAGCTGCCGTCGTGGTTGGTTGTGGAAAAACAAGAGGTTTGAGATCCCATCAGAGCTAAAGCAGTTAAATGAGCCGCCTAAATACATTAGTTTATCTGCATCTGGAGTGCCACGAGTCAGGAGAAAAGCCTGGACGGACGTCTTTAGTCATGTTCAGAGGTTGCATCCACTCACAGCCTCAGAATCCCTGACATTACAGGAGCCGCGCTGTCAGGGCATGTCAGGGCTGTGCAGCTCGGCCCTCCCTCTCCCTCTCTCTCTCTCTCTCCCTCTCTCCCTCCCTCCCTCCCTCTCTCCCTCTCCCTCTCTTACCTCTCGCCTGTTGGTGCGAGCCTCGCTCCTGCCCTTCCTGGAGACAGCTGTCCCAGCTTCCTGCTCCGTCTCCGTGCCGTCCACCCCCAGCAGCCGCTCCGCTGCACCGCCACCCCGGCTGGAAAACATCAACAGCTCATCAGAGAAACACACACACACACGCACACACACACACGCACGCACGCACGCACGCACGCACGCACGCACGCACGCACGCACGCACGCACGCACGCAGACAGACAGACAGACAGACAGACAGACAGACAGACAGACAGACAGACAGGCAGGCAGGCAGACAGACAGACAGACAGACAGACAGACAGACAGACAGACAGACAGACAGACAGACAGACAGACAGACAGACAGACAGACAGACAGACAGACAGACAGACAGGCAGGCAGTCTTTCTCAGAGTGTGGCTGCTGCTGGTGCTGCTGGCTGACTGTCAGACATGTTCAGAGTGAGAGGAGAGAGGACAGCAGCTTTCTGATATCACTATGCACT
Organism: Karalla daura; assembly: GCA_029224185.1. Classification (NCBI taxonomy): domain Eukaryota; kingdom Metazoa; phylum Chordata; class Actinopteri; order Chaetodontiformes; family Leiognathidae; genus Karalla; species Karalla daura. The sequence goes on along the minus strand of CM055203.1, from coordinate 2,229,351 downwards.
GTCAGACTGTCAGAGCCGCGTGTCCAACAGCTGGTCAGGACTACACGCTTCAGATGAGTGGACATTAACACACAGACGTACACTAGAGCTGCAACGACTAATCTATCAACTGCCTCATCATATAAATGAGTATTTGAATAATTGACCTGTCGATTCAGGCATTTAAAGAGAATGATTTTCGGAAATGAAGTCAAAACTCGCTGCTCTCAGAACACTGAGTGTCACTGAGTTGAGGAGAGTACCTTGGCCTGTGGGAGCTCACCATAAACAATGTTCTATTTTTGTGTCACTTTATAAAAACAACTCATTGATTACTCCAGAAGGTAAACAACAGATAAACTGACTACAAATATTATCATTTGTTGTTGCGCTAACACATACAAACATGTCAAAGCCGACATAAAATCGTAATTGTCCCACATTTATGTAGTTTATATTCTCTACTGAAATTTCCCCATTGTGAGATGAGCAGTGATATTCTGTTCTATTCCATTCTTTTCACTTGTAAAATCAAAGTAATTCATTCTAACTTATCCACGTTGCCCCTCCCTGCCTTCCTTGCATGCTGTGAGCTGCTGACCTAGAAATGAGAGTGTGCCAATGTTATCATGATTGATGTTTATAGAATTAGCGTCTGTCAGTACATTATAAACAGAGAAATGTCTTCCATCTCCTCTCTCTCTCAGCCTCGTACCCTGAGGTGGACTTCCTCTGACAGGCAGACAGTCAGTGTTGAGGTCCTGAGAAACAATGCTGCAGATATCTAATTACAGCAGCGTTTTGGAATTCCGGGCCTTATTTGGGGGGCATGAAGTATTTTTCAGTTTTTGTTTCCCAAAAAGGCAATGAGTGAAGAAGTGGTGTCTTTCCTCCTCACATGACCAGTTTACATGCCGCTGGGGCACAAACTGGGAGGGTTTCTTTAAGCTAAATTTAAAAGTGCAGCAGTCAGATCTCTAATGGAGGGGTAGAGCGTGAGCCTTTGATCTGCTGTTTAGCGGTGTGTGATGGCTGTTCGGCTTCATACTGGGGGGAGCAGCCAGGCATTGGATGTCCTTTGTGCTAATTGCTTGCACATTTACCCCCTTTTCCCCTGCCAGGGAGGTTACCCACAGAACACATGCAAACATGTGAATATAAACAACAGGCTGCTGCCAAGCACAACGTATAGGAGTTATTTGTGGATATCATCATCAGAATTGGCTGGGAGTCATTTCTAACCTTTTGTGCTGGCTCTGGTTCTTGTTGTTGGCTGATGTTTGGATGCTGCTTGACTCGGCCAGCTGCTTGTTGCTGCCAGGATCAGGATTTCCCCCGGCTACTAAGTCCAGGGCGCTGACGGGCTCCGAGGTCGGAGCGTCTCTGGAGCTGTGGCCCAGGTAGCCAGACGCGGTCCCTGCACATGGAAAGGAACACAGTTGGCTTTTAGCAGCGAGGGGCAGGAGCGGCTGTGTCTGAGGTAGAGTCGAGGTATCCCCTCGACTCTACCTCAGACACAGCCAGCGGCCGGCAGCAGGCGGGATGAAATCATGCTTCTTTAATCACTCTGCACCGTCAGGGGCTTTAAGCCTTGTTGTCCCTCATTTTACCCAACAACAGAGTTTTGCTTGAGTTTATGGAATTATAGATAAATTAAAGTCAAGAGAAACAGCTCAGTCACCTCCTCTATGTAACTAGATAAAGCCGTTGGTGTGAAATGGCTTAATATTTAAATACGTTAACATTACTTAACATATATACTGGGATGGTAAAGATCTGGAGTAAAAAGAATTGTTTAACATTTTTCTGTGTGACAAATGCAGGAGTAAGGGAACAAGCCAAACTACCACACTTGTAAAAATGCTTCAAAATACGAAATACGAAAACACGAAACGCAGCAGATGTCGGAAACACACAGGAGTTCAGGCTCCAACACTGACTGACGTCCTCAGAGAACTGATCTATATTATCCGGCCCGTTCTGCCTGGAAAAGCCCTTAAACAATCCAGCGAAGGTCCAGGAACTCTGACAGAGCATCATTCATTAGTCCCTGTTTGGCTCTGAGAGGATCCCTTGTGTTTAGCCTCCATCGCTCTAATGAAGGAGCCAAGTCAGCAGGAGTTAATCCAGACCTTTATTACAGGACTGCTCCAGACTCCACAATAAGGCTGACGCCAGATGGGAGCTGCTGTCCACTTTGCCACAGCACAAAGCTCCGGTCAGGACCTCTACCTGTCCTGTCTTGCTCTGAGCTGAGCACCAGGCCCATTAGGACCTGTTTGAGAGGCCTTTTATGAAGCATGCTTTGCTTTCATGATGGTTGGAGGCACACGTTCCCCTGTGCTCCTCACAGTGTGTTTCTGTCACTCTGTGTTTATGTAACTCCACTTCCTGCTACAACTCCTCCAGCAACGTTCCCATAATCTCAGACCGGAGCCTGGTCACCAGAGCCTGGTCAAGGAAGGGTTAACTGCAATCTTTAAATAAGAATCTGTAAGTGTGTGAACATCTGCAGGATGTTAGGACAGCGCAGGGGGACAGGAAGTGGCTCTGATTGGCTGACGGACATGAAAGCCTGGGTATGTATGTGTGTGTATGGAGTGTCAGCATGCGTGTGTTGTGTGTGTGTGTGTGTGTGTGTGTGTGTTCTGAGTGTGCTGCACCTGCAGGGGTCTGCTCCGGGCCGGGGGGATCTGAGTCTGGGACAGTCCACATGGGGGTCACACCTGGTCCCCTGCTCTGCTGCTCGTCCTGCCACCGCACACAGCTGGACTCCACAGAGCTCTCCGAGGACGGGAAGCTGGGACCAGTCGCAGCCATCTTTGCTGGACTGGATTCCTAATAATGAGGGAGAGGAATCATTTAATTTCAATTATTATTGACATTTTAAAAAGACCTTGAATGGTGGAATATTTGCTTGTTCTCTGGCGTTAACATAGAAGCTATGGAATACTGGTTCCATAGCAAATATTCCTACTTTCACCATACTTTCACCATCTAGTTTTATTTGTCAGAATATCATGGTTCATCTCTCTACAGATCTGAAGCCACTGGCTGTCCCACTCGCCATTCACATGAATGATCACGTGACTCTAGGTTCCTCCTAACCAGCAGAGCTCCTCAGCTGGTTCTCCTTCATGAAGTAGTAACTGGAGCTTTGCTGCAGCTATAGAGCGATGTTCCACATCCAGCCTGGTATGTTGGAGCCAGAATCAGAGGAGGAACCAGAGACTGAGGAGGAACCATGAGCTGAGACACTGACACTCACAGTCATTGGGGCTTCATTTACTTGTGTGTGCATGCAAACTATTTTGGAGGTGGGGGTGGTATGGTTTATGTCACATTCCAACATCTGAAAGTTAACAATGAATGAGGATGTGATGATGTTTAGACAGAAGAGTTTTTAGTCATTATTCAATTCATTATTCAGTCATTATATTTTTTCCAGGTCTCCTTTAATATTTCAGAGACCACCTCAGGAGCCAGTCTGAGCCGAGATCTGAGCACATTCAGATCTCAGGTGGTCTCAGGCTGTAGCATCCTGTGGTTGGTCTGCTGAGCAGGAAGCACACAACCTGTACTTATAGGTGCACTCAAGTATTTGATGGACAGTTGCTTTCCTACCTGGGGGGCAACACGCTCCACTTTGCGTTTTTTCTTCTGATTCTGCTTGTTGCTCTGTAGAAAGATGGCCAGCTGTTCGCTCCACCTGGGAGACAGAGGAAGAACCAGCAGAGAGAGGACATTTAGGTGGAACAGAGGAGGTCTTTGGCCTGACAGCTCCTTTACCGTCTCTCCAGTTTTACACCGACCCATTGATGATTTCTTTGTTGTCACCGCGGATGAATATTTCCTGGTCGGTGGTGACGATGCAGAGAGCGTTTCTCTGGCTCGTCCTGGGCTCGGCGTCCGTGATGTCTGTGCACTGATTCAGGTTCACCGTCCCCTGAGGCAAAGTGCTCGGCTGGAGGAGAATCAGAGCGTCTGTGTTAATCTGGCAGGGCTCAGGAAGCCAGTCACAAAAATCACTGAGTTCACTGAAAATGTGTTGCAGCAGAAATGCATGAGTGCCAGTTATACAGAAAGTAGTTTGTGGTGTGAAGAGTGGGATGAAAGAGATGAGAGAATGAGATTTGAGGGGATCACAGAGAGAGGGGGGATGTGTGCATTAGACGAGAGGCTAAGCCCAAATCATCTGCTGCGGTGCTGTACACGACATCTGGCTTAAAGATGCCCCCTTGATCCCCATACACTGTCAATGCAGATGCTGGGTTTACTGTGTGCAGCCAGCGTGTTTATGTCTGAGCTAAAATTCAATATTTGTGTCACTGCTGCTCCTACCAGTTCATCCAGCGCGAAGCTCAGGTTGCCGTGTTCGTACAGGATAAAGAAGCGGCGCTGCCATTTCTGACATTAAAACACACAGAGCAAAAAAACAACGCTGCAGCACAATTGTGTTTCCATGTGGAAAAAGTGACATCGCTGTTAAATGAGGGTGAATGTTTTCGCTCCGTTCGGTGTCCTACCCGTGACCTCTGCATCGGGTTGTCAAAATCTGTCCCCTCGGGAGCCAAGCACAGCCAGCCTCCGTAGATGGGTTTCGCCTGAAATTCACCAGGGAAAGTGGAAACTAAATACTTGAAGGAGACCATGTAAATAATGTATAGAGCTGAAACACAAAGTTGCCTCTGTCTGGCTTCGCAAACATGAGGATCTGATGGTTTCCTTCATCTTGTGAAAGTCAACAAATCATCTTTGTTGTGTGTATAAACTTATTTGGCAGTTAGTATATTTCTGATTCTGACTATGGCAGAGAGTTGCGTCTGTAGAATCTGTATCTGTGTATGTTGGCAGGCCAGGAAGTAACAAGACACAACAAGCATATGTTTACGTTTATGATCTACCTCTCTCTATAAGGTCAATTCTCTAATTTATACAAAAACCTTCTGCAAAACCTTCATCAAATAAACAAAGAGATGTTTTGACAATAAAGGCATAGAGAGAGAGATCGTCATAGCTTCGCTTGTGAAAACTAGAGTTTTCTCAACCAAACGGATGGTGTGCTCCTACGTCTAAAGCAGGCAGACAGTGAAGAGACATTTACAGCAGGAAGCCGCCTGACACTGTGTCACAGTGAGACCATGCAGAGCGTTCGCAGGTTGAGCAACAGCTCTGAAATTACAAGGCAGAGTGAAACCAGGTACAGGGAATAATAACATATCTCAACAATGTCAGGCATGTAGGAAGCCGTCACCCTCATCTCCTTGCATCACAGTGACATGACAGACCTGTAGGAAATGTGTTTACAGAGCGCGGCTGTGAGACAGCATGGACAAGAGGACATTCCAATGTGTCGGATTCACAGATCGTTGGATGACTGATCGATTGATAGATATATTCTGTAAAATGACAAAGATGTGGGATAATTGCCGTGTTGAGTCTTTCAATACGGCTGAAAACGAATGGACAAATAGTGCTACAGTAGAGAGAGAGTCAACACAGCCCCACTCCCTGAGATGAAGGTGGAAAGTAAAGAAAAGAATGTCATTTACAGTGAAACTCTGCTTTACTTAACATGACCCAGAAAAGGGGCACCACAGCATGTATTATTCAACAAATAATCTCTTTAAAACATCATCTGCATCCAAATTACATAACACATACAGAGGTCGAACCTCCTGACACATTTGTGTATGTTCTCCAGTGTTTTCCAGTGTTTTATTGATAGATGAGTGGAATATGATACAAGAAACAGGGTCTTTGCCTTTTTGGATGATTCAGGGCATTAGTTTTAACGTCATTTGCAAATAATTACAATTTTTTGTGGTTCAGAAATTAAAGCATATTTGTCTACTCAGCAAAAAAGTTTAAATTTCCCCCTTGTTTCACTCTTTCTTCACAGTAAATGCGCAATGTCTTATATAACTGTAAGTGTTTACTTTTTAGCAGCAAATGGATGAAATAACACCTCACATTTAACACTTTTTCACTTCAGATACGATTATTGTTGGATTATGAAGTAAATGACGTGTTTTAAGTAAATAGCATTAAACTAGCTCGAAGCTTGTTTGTTTGAAACGCTAATAAACAGAAGACAACTAAAAACGTTACGTCGAAAGTAAGTTAAGAAAAAGGTGTTTTCTGGATCAAAAGAGAGTCAGAAGTAAACTACATTTAATGACAAAAGTAAAACACATGGCAGAGCCAGGTGAACTGCCCCATTATCAGCTTTTAAACGTTACCTGCTCCAGGTCGCGGTCGTTGAGCAGATGCAGTTCTCGGGACTTGAAGCAGTTCTGGCATTTACTCTTGTTAAAAATATTCGCCTGAAACTTGCTACACGGAGCTACAACCTTGTCCCCCGACATGTTGGAGCCGGCGTGTGTCTCTCCTCCTCCGGACACAGAGACTCGGGCTGGGGCAGCCTCCGGCCCCGCTGCTCCGGCTTTGAATGAAGCGGCTCGTCTTCCTCCAACATCTGTCAGTCACCGAGCTGTTGTCATGGCGGCGACGTGTGACGTAACAACATCCGGGCTCGCCCTACAAAATAAAACACCCCCCCCCCCCCCAACACACACACACACACACACACACCCTATTTTATCATACTATCAAATACAAAAATAATTTAGTTTTCAACTTAAGTTGGAAGTATTCTGGACAGGAAAACTCATTTTCAGTTTCAATTTGGAAGGAAAGCTGGAAAGCACTAGAAAACTCTCTTTATTGGATAAATGGATGAAGAAATTGAAACAATGGATGGACAGATGATAGCTAGATGATAGCTAGATAGCTAGCTAAATAGATGATAGAAGTGACTTGTATCATTTTCTATGAGAGATCATCACTGTGTTCTCTAAAAAATAGATTTTTACATAAACACAGTTGAAAACAGTGTAAAACAAATGGCTATTAAATGCTGCAACATCAGAGTGTTTTGCAGATTGTCAATAGTTGTAAATAATGCAATGAATAAACCAGAGGGACAGTATGTGAAACTGTGTAACAGCATCTTGGAGTTGGCATCAGCTAACAGCGTTCAATTTTGAAAGTATTGAGAGGATAGCAGTACACAGTACTTCAGCTACTCTGACTAACACCTTTACTGACTAATACATTTTGTCTTGCCACAAAAGTAATACGAGAGCACGATTGGCACTGATGACAATGTTCTTAATTGTCATATCACATTAGTGCCATGGAAAACATCACGTCGTCTGTAATGATGAAAGGAAAAACACTGTTCAATGCAGCACTGCAGTTGCTCACTGTGGCTCCTGGAGGGCAGTGCTGACACATCTACAATGAAATAAACTGTGTAAAGACAAACAACAAACATATCAAAGCGCAACAGATCCAATATCTCAATGTCAGAGATGGAAGGAGAAAAAACACACTTGGGCATCTTCAATGGATTCAAGCATTTATTCAAGGCGATGGCAGTGGCAGGGATTATATAAACTTTTTTTCAGGCCATCCAAAAATGTAGAAAATACAGGGAAGTTAATTTTCATAAGATATGTTCAACATATGACGTTAAAATAGGATTTTGTTGACTTTAAAACAGATCATATTGTTAGTTGTGCAAATGCATATTTCCTCACATCTGAATGTCGGACAAATTTGTTTGGACATGGTTCCTGTTTGTGCCTGCACTTCTCAAGCAGATAAAGGTTAAGTTATTTCAAAATAAATTCATGTTATCAGTTTTATATATTTTCTTTGATAAATGCAAAATGTCACACAAGAAAAAAAAGCTTAAAAAATCACTTTGAGTTTTATCTACAAAACTTAAAGCTGCATGGATTTTTCCTGTCTGCATATCTGCTTCATTTTTGGAACGCGGTGATGGAGGCGGGTTTGAGTTAGGATAAAAAACTGCGGGTTAATGCTGGTGACGTTCATTAAGCCCCACCCCCTGACAGTAAATACTGCTGCTATGTCAGGAAAACGTTCAACCAGATGCCAAGCTGTGATTGGACAATCACTGATTAGGGGGCGGAGTCTAAAAAGGTCAACAGCCTGAAAAGTTTGTTAAAAACGTTTAAATCCGAGACAGTTCAGTAGTTATTTTTCTTATGATTTGTTTTAATTCAAGTAGCTTCCAGTGTGCATTGGCAATTTCATAAATTTCTTCTCTTTAGACAATAAAATTTCATATTTACAAAATGACCTTTGAGGCCGATCCACAAAACGTATTTTGACATTTGGTCTGTTTACGTAGTACAGATGATAGTATCTTATGTGTTTGAGGAATATTAATAAGAGATGTGTAGAGAAAAAATAATAATTTGGAGATAAATAAATAGTAAATATAATATATCTTTTCTCTCAGAGCTCATAAATAAGCTGCATGTTGGCCTCAGACAGCGAGATCGAAAACAAAACTTGATGTTTGTGCTCAGGAGGGAAATCTAAACATTTGACTGTTTTCTTTTCTCATATAGTGCATACATGATAGACAGCTACTCTGGCATCGTCAGGCAGTATTAGTTTAGGTTTTAAGTAAGATACATGTCACATTCATTCTACTACAAATGTAATGAATACTACAGTATTTTCTTTTGACTCTGATGAGATAAGTTCACTGGCTAAAGCTGGGAGTTAGATATTCAGTACTGAAGAAACAGTTTAAGTAGAAGCTGTAACAGAGCGAGTCTCTTCCTGGTCTAGTCTCTAAAAGGACACGTTCACAACATCCAGAAGAGCAAAGAAAGCGAGCAAACTCAAGCTCACAACAGAAAGGAGGAAGGAGACGCTCCCGCCACACACACTGTGCTGTCAGAACTCGTGTCGGTGATACATGTCCGGGTCGTAGTACTTGGTCACCACCACTCTGTTGGCAAACTTGCGGCCGGTGAGGGCTTGCATGGCTTTCTGACAGTCTGCAGCAGACACGTACTCCACAAAGATCTGGAGGGACAAACAGGTCAGAGGTACAGAGAGGTTAACTGTGGAACCCTGGAGAAGTTCTTCATGCTTTGGACCTAAAGAAAGTACTGGCTGTATCTGTAGTATCTGTTCTATTAAAACCAAAACTTCCACTTTTCCAATTGTACTGCTTGATTAAATAAGTATAATATTCCCATCTTCATCTTCACTGTGATATCTCAGAACGTATTACTGCCCCTAGAGGCAAGAAATCAAAGAACAAGAACTTAATAAAGATTTTTAGCGTTTCTCTTGAAGCCCTGAGAGAGTGTTGGCTTTAAAGATACATGCTAAATAGAGCCACAACAACTACTTAATTGCTTGCTTAATTGCTAATGAAATAATGAACACCTATTTTCCTAATGAATTAATCCCTTTTTTTTGGAAAAATTACAGTGATTTTAAGATACTGAGTACAAAATTCTGAGACCTCAGCCTCTTAAATAGGCTCTATGAATGTGTTTGAGGTGAAGATGGCATTAAAAACATCCAGGCCCTAACAATCCCTTGTAGGAGAGAGAGTGCTGAGAGCTACTGTCTGTGTTTTGTGTTTTGTGTTGTGAGGCTGTGAGCGTTCACCTTCCCACAGCCGGGCACCTCCACACCGTCCACGGGTCGGGGGATCTCGATGGAGCGCACGTTGCCGTACTTGCAGCACTCTTCACGGATGTCCTCCAGGATCTCCTCGTAGTCTTCGTCGTCCACCAGCTCCTCAGGCATCACCATGTTGAGCAGGCACAGCACCTCGGTGGGCATGCCGGAGTTCTGCAGCCGCTGCAGCCCGGGCACCTGCAGCGTCACCGGGGTCTCGATGATGGAGGTCTGGAAGGAGGGACGACAGCCTCAGCTCTATACAGTCACTGCAGATGAGTGGAAAGTCCAGAGTCACAGACTCAGAGCACTTCCTGCCGCCCTCCCTCTGCGTCTCTCTGTTCCTGCAGTGGATGAACATGTTGCAGGTAATCTTTCCGCTGACCTTTCACTGCCTCCATCTGCCATTCTGCGTCAAGTCCTGCTCCGTTAGTGCTGGAGGAACACAGCCCTCACGCTGTCCCACACACATACATGACGCGTGACATGATGCAACAATGCAGTAATGTTGGCTGCAATGAGCCAAATAACAACAGCTGGATATTTTTATTTACTTTCAGAATGTAACTCTTAAAAAATTCAAAATCTTTTATTAAAGTCTTTTTTTTTTACCATAACTCAACTACAACAAATGATTCCTTGCTGTTGCCAATTAGTCTGTTAATGGATTATGGATTCATTGTTTGCTTTATAAAAGTCAAAATGGAGTGAAAATGTCTGTTTCGCAGAGGCTCGATCAGGTCTTGAAATGCCTTTTTTCATCCTAACCTCAACAACATTGAATTAGCTCTCACAGTCGCATCTAAGAATCCAGAGTCTGAGCATTTTGACTCTATTTCTTAGAATCCTTCTCAATTTAAAAAAGTAGTTATTTATTTTTTATATTTTATTAGGCTATTACAGTCCTGGTCTGTTTTTTAATCATTTTCAATAGGAAATGATCTGTACTGGACCTCCACACCTGTCTCACTGCTCTCTTAAGTTGTGTACAGTCTTGTGGATGTGTAGTCGCTGAGGCATGTTGAGTTTGTGGAGGATATGTGGAGGACATGTAGAGGACGTGGAGACGGAGACAGAGCCTTAGTTGATAGGACACCCACCCTGATCAGTACAGGTGGAGGAGGACAGAGCGAGGTCTACTCACAGGGTTGGCATTTTTAGCTCCCACACTCGCCCTTTGAACGATCAGCTTTTTGTCGCCCAGTTGCATCCCATTGAGCCCAGCAACCGCCTGACACACACACACACACACACACACACACACACACACACACACACATACACACAGACACAGTAAGACATGGAGAAGCTCAGCCAGTGATTTCCACACACAGAAAACACACACACTCAGTCGTTACCTGATCAGTGGCACTGATGTCTACGTATTCACAAAAGGCGTAACCTTTGGACAGTGACGTGGCACTGTCCTTCACTAGATTGAACGCTTTGAGGGGCCCAAAGGAGGTCAAGAGCTCCTTTACCTGTGGAGAAGAATCGGACGACAAACATGAGAATGGCGACTCGCCGTTAACACGCACCAACCTACTGTACTGTGTGTCCACCTGACGCCTTAAAACCACAACATCACACGTTCATTATCACGATTACTGGGAACAATGGAGGCTGTCGAGGTCGTTTATTGCAGGTTTCCAAAAAGAGGAGACTGCAGCTCTAAGAACGATCGCGCCTTTTTAAGGGTTTTAAGGGAAGATGTGGGAAGAGGAAATGCTGATTGTGTGCGGGTGGAACAGCCAAATAACTCTGAAGCATTAACGACCCATAGTTAGATAATTAACATTCAGAGCAGGAACTACAGTGTCTCTATGACAAGCTGGGTCTGAAATGGTACAATCAACACAGGTTATTCCAGTAGCTCTGTGGACTGACTGCTCTGCTCAGTTGCCAGGTACTGGCAAAGTCTTCCATCTTACCTTTACATCAAAAGCTGAACAACAACAAAATCAACCCCAAGTCCTAATGATCAGGCCTTAACCCAAGTACCCCGGGTCCTAAACGCGCTCCAAAAGCATGATGGGAGAAAGAAAGCAGCCAGTAAGGGAGCCTGCCGGCTAGGAGTGTATCCGTGTGAGGACCAGAATGTCTTACTTGCCTTGTGTTACATGTTGGCATGGCAGCAGTAGATGAGTACTACTGAACAAATTATGAGCGCAGACTTAACGATCTTACAGGCCCCTAGCTGGGGACAAAGTGGGGGAACAAAAATGAAAGAGCTGTGAGTATCAACGCAGTGGCAGCGACTGCAAGTATTAAAAATGAAGAAAAAGTCACTGAATAATACGTAGTAATAATAATAATAATAATGATAGTAATGATAATTATAATAGTAATGATAACACATCAGGCTACATGTGCTCTGTGAACTGGTCAAGAAGAGGACATGAGACAGAACGGACACAAAGGATTCAATTCACTGAGTGAAGTCAGGGCTGCTGAGACGAGCGAACTGTTCAGTCGCTGAGACCCATTTATTCATTCACTTATTATCGATTCATCTATTTATTATTTATTAGCAAACAGTGATTCTGATATTCTCAAAGAAAAAGTCTACGTGATTTCTACCAAATAATACAGTGAAATACAAATATTTTTAAAAAGCCAAAGACGTAAAAGACATAAAACTATAATAACTATATATAAATCTCATCAAAAATATATAATATATAATCTAACCTCACTTTGACCAGAAGTTAGTTAATAGTTAATATTTAATAGAAAAGTGGAACCAAGCTGAAGTTTGTTTGTTGTCCGAGGCTGTTGTTTTTGTCAGTAACTAGATGACTTTTTAATAACTACTTTCATAGTTCACAATGTAAAGAAACATTTTAATTCATAAAAATCAACCAAATGACTTGAATTTGTATTATTTTCTTCAATCCTGTCACTGAGAACTTCAGCTGGACTTTTTCTCTGACAATATCAAAATACAATCTGGAGCGACAGGGGCCTGAAGACAGAGCGGGAAACACTCCTTTGACTGGGTATTTTCTGGACTTCTTACCTTGCTTTAATCTGTTTGCTTTACATGAGGTATGAGCAGTTTATTTCAAAAGCTGAGAACAGAATCCATCCAATGTTGATATTAAATACGTATTTACAGATACATCGATTGAAGCCTACTTATTGCAGATTTCCAATATATTGTACGTTTGTTAATGTTACTCCTGGAGTCTTTTCTTGTTTCTCTGGGACACAGTTTTGGATTTTTCACGCCCTGAAGAAACGTAAAACACATTCTGTGCATGTTTGACAAATCTAGAGAGAGGGAGACGAGGACACATGAGTGCAGCCGTTGGGCGTGTTCTCAGTGGCGTACCTGGTCGTCGTTCAGGTAGTTGGGCAGGCCTCCTATGAACAGTTTGTGAGGAGAATCAGGAACGACTGTGGAGACAACGCCTGCAGCGAGCGGAGCAACCATCAGAACATTTTCCTCCAACGGGGCGGCTGGTGCGTCAGCGGGACTGGGCGACAGACCTGGGACGTGGAACGCCGGCTGCTCTGAGATACCAGGTAGCGGCCGGTAGTCGTGAGGTCGTCTGATCTTCAGCGACTGGCCCTGGAAGATGATGCCGTCGAAGGCCATGGCCTGCGTCGTCTCGTCTACGGAGCGAAACTGGAGGAGGAAGAAAAAGAAGAAATCATCCTGAAGGTCTGGGTCAGCTACCTCTTTAAGGGAAGCTAGGATGGAGTATTCATCCTGGTTTATTACTGGTTCTCTGGTATTACCATAGAAGCTATGGAGCACTGGTTTCATCAGAAAGGTCTCAGATACAAACACAAGCTAATTTTCAGTATTATCTTTCGCTGTAGGAACATTATGTTCTGTTGTTGCACAGATCTGGCGCCCTTTCATCCTAATCTGAGGCTGCTATCCCAGTGCTCTATCTCCAGAGCTTGTTCTCCTTCATTAAGTGGTAAAAGGAGCTTTGCTACAGCTATGGAGTGATGCTCCATACCAAACCAAACCTGCTGCAGACTCACAGTCCTGTCCTACAGCCAGCACCAGGTGGACTGACTGGCCTCAGCAGGTCAGCTGATGAACCATAAATCACCATAAAGCCAGAGTACTGGCTGTGCCAGAGGAGTAAGTACACAGCAAGGAGCAGAAGGAGCTCCTGAACAAGCTCCTGGGTTTGGGGAGCTGGAGATCTGAGCCTGGAAGAGCCTGGAAGAAGAGCTGCTGTGTTGGAGTGGAGTCAATATGCTGGAGTCTGTTACACACCTGTTTTTTAAGTTATGTCTCCTCTAAGAGTTGGATGAGATGATTAATGCCATATTCACAACACAATGTGCATAAAACCAGCTAAAGCAAATAGATTTAGTCCTCTGACTGAGCACAGATGGACCAGGCGACCAGTCCCCCTCATTTCCAGTCTTTTCACATCCAACAAATCTAGAGTGAGAGCGACGCGCTAATGTGGCTCCACCACATCTGATTATTCCTTTTGTGAGTGAAAAGGAAATCAGGCCACTAACCTCCAGGAAAGCAAAGTTTTTGTCCTGATTGATCTGCACAGCGAGCACCGGGTTGCTGGGTGCTTGTGAGAGTCCTGCCAGTCGCATCTGAGCGTTGAAGAACTCGGCCATGGACTCCTGAGGAGCAGAGACAGGCAGAGACGCTACAACCAGCTCAGAGCGAGCGCCCCGGGGCAACACGCAGCCAGAGACTCTACCTCGGTCACTCCGAAGGGAATGTTCCCCACGTAGAGGCGCCTGGCTTGCCTGGTCATCTGACTGCCAACGATGGGCACTTGTGTCGGCGCTGCAGCCACTCCGGTGGTGGTGGACGTCGCCAGCAGAGCGATCGTCGGTATCTGTCCGGCCGCTGCAGCAGAAAGGACCTCTCCATGACTAAACATGGCCTCAGAACATCAGGGTATGCATGAAACATAGCCACAAAGCTATGAAAACAGTTACCAGGGGACTATGTTTTGTAGACAATAAAGGGATATGTTGATATTGTCTGTTTAGACTGCATGTCTAGTCAAATAGAACGATGTATTCCACACTTTGACACTAACTGTAAAGTGAGACCCTTGACAGGGTGTCTGCAGGAGACTTCTTAAAGACTAAAGAACCTCATCAACACATCTAACAACCCACTAAAATGTTGCATACAACAGAGCTCAGATCAGCTGGGAAGGAACAAAGCTCTAAAGAGAGTTGTAAAACAACTCTAAGTTATTCCCCTTAAATACACCAGACCTTTGAAAGAGCAACAAAATCTGAAATATGAATGAAACCACAACAGAGATTGAATTGCCCTTAAACCTCCCAAAATTGACTTATCAACTTTTAATACCCTGCAGACAGCCTGTCAATTCTTCTTTCTTAAGGACTCTGTTTCTTCAGTGAGCCAGAAGTGACATATGAGCAGTGTTGGATGCTTTTGGATGCAGAAACAGCCTGTTTAGCTTTGGATACAAACTGATAAACAGGCAGAGGAGGAATGAATCTGACTCTGTTCTGGGGTTTCACTGGCACAGAGTGTGAGGAGGTACCTTGCATAGCTTTATATTGCATGGGTGTGATGTGCTCAAAGCCAGGAGGAGGCACGTCCCAGTATTTGCAGATCCTTTTCTTCCTGGTCCTCCTGGGGGAGTGACTGCATGCAGGGAGCAGACAAACCAAAGCTGGAGCGGCAGAGGCAAACAGCAGGTTGACTTCACTTCTCCACCCAGCTATCAGACCAGGCTGAGCTCCAGCTGCTGGACCTCACACCTGCTACGAGCTTACGAGTGAAGGATGGAACTATTTCAACTTCTGGAAAGACGCTCAGGACATGTTTGCTTGATTCAATAACAAAAAGAACCTTGAAATGTGTCTCCTGTCTAGCATTTTAACGCCACTCTATTAAAATGTATAATACATGGCATATGTATAGTCACTCAGAATACTTCATGTTGAAAATTTGTCTACAAACATACTACCCACTTATAGACAAATAATGTTTTAGCTTACCACATTTTGGATTTACTTTTATGATATGATCCTGTCTTTTATATTCATATTTTCTTTGAGATATTCATATTTTTACATTACATTTACATATAAAAATATATAGCTCTGTTGTAGATAGATAGATAGACAGACAGACAGACAGACAGACAGACAGACAGACAGACAGACAGACAGACAGACAGACAGACAGATAGATAGATAGATAGATAGATAGATAGATAGATAGATAGATAGATAGATAGATAGATAGATAGATAGATAGATAGATAGATAGATAGATAGATAGATAGATAGATAGATAGATAGATAGATGTTGAATCATAACATCTCATTATTCATTCGTGACGCCCCCTGCTGGGCAGAATTGCCCCTGCAGCAGGTTTGTTGATGGTTGCAGCTGCTGGACCTTTTCTGCTGACACCTGCCAACACCTTGCTCCTAGTGAGGGCTGTTTGTTACGTTATATCTATAAAAGAGTGTAGCCTCTAAATGCCAAGCGTCTTGAGCTAACATCATCATGAACTGACACTTTATAAGAAGCTGAATGAGCCTGGGCGAGGGAAGGTGACCGCCTCTGACCTGTGCTTCTTGTGGTCTCTGGAGGAGCTGCGGCGGTCGCGGCTCTTCCTCTCTCGGCTGCGGCTCCTCTTCTCTCGGCTGCGGCTCCCTCGGTCTTTGCTCCAGCTGCGGTGTTTGTCTCCTCGGCCCGTGGAGCCGCTGCGGCTCCTCTTTTTGTGTCTCTCTCTCTCTCTCTCTGTGCCAGGAGAGACCAGTTATAAACCTCTGCTCCTTCACAGCCAAACATGTGAAGTGATAACGCACTCAGGAGTGATTCAGAGGAATAGTATTCAACTATTGACCAATGCCCTCTGTCTTACAGCCTCTAGTTTTACATATAAACTCATATACTAAATCATAAAATAGGATTCTACCCTGTGGAAACCTCTCTGACTCAGTTTTGTAGCAGATTAAACAGCATCTTGTTGCAGCTGAGCGGAGTTGTGGAGTGATGATGAAAGCAAAGTGACTGGACTTGGAATTGGAGAGCTGAGATTATCATACCTCCTATAGAATTACAGAGAGAATATTGCAGTTTCTATTTCAGACTTACTGACACAGCTCCGACTCTAATCACACAGGCTGGGAATATTTTATGCAGGTAATCACATTTTTCCACATTTTGCGGGATGATGGATGAAATGTTTCTGGAGTGTGGTCTCCGTGTCGTCGACACGCTCCGCTACCTGCTCTCATCATCTGAGCTGGGCAGAGACAGGCCCCGCATCACATTTCTTCCTCCTCACAGAAATCTGACAGTTTAATGTGGCCCTTCTTCTTGGCTGGAGCTTTTACCCAATCGATGGGAGGTTGGGTCCTCCTGCCGCTCTCGGCTGATTAGACGTCAGGTTTTAGACGTGGAATATTTCAGAGGAACATCCCTACATGTTTTTAACTCAGTGGTTACCTTCTTATCGCTCTCTCTTGTTATGCTTGCTTTATAAAACTATGAAATACTCATTGAGTCTGTAAGATTACAATTTCTACTCTCAACTTGTCTGTAAACAGAGCATCAAGTACTCTGGTGTCCAATTCTTTTCAAGGCATGTGAGGTCCTCTACGATCAGGCATTCGAGAACATTGGTGATGTTCTCCCCCTCCATGACATCAGTGGGTCTCTCAGGACCACGGTCTACTCCCCTGGTGAGCTAAATCAAAGACAAAGACAAAACCTGTCTCTTTGTGTCTCCCAGCCTTTAGAAATCCAAGATCTCCAGTCTCTACAGAAACTTTTAAAGTGAAGACACTATAGATCCTACATAGATTTTTATTGTAGGACATTCTGTCGTACATATTACAACATAACTATCTATCTATCTATCTATCTATCTATCTATCTATCTATCTATCTATCTATCTATCTATCTATCTATCTATCTATCTATCTATCTATCTAAACATGCATTAAAGTCATCTTTATTTAATCAGTGCGTTTTGTATGGAGTCTTTCTACTGTGGTCTTAAGTTTGCTCCTTTTGTATTTTGGTAATTTGTAGTTTAATTATTGCTTTCATTTGTTTAATGTTCTTTATGTATTTTTAATTAATATTATTCTATGGACTATATATTGCAAAACACTTCTTGCATGTCATTTGTTAAGCTGCAAAGCAAACACATGTGTTGTTATCATTTCATATATGAATTCCTTCCTGTAGATTATTACGTTGAGCGATTTTTGGAGTGAAGGATTTGATATGGAACTGAAACGAGTGATAAAGGGTCGCGTTTAGGAACTTTAAGTGACGCGTGCAGACAGGAGGAGGCGGAGGAGGAGGAGGAGGCGCTGAAGGTGCGGGATGTGCGTGGATCTGCGGCAGGTGATGGAGCCATGTTCAGATGCTCCAGCCCGAGCAGCTGAGTCACAGCTGAAGTTGCTGTCAGGATGGATCTCCCACTGATGAGACCGCGCAGACAGCTAATGTGCAGGCATCGCTAGCTTGAGGAGCACAATTTGGGACATTTATGGGGAGGGAGGAGGGAAGAAGGGGGGGGGGGGGGGGGTCGCTCACCTTGACGATTCTCGCTCAGCTGCTTCTCAAACTCCTCGAAATCCGACATGGCAGCGGCTCCGTGGTCCAGGCTGGGAGAGAATGGAGCAGGTCTGAGAGTCTGAGGAGAGATGGACCGAGCTGCTCCTGAGTCAGTGCAGCAGAACCCTCTGAAACCTCTGGACTGTCAATCACCTGCACACACGCACACGTGACGTCCTAGAAGACCTTCAAAATAAAAGACCTCCTTTTTACTTTCACTTATAAAAGGAGAAATTTATATTTCAATGAATATTTCAATTCAGATACGACGTTAAGATTTAGCATTTGGATATATATTTTCTATTTATATGTATATTTAACATTTAAATTTAGGTATAACGTTTAGACTTAACATTGAACATGTAGATTTGGATTTACCATTCAGATGCATATTTAATGTTAAATCAAATTTAACATTTATATTTAAAATGTAACAGTTATATTTTACTTGTTGAAAGTGGTGTCTGTCTGCACGGTGTTAGGAGCACAACCTGGGCCTGAATGTCTCCAAGACAGGAAAACTCGTTGAGAGTGATTGACTTCAGGCAGTAGAAGCAGAGGAACCACCACCAGGATCTATGGGACCAGTCAGCAGTAGAAACCATATTCATATGCTTGGAGACCTGACAGACCTGGCCAGACCCTCACACACACAGATGATGAACGATGATGATGTAAGTAATGAATGCATACAGAGTAGTTTACACACGAAGAAATGAACCAACTTTACAATTTTGTTGCCTCTTGCTAAAAGAGAATATTCATGCTTTTATTGTGACGTTGTCAACATCCGATGACTGTGTATAATTTAGAAAATTTGATTGGCAGAGTCTTGGAGTCCCCCCCCCCCCCCCCCCCCCCCCCCCCACACACACACAAACACAGCCTCAGCTCCTCTAAAAACACATTATGAACTGTGTTCAAATGTATTAAAAATAGATCTCTTTGTGTTTCAGATTGAAGTAGTGTAGTGTCTAGTGGTATCACGTTAACGTTATCTATCTATCTATCTATATATATGTATCTAAATATGAAGATAAAAGAACTCAAATAAAATAACTCAAAGCTTAACCTTCTCGTTTACACCACAGTGTCTCCACATTGAGCCACAGCCATTGGAACATGTCTCCTCCATGCTGGGTGAACCCCCTCGTCTCCCCGCCTTCGATTCTAAACATAACATGTCGACAACATGCGTGGAAAACAACTGACTCAGCTGTGCTGCTATTAAAAGAGCTCAAATCCCAGAGAATAGCTGTGGCGGGGTGGCTGGCTGCCATGTCGGAGGGGCTGTGTGCAGGAGCTGCTGAGGCGAGCGGCTGCAGCTCCTCAGGAGAGGAATAAATCCTCAGCTCAGAACACCTGCAGACGCCTGAGAAGCTGTTGGCTGCTATTTCATCTCCTGCAATATCGAGGTCAGTCCAACATGAACAGCTCTCTTTAATCTGCCAGTTCCTTGTGCAAAGTGCCAAGACACTTTGTCAAGCAGCTGGAGGATTTTCCTATGAGACTTCCCTCTTAATTTTTCTTTAACTCAGGCAGGTGCTGCATGGAGTTCTTCAACACTTTGCAATTGATTTCAATGTATCACAGGACATGGTTGTGGAATTGAAGGAGGGTTGTGCCTTGTGACATTGAGTCTTTGTGAGAGATGCAGTATCTATTTCTAGGGCGGTTTATTTTTAGAAGCCCCTTCCTCGACAAACAGCTGGTGCTTGGCATGTTCAAGCTGAACCAAAAGGTTATCTCCAAACTCCCAGTCACACCAGAGTCTAACATACTGTGAGCTTCTGGCTCATAGTCTGAAAATACTGCCCTCACAGAGTGCTTTCCAACCACATTGTTGAGAAGAGAAGCAAGAGGCTCTGTAAACCTCTCTCGAATGTGTTTGTGACTTCTGCATTTCTTTGAGCCCAGGTAGTGTGTAGTTTGTCAAGTATTTCTCTTTGTGTGAAGACATCATTGTCTTTCTAAGGTAATTATGAAAGACTGCAACTCAAACATCAGTAATTTAACATCCCTTTGTGTCTGCTGTGGTTGTTTGTTTCCAATTTTCCTAGAGAACCTGTTGAATAATGTTTTTGGTGATTAATCCCAGTCTCAGTTCTTCACATTGAAACAGTGAATCTGAAAGTTCAGAGCACATATTAATATCTGGGAATATGGTTTTATGTACGTCCGGTTAGCACATACTAAGGCATTAGCGATGTGCTAACGATCACTAATGTGAAAAAATGGTTAAAACACGTCTCCTCTGTTTGTATTTCAGCGCTGTGAGAATAGTTAGCTTTAACAATGGTTGTAGAGGGTGAGATGGAGTCCAATGTTACGGAGCCGGAGAGCTTTTGGGTATGAAACGCTCCATTTTCAAAGTGAATCACGTTCACTAGATCCTAGAAGGTCTTTGACATCTCATCCCATTTCATCTGCATCCACAAAAAAATCATTTTCCATCCAAAAAGTATGTTTAAGTCTTCAAACATGCTTTGACTGCACAAATGTGTTGGTTAACCATGTGCTCCATGATTCCAACATGGTGCTTTGGTTGATTTCTAAAAGGAATAGATGGATTGATATCTGGGAAATTTGCTCATTTTGTTTCTCGCTGATATGAAGCTCATTAGCTTCCAGATAAACAAGCTCCACAGAAGCATCGTTTAGCTTAGAGCTGTTTCTCTCCAAGCTTTGCTAATGTAGTTAGCCTATGCTAACACGTTCTGACTGAATGAGCAAGGTTCCTAGTGAAGTAGGATATTTTGTGTGAGAATTGTTTGAGATGGGAGGTAGCTGTTTCATATGGAGTCAGTAAGTCCACTTTAAATACCAAACGTTTTTCAGGACGTCCTGCCGGAGATGGACCCTGTGTGGACCACCACGGTTCTGCTGGTGCCGTTTGTGGTGGTGCTGACTGCCGGGTTCTTCTACCTCTACGGAGCGGTCGTCAGCCTGTTCTCTAAAACGTCTGTGCGCAACAAGGTGGTGGTGATCACCGACGCTTTATCCGGGCTTGGAAAAGGTAATATACGCTTTAAAAACACACCTCTGCAGGATCTCACCCTGTTCATCAGTCTGACGTGGTTGTCTGTCCTGTCTTGTTGTTGAATTGCAGAATGTGCAGCCGTGTGTCACAGAGGTGGAGCGAGGCTGATCCTCTGCGGGAAGAGCTGGGAGAAGCTGGAAGAGTTTGCTGATGACTTGGCAAATGCCTCGGACCCCACGGTGGTGAGGATCCCAGCGCTGAGACAGAGACATGATGAGGAGTGAGGGATTCATTTTGAGCCTGATGTGATGGATGGATGTAATTACATGTGACATTATCACACTGCTCATTCTGACACATCTGTGTCTGCCTGGGCAGCGTTTCACTGCCTGAGCTGCTCGAGGTCGAGCCAGCTTCATCTATGTGAGAACAGGTACAGGTGAAGCTGGTCGGGCTCAGCGTCCGGCTGGACCGTCCGCACAGGGACCATGAGATGGTCCATGAGAGAGAATGGAAGGACAGGAAGCTCTGAGTGTGCATGTATACAGAAAATGTCTGAATCTTATTCTTATTTTTCTTATTTTATCAAATGATTTACTTTTCAGTTTTTTTTATACATTTGCACATGCACTGTTGCATACTACCTACAACTTTGCTGCACCCACTATACCTTGTCATTGTACAAGGAATACTATTGTATTTTATGGTATTATATTATATTATTGTTTCCATTCCTATAGACCATCTCTGTATTTCCTCCTCAGACATTCCCTCCCAAACTGGTGCTGCTGGACTTCGGGGACATGGACAGCATGCCCGAGGTGATCACAGAGATCATGGAGTGTTACGGCTGCCTGGACGTCCTCATCCTCAACAGCAGCATGAAGCTCAAAGCTCCAGCTCAGACCGTGTCTCTGGAGATGGACAAGTTGCTAATGGACAACAACTACTTTGGTCCAGCCATGTTGACCAAAGGTAGAAGATGATGACAATGGAGACTCTGATAATCACATTTATGGGAGGAAACATCTGCCGGATTAATACTGAGTGTTTCTGTTTCAGGCGTGTTGCCCTCCATGATCTCCAGGAGGACCGGACACGTGCTGCTGGTCAGCAGCATCCAGGGGAAGCTAGCCGTGCCTTTCCGCACTACATGTGAGGAAGAAAAAGCAAGCAACATTAAACACTGGTTTTCAGGATGATAGAAGATGAGGATAGATAGAAGCTCACGTTTTATACCAGAGAAATAACTCCACACAAAGAGAGCTGATATGTTATTTTGTCAAAACAAGCAAATATAAACTCGATTTTAGATATTTTCTCTTATTTTTACTATATTTTTGCTTTAAACTTTAAACTCAAGTCTCAAAGAGCAGTCAGCATGACTTAAATACTGCAACACAATTTTACCTGATGTTCATAGCAACATTTCCAATATCCAAGAAGTGAGAACGATAACTCTGGTGTGCATGAAAGGAAAAACAGATTCATGAAATGCTTCTAAATGAGCCGGTGGGAAATGATATTTTCCAGATGCAGCCTCCAAACATGCGGTCCAGGCCTTCTTTGACTGCCTGCGAGCTGAGGTGGAGGAGTACGGCATTTCTGTCAGCACCATCAACCACACCTTCATCAGCTCCTCCTCATCTGAACATCCGGGGGCAGCACCCTACAAATCCTTCTGGCCATGTAAGTAGAATCAAGGCAGACCGCATACAGTAGATTTACATTCAGTCTGAGAAAAAAATGCAGATTGTGGAGGGAATTCTGTTTGAGTTTTTTCACTATATTAACCAGTTCCATGCAAAATTCAGATGTTAATGCATGAACGCATGAATGAATGTGTGAATGCATGTTAATGAATTCAATTAATGCATTTAATTAGCCAAAATGCAATGCATTAACTGAGTTGAAATTAAGAATTAAAGTTACATTCTGGATTTGTTACATGTAACATGTTATTTCATTCCTTTAAAAAAAAACAGCCTTCTACATCTCTGTATCCACAGCTCTGTATACTCAGAAACCACATGGCGTTTCTCCTGACGAGGCCGTGACAGAGATTGTCAAGACGCTGAACAACAAGAAGAGAGAGGTGGTAATTGCCCCCTCGCTCCCCAAGGTGGCCATCTACGCGAGGTCCTTCTTCCCTAACGTGTTCTTCGCTGTGATGGCAGCGGGCGTGAACCACGCCGCCGCCTCCGAGAAGATGTAGAGCTGCTGCCAGCGGCGGAGGAGATCTATGACGGGACGAAACGAATCAATGAAATGCAGGAAATTCAGCCTGGAAGTGACAGCGAGGCGTGGGTGAATTCACGTTTTACCCTGTTTCTACATTTATTTGTTACAGCTACAGTTAAGATGTGCAATCCAACATAAAGCATTAAGCCTTTGTACCTGTGCCTCAAATGTACTGAATAATTTTATGAATTGAATGAAAGTGACTCAATACCATTTGGCATGCAGGACATAGTAACCTGTAATGGCATCCCCTCATACGCTTAATGGTACACTGTTATTTCCCTCTCTTACGATCATGTCGTCTGAGTTTGATTATCTAAAGTAATGTTAGTGTTTAGAAAATGTTGTGTCTGTTAATGTTTTGTGTATATTTGAATACAAATAAAATTGCAAAGAAAATATTTGTGTTTTCACATCCCATGCAAACGCATTTACTGCAAAAATTTAGAAAAGTTTGACCCACTTTTACTTTTCAGGACACACTTTTCAATCTCATGAACCTCAATCTTATGTACCACTGATCTATTTAAGGACTTAAACACTTAAGAGCTTTCCTGTTGTGAAGTGGAATATGCTTATTGAAAGATGATGATTAAATATTCCAAATACTTCTTGTATTACCAACAAATTCACTAAACAACATTGCTTTAGATTCAGGGTCTCTATGCTCTTTCAGGCTCCAGCAGACCCTCACCACACTGTTAAGGAATAAAGCAGGTAGATAGATAATACAGCAGAGGGTCTGCATCAGCCCTACAGACTGCACAGTACCTGCAGCCTCTACTTGTCTTAAAACACATAAGCCTAATCTTGCCTGCTGAGGTGACTAATTATAACCAGGTTACGCAGAGTGATTTGGCTGAGTAGTGCAGAACAACTGTGCAATGCTGCGCAGAGGTCAGTCAAAGGTCATGATAAGGTTAATGATTAGTGTGTGTGTGTGTGTGTGTGTGTGTGTGTGTGTGTGTGTGTGTGTGTGTGTGTGTGTGTGTGTGTGTGTGTGTGTGTGTGTGTGTGTGTGTGTGTGTGTGTGTGTGTCGCCCCCTGCAGGTCAGGATGCTCACGGCTCCCTGCAGTCTGTCAACATACAGAAGTGTATATCCGTGTTTCCATGACTTTTAGGATGTTTTCCAGGCTCTCTGCAGCCTCTCTGGGACTGAGGGCTCCGGGCTGCAGGTTTCTCACCCCCGCCTCTGGTTTCCTGGTGAAACACGACCGACAGAAGCTGCGCTTCACCGTAGCACCGGGCAGCGGGGCCGGTAAGCAGGGACACACCGGCGAGTAAGCTCCGGAGCCGGCCAGAACCTGTACCCGAAGCCGGGGTTTATCCGCGGCCTGTGGAACACTTACATCTGCGTGGATAAATCAGTTTATTGTTATAATATACTCGTTTTGTCTGCCGACGCTCAAACACTTCAAATATTACATGATATATGGGTGTGCTGTCAAGGAAATGAGATGACAGTAACAGAACTACATGAAAAAATCTTACATTCTTACATATTTTTGTAAAAGTACATTGTAGTCTTACGGTAATAATAAACTTGGCTTTAAGCAGTTTGTTCATGAATGCCGAACAATTCGGCATAGTTATTAATATCAAAAGTGACACTATATATTTAACCTGTGGATATTTCCCTCGTCTGTGGTCGGGCGACTGTCAGTGACCGTAGGTGAATGGCAGCCAGTTAAATAACGGCATTTGTAGGTGGAGGTTTTGTATTGGTTCGTCATACGCAATCAAATGGTTAACATGCGTGCCTTTTTGGAGAAACCTCAGAGTTTAATTTCCACTTTCCTAATCAAAAGAGACTGGAATTTCATTTGCATTAGGGAACTCGTGACTCAACCTCAGTACCTCAGTCAGTTTTGTATTTGCAGTAACATTTTTGTCTTCTGTCCACAGGTCCTGATGACTGCGCTGTGCTTCACTACAAATTCACTGGGGAGAAGGAGGTGGAACTCACGTCCACCTTTGTCCCAGAGACGTTCAGAGGACAAGGTGTGGCTGCTCTGCTGTCACAGGTGCGGCCTCAACTGCTCAGCCATTCCAGGAACCAGAGAATTACATCTGAAGTGTTCTCATGTCTTCACTGCTCTTTTTACAGGCTGCCATCGACTTCCTGATAGAAGAAAACCTCAAGGCTCATATCTCCTGTTGGTATATCAAGAAATACATGGACGCCCACCCTAAACAGTGTTATAAAGACCTTATCATCACTTGACTGTGAGTCCAGCACAGTCTGGGATATTACCTCACGGACCACAGGGACCAAATGAAGGATGCTTAATCTGAACAATCTGAGAAAAGTGATTCTTTCCTCCCCGGATTTGTCTAATTTATTTGACTGAAATCAAGATTTGTGAATTCTGCCAATTTTTATATTGTATTAAAATGTATTTAATCTTTTGTCTGGACTCCGCCCATTCGGATACTAGGACACTTTTTTAAGAGATACACCAATTGAGAGCTGGGTTTTGAGAAGCACTCATGTTTTATTTTGCATCTTCTTCACATCCAATGACAGGTTTACAGAAAACTCACCTCCTGCCATCAATGCTTCATCCAACAGATGTCACTCTCACTCCATTACATGACGTCCAACTTCACTCCTGCTTTGGCCATGTGCTGTCTGTTTGATTTATACCTCAAATTAGAAAATGTCCAACGTCCATTGCACCAATTAAAGCAACGGTCATACATTAATCAAAGATGGCAGCTCTCCTAGCCTGAGCGTAAGGTCCCGATTAAATCAAAATTAAAATGAGGATAAAAGGAATGGTGTGGTTGGAGCCACAAGATGAGCTATGCTGCTGCTGCATTTTTTGACCTTGCAATCATTTCCTCCTAACATGTCAGTGTGGGCCAAAATGAGTGTTGAATGAAGCTGTTGGAGGACAGATGCAGATGTCCCTGCAGCAACACAGTGAATTCACCTGCCAGGGAGTGATCAGCGAAACAGACACTGATCTCCACGGTCTGTCACAAGTCAGCTCGTCCTATCTGCTCCTGAATAAACAGATTAACAGATTAAAACACTTTTTTATGTATGTGTTTATGTTCTGAGAGTTGACAACCTCCTTTCCCACAGGTGTTACAGAAAACAGATCTGTCATGAAAGTTAGGAGGCACAGTTACACAGTTTTGGTGATTTACTTTGTGTAACTTCTTATTGTGTATTTCTCTGTGTTTGTGGTCATTCTCTGGTTATGCTGAGTGTCTTTCCTGTCTGTTTGTATTTTGTGTATCTCCAATGACACGCTGAGTGTTTTACCATGTGCTAAATATCCATTGGATCATTCTTTTTTACAGTTTTCCATCAGTTTTCCAAGCCTGTGAAATTTTGAAGCATCTTAGTTTAAAAAAAAAGGCCAATTCATCCACATACCTACTGTGCTGCAGTAGCAGGGGTGGTCTGCACATCCTGCCACAGATTAATGAGTGGACGCTGAATCTGCAGAACCAGTAATACCACACGGAAAGATTGGATTAAAAGCAATGTTGTGCCTAAGCCGCTGCTTTATTCCCGGAAACAGAATCTGGATTTCCGAGACGAATCAAACAAACATTCTCCTGTATTATTATGAATTTAAATCCAGGAACAAGAGTCAATCATCTGGGTCCAGAGCTGCCCCCGGGGGCCCCCAGGAGGAGCAGGAAGCAGGATCAGCAGTAGGCCTCCCCCTGTGGCTCCGGGGCCTCGTCCATCTCCACCACGTACGTTGTCCCTGTCGGCGGCTTGTGGCCGTTGGCCGGCAGCTCCAGCTGTGCCTCGGCATCGGCAGGCACGGCGGTCAGGTACATGTCCCACATCTGCTCGGGGAGGTCCAGCTCCAGCATCTTCTGCTTGATCATCAGGCTCTTCTCGATGTTCCGCCGCTTGTATTTGAACTCTATGATGGTCTTCGTGTACCTGTTGAGCGCCGTCACGGCAGAGCCCATGCAGGTGCCAAAAGAACCCCACGCCAAGCTGAGGAGAGGTTTGACAACAGCTTTAGAGCAGAGCAGTCTATCACAAGCTACTGAAGAACCCTGAGTTTGAACCCCTATCTACTGTTAAAGACGTGGATCTAGAATGGGTAGATTTATGGGAGTATTTATCCTTGTTTATAGAAGATATGGCACAATAGTTCAGAATGACAATCAGAAACACATCAGAAATCATCAGAAATACCCCAGGGTCTTTTTTTCTTTTTACAATCCAGTTTCAGCTGGGGGAATGTTCCGATATGTTTCTGCACAGATCTGACTGAGTTTACGTTCCTCGCTGAACAAACATCTTGTTCTCCTTTGCTAAGGGGTAACTGGAGCTTTGCTGCAGCTACGGAGCAATGCATCCAGCTTGATATGTTGGAGCCAGAACTTGAGGAGGAACCAGAGACTGAGGAGGAACCAGAGGAGGAACCAGAGACTGAGGAGGAACCTGAGGAGGAACCAGAGACTGAGGAGGAACCTGAGGAGGAACCAGAGACTGAGGAGGAACCAGGAGGCGAGACTCTGACATTTCACCTGAAACTGAACACCAAACTGTTGCAGACTCAAAGTCCTGTCCTTCGTTGACTAATGTACCTGTGACAGGTATGATTTGTGTCACACTTAATATTTTATATTATATTCTGCAATAAATGTATATGTGAATGTCCAGACATTCAGTTTCCTTTAATAATATTTTCTATAAAGAATGTTTTTGGGACAATTGTCAGTGGAATCAGGTTTGTCATAAAACTGTGCAGGTTTAAAAACTCATTTCAGTGTAAATGAAACTAATATTATGAATGTTAACATTACAAATCCCTTTCACATTTGGGTTCAATATCCTCATTATCATTATTGGCTGATCATAAATGATAAGCACACATCAAAAGATAGAAATGACACATGTTTGTTCTGGAAGATGTGAGAGGCACTTACGCATAAGACCAGCTGTAGTCCCAGGTCTTGGGCCTCCAGTCCTCTGGTCCCATGGCCACAGCCAGCTGGAATATGGTGGTGAACATCATGTGGGCCACCATCCCACAAAGGCCTGACAACAAGAGCACATCAGAATACACAGAATAGATTAACTTTCAAGTTGTTGGCAAACATGTAACTAAAGCCCCAAATCACAGGTTTAAAGCCGACTATTACAATCAAAGTTGTTATCAACTGAAACGGAGGCTGAACCATCAACGCTTGTCCTGCCTGTCCAACATCAACTACCACCTGTCCACTCTGACAGTGATGGGAACACCAGTTTATTTAACTGTCCTGAATCCATAGAACCCCTTCATTAAAATGATTTGATCAAAAGATTTGTTCACCATATTGGTCAGTGCTTAGCAGGAGCTCACCACACTCACTGAAGGATGGTGCGTTCACAGACTGTGGTACACAGTCATTCACAGGAGGTGCTGTTACACTGTCAGGGGTGTATATACATGCACTAAAGCTATTACACAGTGAAAAAAGTCCTCTGTGCACAGTACACTTCACAGGAAATGTTGCTACATGGATGCTAGCAAGACAGCGCTAACTGTAGCAGTACGTTGACTGAACGTCAGGTCCTTTGCCCTGAGTGGCATTTTCAGATATTCTGCACTTCAGCCAGAACCTAAGGGTTTAGTTACTCTTTAAGCATTGATTTCAAGTCACAACGCAGCATCAGCATCCAAGGTTCAGGCTTTCTCCACCTCCACCGCTCCCTCCACCGTATTATGTTCAAATTGTGCTGCTGTACAGCTGAAGTGATTAGAGGGCAAACAATGAGATGAGACAGGCTAAATCTCTGCAGAACAGGAGCGCTGCTTCACAGGATAATTCTCTACTCAACTCATTGGTGAGCTACTGGCTACACTGGTGACCTACTGGTGCTTAAAAATTGACAAACTTCATTAGTTTATCTCCTACACATGATTATAGATCTGAGAATTTCAGAGCTGCAGGTTTGGGACTTTTTGTGCATCTTTTTTATACAAAGCAATGTGAATGATTTAAGAGCCCCACCCCCCTGACAGAGAGCTCATGATGTGTGTGTGATGATGCCGCGACACAGTGGCTGTTTGCTCCTGTTTGCTGATGTGAACGGGCCTCTGTTTTCTCCCTGCCGGATCCCGGCTCGCTCTCATCCAGTCCGCCGCCCCACAGCTGCTTTTCTTGGGATTAACTCGTAACAACAGGGGGGGATGGGAGTCAGGGGACAGGGGGGAGTACAGGAGGGGAGGGTGGAGGGGAGGGAGGGCCGGGTCCTCTGGGCAGGTCTTGGCATGGCCCAAAACCACTGCCCCGGCTCCAATCCGATTAGTCCACAAACCAGCAAATCCTCGGAGGAAGTGAGCGGACGCAGCGCCGCTCTGAACGCAGCCTGTCCGCCTCCCCTCTCTCCCTCTCTCACTCGCACCAACAACCTCTTCACTTCCTCCTCACAGCTTTCATTCAGCTGGGATTTCTTCTGTTACAAATGTTGCTTCCTCGAGTACCTGTGTTCTTATGTACACATGCTCTTCTTATTCTTTCTGTAACAATCGTCTCCTACAGTTGCACGTTTAACCACTTTTCCTGCAGCTGTGTCTGAAACCTTCGTCGTCCTCCCCGACAGAAGCTCTAATACTCCACATCTTCCTCAGAGTTTGAACTCGACTGATTGATGAAGCTGATCAACTGCTCTGACAGCTCTTTTCTCTCTTTGGGGCCCAGAAGTGACTGTCTACAGAGCCCAGACAGTCACTGATGGTCAGCACACACACTCATCACATCAGACCAAGCTGTGTGTGTGTTTATGTGTGTGTGTTCAGTTTCTGCTCTTCTGCTTTCAGTCTGTATTGATCCCGCCGGCCTGAGGCTCCGTGCTGTGGTCTCTTTGTACTTCCCTGCTAATGATGAGGCCCAGATGGAGTCATCGGTTATAGTTGACTCCAGGCTGTTGTTTCTAGAAGCCTCAGACAGAGAGTTTGAGCTAATTTTATAGGAACTGTAAAAGTTTGTCTCCTAACCGGTCTACAGGGATGTTTTTTATCGTTTCACCGTGTGTGTGTGTGTGTGTGTGTGTGTGTGTGTGTGTGTGTGTGTGTGTGTGTGTGTGTGTGTGTGTGTGGTGCCCTGCGCTAACAGTCCTGTCCACTCTAGTTCCTGGCTCTTCCACCAAAGTTCACATCAAGCTGTGAGATTATTTCTGCCCCCGGAGCAGTGTTTGTGTAACTGTGGTGGGATTTCTCTCTGTAGCAGCTTTATCACAGCAGGGGGAGGTCGACATCAGCTGCTCCGAACAAGCAGAAACCCTCACACCGACACAAATCCAGCTGTTCGCTCTCGGCAGGAGGCAGGAGGCTGCAGCGTTACTCTACCTGACAGGGCGGTGCACATGGCGGCGAAGGCACTGAGCTTGAGCTTGTTCATGATGCTGAAGCAGGGACACTGCTCCAGGGTCATCATGATGCCCCCGGTGAAGAGCAGGCTGAGGTACAGGCTCTCAGCCACGATGCACAGCCACAGCACGCCTGAGGAGCAGAGGGAGGGAGAGCTCAGCCCCCGGGACGACCACACAGCACAGAATAAGCAGGTCTGCAGGGCTGAGCATTTATGAAGGCAAGCTGGGCAGATCCTGCTCATATGGCTGTTTATCACATGCAGGTTTAGAAGCTGCACAGGTTGTGTTTGTGTGGGTATTCAGCCTTGCTCTCTGGTATCAACATAGAACCTACGGGACATCGGTTTCATCAGAAATGTTCCAGAGTCTATTTTGCAGTCCTTTCAAACCTGATTTTATGGTTGTGGGGAAAACTATGGTCAGTTTTTGCACAGATTTACCACACTTTCAAGCTTATCTGGCAACCAGATGTAGGCTTTACTCTGATTGGCTGTCTTGCCTGCCACTCCCATGAACTTTTCCCAGACAAACTGCTGTAATTCAGCTATGAAACCTGTACACATCTAGCCTGATAAGTTTGGACCATTATCATCTTTAAGATTTCACTTCCATCAGTTTACAAACCTCTCTCGTGTGCTGGTGCAATCTCTGAGAAGTCTCGACAGTCAAACCCTGTGGGGGGGAAAAGAAGCACAGTAGTTATTATTTCTCTTTTTTGTGTTTAGGTACATGATAAGGAGTTTGCTGCCTGCTGCTCTTGAGGAAGCAGAGCTGCTCATGTTGTAAGAAGTCAGAAGATTAAACAATTTGCATGCGAATCCTCATTCAAATTTATTTAACTCAGAGCTTATGAAACCAAATGGGACAGTTTGCATGCAACACAATAGTTAATCTGCTTCAGTCTGGCAGCAAATGACGCTTAAAGCTAAATCTTATAGAAACGTAAACTTAAAGATGCTGAAAACAGACTTGTTTTGGCTCTTATAGGAACATGAAATCATTTTCCAAAACGATCCTGTTTTTGTAACGAGACAGTTTTCTGTGTTTTTTTTCCACAGCTCTGTCCTCACTGGTTCAGAGTGGGCGGAGCTTTGAAGGAAAAAATAATGATATCACATAGTTTAATGCAATCTTCCCTACATTTATTAGACAGCTCTGACTGCTTTACTGATTCAGCTTAATCCAAAATCTAATAATAATAATAATAACCTGATGTATGTATGATGTATATGCTGATGTATAATTACAGACAAAGCCACTTGAGCCACACGAAAGAAACATGATGCAGAAACCTCAATAAATGTCCAAATCTCAGAAAATTTCAGATATAGAAATTGGACACCTCCAGCTGCTTTTCCCACCTTCTGCACATTTAACATCGTCCTTAGTGACAAAACATCGACAGACTCCAGACAGACTGATATTTATAAAAGAGTCTGATTTTAACTTTATACCTGAAGTGAAGGCGACTGACTCTCCGATCTCCTATTTCTCCCGAATAATTTACTTACCGTTCATGTCGGCCGCTTGCTCGCAGGAGTAGAAGATGCCCGTGTGGAACTTCCTCATGAGGAACTTCTCCTCCCCCGTCTCGAAGATGTACTGCACCAGGCGGGTGTCGTTGAGGTTGGTGCTGTTGAAGCGGATGCAGAACGACTGCTTGACCTTCATCGGCGGCCCCGTGCAGAACGGCTTGGCCACCTTCCTGGTGCCCTCGCACCAGTAGCTGGTGGTCACTGCTGATAAGGCAAACGCAAACGCCACAAAGTTGAGGGTGATTGCCAGAGAAGCCCGCCGCCCGCGCCCTAGCCTCATGGTCGAGGCCAGGCCGGAGGAGATGAAATGAAAAGGCAACTAATCCTGGCTTTTGATATGTAGCCACCGTGTTTCGCCTCCCAGCAGATATGTCAAATCTTCATAATCTCGTTGCGTTTGAGGCTTTCTGGGTGAGAATTTTGTACATCCCTGCGCCGGCTCTAATGATGTGCTGCCACCTCGATTAAAGGATTCATTCTCTCCACTTGTGCAGAAACAATGGAAACCCATGGCAGTCCAGCGACTCTTTGCGTCCCTCAGCCTCAGTTCAACTCTTTGACAGTTCACTCCCTGCTGCTCATCCAGCCCCCTCGCTCCTCCCCTTCCACAAATCTTTGCCTGCAATATTATCCATTACAAATGGCAAATTATATTCCAGACTTCCTTCAAGCACATTAATACAAAAAAAAGATTACTATGAGCTCAAAGTATAATCCAGGCCAAGGCTCCTCCTGCTTACATTTCCCTCATTTATCTGCATTTCATGTCAAAGCACATCTCAGAGTATTTGCAGTCACAGACGTAAGATCAAGGGCTTGATTTACAGTCACTGACCTGTGACATAATGTATGAGGTCTCATAAGAAAATCCAGTCATAGTGTGTGTATGTGTGTGTGTGTGTGTGTGTGTGTGTGTGTGTGTGTGTGTAGAGGCAGGGTAAATCTTAAGGGATCCAGACAAATGATAAGAAATTACATACAGTAAAGAATGAAAGCGATGCCAGACGAACCCATCTGCTGCCC
Source organism: Karalla daura (assembly GCA_029224185.1). Taxonomy (NCBI): domain Eukaryota; kingdom Metazoa; phylum Chordata; class Actinopteri; order Chaetodontiformes; family Leiognathidae; genus Karalla; species Karalla daura. The sequence continues at coordinate 2,196,161 of CM055203.1, read as the reverse complement.
GTTGTCTCTCAACATTTGTCTCTTACTCCCTTGAAGTTTCCATCACCACATGAAAGTGCAGCTTCTGCAGCTCAGGACCATTTTTAGAAGCAAACGTAGGGTCTGACAATTTCTTTTTGTCATTTTGAAAACTGAAACGTAGTGATGAGGTTGTGTTTGATAATCAGCACAGAAACAATCGCACAGCTCAGGTTTTGATATGTCTGGGACAGGTCGAATTAATGGTTAAACACATCAGGAATAGACTCAGAATAAGGCTGAGAAAATGGAATACCCTTGTCGAATGAGCACACAACACTGAGCTACATCAATCTCTTGAGACTGACGTGTCTCGGTTTCCTACAGATGACTTTTCCACAGCTAAACGATGTGCTGACAGACGTGACTGTCTTCTTCCTGAGTGAGTGGCAGACTGTCGCAGAGGCGTTCAGGCTGGATCACAGGAGGATAAAGTCACTGACAGCCTTAACGACCAGACAGAAAAACACAGGCTCAAGTTCCTCTCAGTCCTCGGTTCTTCATCAGTTATGACCTTCTTTCTAGTCCCAGCTGTATATAGTTTGAAAGTATCTCACATCAGGCTGTTTGCATGTTTTGCAGCAGATCAATGCAGCAGTGCTGCCTGGAAATAAACCTTAAAACTAGAAATAATCACAGAAGGTCATGTTGTCTGAGCCGGTCCACGACACGCAGCACAATCTCCAGTGAAAAGGTTCGAGGAGTCATGCAAGCAAAAACAATCACAGCTCAAAGAGATGCACCACTGCAAGATTAAACTGATTTAAGTCCTCCAGCAAAGAGCCACATTCTGTACAGCAACTGTGCGCAACTCATAGGTATGAACCACAAACATGCAATCATCTCTTTTCAACAAAATCTCTCAAAATCTCAGAATTTTCAGAACATATAAGACCAAGAACACATTTCTATTCAAAACTCATACCAAGAACCGTTTTGTTTCTCAAGACAAGCCTTGGGAGTGGATGCATCCGAACTGTTGATTTGCTGTCTAGTAAAAAGCAGAAGTGAGCAGAACATCTCCGCCTGAACACAGAGAGATTATTGGGAACATTAGCTTCCATGTAATGAAAATGTACACAGGTCAGACTCTGCTGCACTCGATGAGCAATAAGCCTGTTGTACGGTGAATATTCCCCAGTTTCATCCCTCTTTACATAATAAACACCTGCCAGAGAGAAACTCATTTTGACAGAGAAAAACTGACAGATGTGAGATTTGAACGTTGGCCTTTTCTCCAGAGCCACAGCGAGTCAACGTTGAGGGTAAACCTAAATGTTTAGGGTGATTATGTAAAGATGAACGATGCCGTGGCAGAGTGAAAGATGATGATTTGGGGTTTTCTAATCTGATGCTGCAAAAGGTAGAGACGCTCCCGGATTACGCTCAGTGGCTTTAGAGGGAACTAATACCAGAATTGTCTTTCCAGCTTTAACCTGAGTGAAACTCCAATACAAAAATCCACATCTGTACCGGCCGTCCTCAGCAGCCGGGCTGAGTCACACCCGCTGCAGGATTATAACCAGCCCGCCCTCACTTTGCTGGCTGTGGCCTCTTGGTGCCTGGAACCACGGACAGATTACTGCAGATTAACCATGATGCCAGTCTCTCACACCTACTGCTGCCCTCACCTTCCTCTGCAGTGGTGTGGGTCTCCAGGTCAAACTCTGGACTGTGTTGGTAGAAAGCAGAGCACACTGTGGTTTAACCAACTGGAGGTCTGCTGGTATCTAAACACCCTGGACAGGTTGCTACACAATTACCTCGTTCACCGAGAGTCTCCAGTGGTAGGAAACTGGATTTACATGTTTGTCCATGCTCTGTTTGCTCCTTAATCATTGAAGTTCATCAGATAACAGCTTTCATTACTGTGTGAGATCTGATAACAAGGACATAATTAAAAGTTAACGCAGGCGCATCTCAGTTGTTTTTTTTCAGCCTGGATGTTTTAATGTAGGTTCAGACTCCAGCGAACTCTTCACCTCTGTGTGGTGGTTGTTATCTGAGAGCAGCTTTAATTGCCTTCACTTGCTTTGTCCGTGGCTCCATGGCAGCAGATGGCCTTATAATCTGACCTGAGATGACACCAGAAACACAGATAATCTCTGTCCATTGTAAAAATATATATGAAGGAGGAAAAGCAGGAGGAAGGAAAGGGAAAATGTAGCTTTAATGCAAGCTACTCCTGCATCGATGTGCAGTCTGATGTAATTTAACATGGCAATGAATCTTTAATCCCAGGGACGCAGACGGGATTGCAGTTTATGCAATAATGCTGCTGAAGGCATAGGAGGGCTCCCAGATGTTGACCTTTACAGCGCTGGCCACCTGTTGTGTTTAATCCGCCGGTATTTAACTGTGTCTTCCAAAAGGTGTCATACTGGTGTGACGTGGTTATCCCCCTAATCTTCAAGACAGCTGTCTGGATTTAGTTAGCGATGACCATAATCCCGTTTGGCACCTTGAGGGGCCGCCGGGCTGCAGACGAGGCAGAGAGACCGCACCGAGCGCTGCAGAGGTTTTACTGGGGAGAAGAAGAAAAAGAGGAATAAAAGTCGTCAGGATGGGGAATACCAAGAGCAGCGCTTTGTCCAAGGAGCTCCTGGACGACCTCAAGTCCAACACCAAGTACTCGGAGGCCGAGCTGTGCACCTGGTACCAGTCCTTCCTGAAGGAGTGCCCCAGCGGGAAGATCAGCAAGGCGCAGTTTGAGGGCATCTACGCCAGCTTCTTCCCCAACGCAGACCCCACGGAGTACGCCCGCCATGTCTTCAGGAGTTTCGACACCAACGCGGACGGCACCCTGGACTTTAAGGAGTACATCGTGGCTCTGCACCTCACCTCCGGAGGAAAGACGCTGCAGAAGCTGGAATGGGCCTTCGCCCTGTACGACGTAGACGGCAACGGAACCATCAGCAACAACGAGATCCTGGAGATTGTCCGGGTACCCCAGCCTCCTCTCATTGACACAGCATTTGGATAAATGCTGGATATAAATGTTCGATTAATACCCAGAGGCTTCCGGCCAACCTCATTCTACAATTTAACAAAGACAGATGGTGAACACAAGAGTGAACATTGTAGCAATGATTAGTTGCATTAGATCATTTTCCATTTGGTGGGATAATTTATCAGCCCATTCATTTCAGCCATTCCAGTTATGTAAACAAAAGGAAACCCGCTTTGCTGTGCAGTTTAATGGGATTGTGAGTGAGTAATTAATGAGTGTGTGATGTCGCAGGCCTGGCTACACACTCATATATCAGTCCTATGAGTGGAATAACGATCAGGCCTCGTTTGGCCTGTTAAAGTGCTGTAAACTGCTGTCATCTTGTTTACTCAGACTGTTGTAAAATGTGTTGTTTTGTCTGCTAAAAGCTGCTTTAAACGTACTCTCACACAGTCAATATTCAACATGATTCCTGCTGAAGACCAGAAGAACCTCCCAGAGGATGAGAACACGCCAGAGAAGAGGGCTCAGAAAATCTGGGAATTCTTCGGGAAGAAAGACAACGGTAAAACTTCAAATTCAATCACTGAATCATCATCGTGGCCAACATGTGTTCATCCCGTCTCCCTGTGCCATTCTTCATCCTTTCATGCAGATAAAATCTCCGAGGGGGAGTTCATTCAGGGAGTGATGGACAACAAGGACATCCTGCGGTTGATACAGTACGACGAGCCTCAGAGGATCAAAGACAAGCTGAAAGAGAAGAAGCAATAGTACCAGGGAACATTCCCTTTCCTGTGATTCTAAGACTCTTTCATTCTTCTGTTCACGTTCTGACCTGATCTGGCTGCTTCTCTGCTTGACCAACACTTCTCCTATTCTTTTTAAATTCAATTTATTCCTGGACCAGAGACCGTTTGACACAAGAGGACAGAAAAAGAAGCTCTTGAAATGAAAATAGAAGCCCCGTGTTTGTACCTTTGTGGATCTGCACCAAATATGTCGTAACGCTGACACACTGGCTCAGAAGTGACCGAGATACAACCTTTTTCTTACCTCACAAAAGTATAAACAATAGCCTATTTTATTTTAATATATATATATATATATTTTGGGGGCAGGTCATGAGAGTCAGAATAAAGAATAATCACGTAAAAGTCTCTCACAGGTTGTAGCAGCCTTTCAACTTCACACCAGTTTCCTGTTTTGATCCGGTCATAGTGCGTCTCTCATGCAGACCGTGTTCTCATGTTAGAAGATGGTTCATCTCCAGTAGCAGTCTGTGGTGCTAATGTTCCAGTGTGGTGCTCCACACAGACGTGATGTTTTCTTCTCTTTAGTGGAAGACTTAATGACGTTAATGTCACACATGCTTCAAATCTCTGCGTTTTGCTTTTATCACCTCTGACAAGCATGGAAACCTGTTGCTGCTCTAACTATGTTTTTTTTGTTTTTCAAATTGAAAATATACATAAAATATGAATTTGAACTCATACATCTTGTTTCTTTTTTCTGCTCTCTGGCTCTGACCGAGTGTCTGAGTCACCGTATCTCGACCTGGTGTCGTGACCTCTCCCTCCCTCCCTAACCCTAACCCCCTCCTAACCCTAACCCCCCCCCTCCCCCAGTCACAGTGGGGGTTTGCACTCCGGCCTTTTCCACTTCACTCTGTGTGGCAGCGCATCGCGGCATGTTTGTTCACAATTGGATTCATTCATTAGGTTGATAGGGAGAAAGTCGGGATGAGAGCTCCTTATGAAGGGAATTAGGCTCAGGTTAACAATCCGCCTGCACCGGCCGATCCTATTAGGGGCTGAAGGTCAGTCGAGACAAACACATTACATTACAGTATCGAGTTAGGATGATACGCGCTGTGCTCAGTGAAGAAGCACCTGCCTCTGTCTCTGTGTATTTATCAACTTATTAACTTATCATTGACAAGTAGGATCTGAGGACCATGAGGTCTAATTCGACTGATTCAGCTTTATTCAAAGGAGACCTGGAAGGAAAAAATGTTATTAGCTTGACTTTGTTGAATAACGACTACTCCTGGCAGATACATGGCAGGTTGAACATCATCACGCCCTCATCTG